>JAPZDV010000021.1:21939100-21993471 GCA_029814665.1 Acanthurus lineatus | reverse complement strand
TGCTCATTACATTTTAAAAATTAAATGTTTTACAAATAATTAGGAGTAACGATTTAATTGTCTTTTTCTGTTCATTTTATGCCACTATAAAGCTAAAAAGGTGGTCTAATATGAGAAGAAACAAAACAGCCTGTTAAACAGCAGTAAAGTTAGAGAGAAATATTTTTTAAACATATTTTACCAGAACACTGCAATCCAGTGTTTTTATTCCAGATGGGAAGAGTCTGCACAAATAACTGTAAGACACAACATTGGTGCAGGCAGATACACCAGCTAGTTACTCAAAAGTTCCTCCATTTTATTTTATTTTATGTTTTTTAATTGTTAATCTGTCTGACTGCTCATCTTTCTTGACCTGTAAAACTTCTTATTCAGTGTCGTTGATTTGATTCCCAGATCTCAGCAACTGACTTGATACCTACATTGTAATTATTACTTAGAAATTACAGCAAGTTGTATTAAACTGGTACGTATCTGTTATCTAATCATATCAGAAGCAGATTATCCCATTTTCTTGCCACATGTTTGATTGCTTCTGTTAGACCTGTTCATTCATACAGTCACAATTTAACAGATTAGACACCTCCTGCCATAAAACTGATGTAAATGTGTTCAAATATGTTTCAGATGACCTGATGATTTATTCGGGGTGATCTTTAATGGCGCAGTTTCTCTCTATTCAAATGCATGCTGATCATCCAGGCTGAAGATTGAGGTGTAAAGGGTTTCTAAGTGTAAGGCCCATAACACATAAGAGTCTAGTTCATTAATTTCATTAGACACTAGAGACTCAGGCCATTAGTTTGAGGTCAGTGAGTAAGATTGAGTGAGAGATGAGGGAGCAGCTCTATAAGAAACTGGACTCATTGCTTTTCCTTTTTGATTTGTGACAGAAGTATTTTTTCATCTTTCTGTCCCTCATTTCTGAGGAACATCTTGTATTCTTGTGTGAGTGATGTTGGTGACACAAAAGCTGATGTTTCCATTCTTTTTTTCAGCAGACATCGGCTGCTTGCAGCGGCTGCTAGAGTGTGTGTCTCGTTTCGCTGAGCTCCAGATGAAGAATCACCCAGAGGCTCTTAACCACAGCTGGGATGAATCCCAACAAACACTCAAAAGCACATGAGGAGAACATAGCAGTTACTCTCCAATTAATCCTGCGTCTAAACCCTGCTGCTGCCGCTAAATGTGCATGTGTGTGTGTGAGTGTGTGTGCTTTTCTTACCTATCAGCGACTTGCTCAGATGAAGCACTCACTCATAACCACTCTCTCACACAGACTCTTTTAAACCCACAAACAGCATGTGCCAAGAAAACAACAAGTCCCCCCTTCAGCTCCATGCATAATTGTGGCCGATTGATTTGGCACACAAAAAGCTCACACTTGACTGAGTCCATGCATATGCACAAGTTAAAAAAAAACACAGCCACAGTTGCTGGAGTGAAACGCTGGGTGTAAATTGAGATGATAAAGCACTGTTGCCACAATAAGTGAGTGCTGTGGCTTCACCGGTGTGAATTTTTCTTCTTTTTTTTTTTTGCTGTGTGATTTACAACATGACTGCTGTCACGTAAAAGAAATGAAGATGCTCCTTTTTGAGCTAAAGTAGTTTCCTAAAGTGTGTGAAGTCATCAAATTTGGCATCTTTGCTGGCAGAAAGCTGAAGCTCACTCAGGTGAAAGTCAGAAAAAGTTTGACTTCTGGACAAACACAATCTGCCTGAGTGGTGTCATTTTTTTATCCTCTTGCCCTTTTGTTCCTTTCGTCCCTACATTCCTTCACTCTCCATCTCTATTTCTTCCCCTCCTCTTTTATCCCCCTCAGCTCCACCTCCTCGCCACCTGACGCTCTGACCTGGAAGACAGGGCCACAGCCAGAGACCTGAAAGTTTGTGTGTGTGTGTGTGTGTGTGTGTGCACGCATGCATGTGTGTCCTGAGGCATCGGAAAAATCCTCAGTGGCAGAAAAACATTAGAGCTGAAAAATACGTCAGGGACGGCTGCAACACACTGTCCATTACATTACACACACACTCAAACACATCAACACTGTGTGTCAAGGTCACTTTGGAAAAGCAGAGAGAGAAAACTTTTTACTTGTGCATGTTAGAAGGTAGGAAGACTCTTTTTTTCTGGTAATTCTGAAATCCAGGAAATTAAAGTCTCTTAGTTGACTGGTCTAAAAAGTAGTAAACTGGGTGTTTTTTGACATTTGTAAATAAAAAACCATTCAGTATTAAATTTTAGATTTATTTTAACAGCATTCATTGCAGTGAATAATTTCTGACGCCTGCTCATTTCTACTATTCTAACCAATTTCGGGTTTGGTGTCACTGTGCAATTAAATAATGCTTGTGATCAGCCATATTTATATGTTAATACTTTAGATGCTAATATCCCTCCTGGTACATTTTACCTGTTATCCTATTGATTAGTTTAGGTAGAAGCCTAATGATAACCTCTGTGGCCTGATCTGCAGTGTTGACTCCTTTGGCTGGCAGTCACTTCAGTCACTTCAGCCAAACAAAGTAATCAGTTAAATGTAATATTTAAGTGGGTATAATAAGGTAACAGTTTGCTCTCACAGCTTCAGAGATGTGAAGAAAACCTTTTTATTTTTTATTTACAATGCACATCTTATATTTAATTAACATCATGAGTGGAAACCTGGGTTATTCTTACTGCAGAACTAATGTAGTCTGGGAAAAAACAGGGATGTTAAACACAATCTTCGATGCTGAACAATTGAGTGTTAAAAAATAAAGATTCATGGCCAAATTAGTTTTCATAATAGCGCTCTGCAGGATTATTCAATGTGCAATAACAATTCATTCAAGGACTAAAATATTTGAAAGTAAGCAGAAAATAACTTTAAGGTCATGAATGTGCCCTGATTTTTGACAGCCTGTTTTAGAAATTTCATAAAGGAGGAATTATTACAAGAATTTTGCAGAACTTGCAGTGCTGTGCAAATATTTTAACACAAATTACATTGATCAAATTTGACTCAAGTCTCGTTTCTTAGTCTTATATCTCTTTAAGTCCTAATTATGTTAATGGATAAAGTGCTTCCACTGATGTTTCTAATCATACTTATGAATTGTTGGTTCACTAAAAATTACTGGTCTTTCAACCTTTGGTAAAGCTTAAAAAAATACTAACATGTTGTTTTATGACCTCAAACTCCACCACATGAATGTTGTTGCGCTGAACTGTAAAGGAGCCATTGTTTTAAAACTCACCATGTGCCTGGATGAGTTTTCTGCTTGTTATTTTTTATTGCATTGATCTTTGCATCCAGCCTCAAACCCATGGTGGGTTTTTTCCTGAGTATGCACACGACTATCAGGCCAAGAGTTGATTTTATTGCTCACTTACAAAGAAAAAGTAGAATTCAAGGAAATGCTTGAAGCTCTTCACACGGCAAAAAGAGCAAAAGAGCAAAACTTCACACTTTGTGCCCCCTGTACTGTTCAGCCTAGTTACTTTCTCTGTGGCAAAGCTTTTTTTACAGTGTGTCGGCTCTGCTGGGTTAATGTCTTTTATTTTCACTATTACAAGATTTAATATGTCATTTGGGAAAATGACACAGTACATCTGATGTGAGCAAACTTTTGGTGGATTTGCTGCATTTGATGCATTTGGACAGCAGTGATCTGGGTCTTGTTTTCACCTGAAGAAATGAAACATATAGCAGAATGCATTATGTTCTTTGGGCAGTCAAGGTGGTTTAACCATCTCCTTTAACCTTTAAATGCACCACTTCCACTCTAAATTCTGACCACTGAATAAAAAAGCCAACAACGTCTAAGCTAGCATGAGGACGTCCCATCCCAGCATACCTCTGTCCACGTAGGACTCACAGTGGTTTAGCTGCTTTTCTGTCATGGCCTTAATTACAATGTGATTGATCTCACAAATGATGGAGAACGTGGCCAGTTAGTGTGCATGGTGCCATGTCTATGCGCATGTGTGTGTGTATATAAATGAGTCTGTAGTGTGTGTGTGTGTGCATCGCTTGGCGTTTTCTGCGCTCTGACAGGGCATCAGAAAGCGGGCTGTGTAAACAAGTCGCTACCATCCTGTCATGCAACACTGAAGCGGTTTTCCCAATGGATCGCAATGTCGGTTGCCTCTGAGCTGCCATTCACACACAAACACACACTTACACACGTGCTCAATTCCACCTGTGCGTAAATGTTGATTCAATGCTGCGAAAGACGAACACGTAGCTCTTTCAGCTTTGTGCCGTGAGCTTCCACCAAATACTTCCTGTCATCAGAGGAAGTCGAAAAAGCACTTCACACTCTGTCCTTGTCATTTTTCTCCTATTCCCTCACTTAAACACACACACAAAATCACACACACACACACACAATTTAGTCTGTTCAAACACTATAAGACACATCTGACTGAAAAGTGTCAAAACTATTTGTTTCCTAAATCCCACAGCCTGTGTGAACAGGAGGCGTGCTTGTGTGTGTACGTCCCTTTGTGTGTGTGTGTCTGTTTGCATATGTGTGTGCGTGTGTGACTGTCGAACACTAGAGGCCCTTCTTTCAAAGCATTAGGAAACACAGGTAAGTCGTCACAGCACAGCAGCCCTCCTTTCATGCCGAGGCGGGTGTGCCAGAACAAAGCCTTCTCTCATGCCTGTCATCTCTGCCAAAATATGGAACCACTTAAAGTTGTTGTCCTTCCTCTCTCTGTCTTCCTGTGTCTCATCTTGCGTAATGAACCCCTTTCCCTTCATTTACTCAGCCGGGGTCCTGGAACAGAGGGATGGTGCAGAGAAGGACTGAAGAACATCATATGGCATGAAAAGGAAAAAGGACGCTCAGCCATCTGCCACAGTGTCTCTGTGTGTTTAAAACTCTCTCACAACTTCTCACTGTGGATCCCCTTCATCCTTTAGGTCCTACTGAAATTTAATCTGTAATTGTTTTCTGTTAACAGCATACAGATCTGTTAATCACATGTCCTGCAGGCTCTTAACACATCAATAAAAAGAGAGGGAGAAATTTAGATACATAGGATAGGTATTTATGGTATGATGATGAAGAAACAGAGAGGAAATAAGAACGAGGAGAGGAGACATTTGAGAGGAGATCAGTACGAGCAACATCCACAAGTAATCATGAGTATTGCCACCACCAATCTGAGCTTTTCCTGTGTATGAGATGTTTTCAAGTCTTTGTGTCCTTGCAGGTCATCAGTCCTAAACTACATATCCAAATCAGGTCAAGCTGTACACCTTCAGGATCTTACTGGGTATCAGAACATAAACATTCATACCCTCGATCTTGGTTACTATGGCGAAGGCAGATGGGGAGAGTCTACACAAATAACTGTAAGACACAACATTGATTAAAACAAAGGGACTGTGTGACACAGCCATCAACTTTGCTCTACTTAAGTGCAAAGAAGCATAGTGGCAAACGAAGAGGTGGAAAGGCCAAGGGGGTTAGAGAAATTCCTTCACAGTCTTCATCACTAAGCCACCAGGTCGTACCATATCTAATACTTCTTGATGTCTCCAGTGCCATTCGTGTGTATACAGTATATCAGTTAGTGGGCTGTAGTATCTTTGTTATGTGGGGGGAAAGCACAGCAGATCATACAGCATGCAACAAAACAAAAGTGGCTGTTTAAACTGTATTTGCATACAGCAGAAACTGTTGCTGCTCTGTAATTGGCTCGCAATAGCAGTGACTAACAGAAACAGGAAGAACCTCTGAATTGAACCCAAACCCACATAAGCAAACAAACATCAGCTGAAGGAAAAGTGAACTGCACAACATAATTATGCAAACTAATTAGCATGTCATCTGCAGCATATTGAACAGCTTAAAAAACTTCCCAGGATTGGTCGGTTAAGATGCTAATTTAAGTGGCAATTATTATTCAGTTCCACTGCTTTTAAATTACTGTTCATTTAGAGCTTGTAAGCTGCAGTTATCAGCTGATGTTGTGGCCCCTTTATGACAAAAAATAAATTTGGTTATCAGAGAATAAACTAGAATACCTGAGTGTTATGTGAATCAAGCAGTACAAAGTTACTGCCTTGGAGTCTGTATCTGATCAGAAATAATCGATCTGACAGGTTTTATACCTGAAACTGTTGTTCTGAAGATAAATTTGTTTTATTTTGTTTCTGGTTGCAGGAAAAATTGCAGGTTTAATTCTAAAGTTTCTCTTGAGGTTTTTGTCCCTTTGATTAAGTTCCTGTGGTGAAAGTGACCTATTTGTTTGCAAACTAGCGGCACTGCTGTCATTGAAACATGTTCCCTTCAAAATTAACATAATTATTAACAACACACCTGAAAAACACTATGACAAGATTTGTTTTTACCTTGAAATCCGCATTGTGTTTTTGACTAGTGTCCAAATCACCTGTCTTTTCTACAAGAAAAGACAGTTGTGCAATAATTTGTTGCCTGACAAGTTAAAAAAAAATTAACATTTGCTTCGCTCATAGCAGTGATGAGTCTTGGACCAGCTCTGTGCTGACACTTCTGTTTGTGAGAAGTTAAAAAAAGAAAAAGGAAATAGAAAAACAGCAGCCTGTCAACATCTAACAAATGAGAAATGTCCCTTCAATGCACAGTCCTTCAACCGACACAGCAGGGTGAGAGCGGTGGCCTCTATTAGAGCCTGTGTGTGACACCGGGACGTCTTTCTTTTGTGCAAATTATAAGCAGGGAGCAAACTGTTGCTATGGAGACCGTAGTTAGTGATGCGGTGGGCAAAGCCACACCAACAACTAGTGTGGAGGAGAGGACTAAGCAGAACATAGTGAGAGGATCACAGAGTACACAAGGTACCCCCCCAACCCAAAACCCTAACACACAAACACACACACACACACACACACACACACATACACATAGTCCAAGCCTACGGAAAAGCACATAAAAGGCTTTCACTGTTATATATTTTTCCTCTCTGAGTCGGGCGTTCTGAATGCTTATTCTCTGTGGTCTCATTTGAAAGCTCGGGGTGAAGCTTCTTTAACACTCAGGAACAGAGGCAGAGGAGTGTGTCATCGGTGCCGCCGCACACAGAGCAGATGTGGGTTTGTGGAATGAGACGGCTGCTTGGGAACAGCATTGATTGCATCTCATCCACCCTAACCTGCCCTCCGAAGTTTTTATACTGCTGCAAGGTGGGGGGAAAAAAAGTGGATGGATGAACAGATGAGAGCACAGACAGACTGGTGGAAAGAGTAAAGGGGAAGGATGGATAGGTAGCTAATTTTACAGAAATAAAGTGATGGGTGAGAAGGGCAGCAGATAGTTAGAGAGGACAGAGAGGAGGCAGTTATCTCTAAATATAGTGTTAGTGATGGAAAAGCCATGTAAGGGGAAAACGTGGGCCTCCATCGGGGTGATTCTGTCTTCTAAGCCCCCCCCACCCCCCCACCCCCCTTGTATCCACTACTGGCCTCCACTGACAACCACAACAGCAGACAGCCAATTCAATTCAATCTCTGTCTGATTGGAGGGAACAGATCTGATTACCCCTCATAGAAGGCTTACACACAAACATGCACCACGCGCACACACACACACACACATGCACACACACTCAAAATACCGTTGTTTGTGCTCTAAGATTCCCCAGGGAAAGATATCAGAGCAAATGGCTGCGGTGATTGTGCCAGATAGACTGGATGTGTGCATAATATCCACACGAAGAAGATAATGTGTTTGCTAATCGCACACCAGAGACAGGCAAACACATGCACGCACACATCCACACACACACACACACACACCTACACGCACACACACACACACACACACACACACACACACAAAGGCTAACAGCTGCACAGCTATAACCCTTAACCACTCTCTTCATGCTGTTAGCTGCCAGCTACACTGTAGATACACCCTCCCACACATCCTCAGCCAAATCCCATTGTGGGAAAGTCGTGATTTTTCAGAGTTGTGATGACAGACGACTGCGTGTGTTGACAGCGGTGGAAGTTATTATAACTTGTAATCATATTCTGTGTTACATCGTGAAAGTGAATCACATCAGGGAGGGTTTTATTTGGACATTTAAAGGTGCTATATGTACCATTGTAGAACCAATTACTATACAACTGCAGTATAAAGGTCAGATTAGTACGCTGTACTGTAAATACAGGGTTTGGTGTCTAGTTTAAACCCTGCAATTAGAGCACAGGAGTGTATTGAGGCATAATGAATATTGACTGGAAGACACATAATTGGTCCCGCACCTTGAGTTGAACCTGTGTCACAGACTGAAAAACCAGGGCTCCACACCGCTAGATCATATGAGACCTGCACTTTATAAACACAGTGCTTTATAGTGTTACTAGGTTTGGGCAACATCAAGGTATTAAAGAATACAGAGTAATTTTAAAGCCTTTAGTTTTATATCATACCCTCAAAACAAACATGCTCATCTTTCTATCTAACTGATATAAACTGATATAACTGATATACATATCAAAGTGATGTACTGTAGTGCACCGCAAGCTCCACCAGAGGTCAGTGACTACAGGTGGAACAGGCAGCTAACCTGAAAAAGATGGCGACTGCGAGTGGTGGGGATAATATTACAGGAGTAATAAAAGGATAAACATCTCTCAAGGTCTTTGAGTCCTCTAGCAAGGAAAAATGTAAAAAGGCTTTTTATTTCTTAACTATTGATAATCTTTTGGCTGTAAATATTTAATTTCAGAAAGAATTGTTTAATTAGGCTAATGGGTCAAGTGATTCAACCACATTTTTTAGCCACATGGATGGAGGACTTTTTGTTATAATTGGTACTAAAAATTGAAAACATAATTCCTGTGATGATATTATGATTAGAATATTGCACACGGAGAAAGAAACTTCATCATCTGTCACTATGTATACAAGTTGGGATTTTATAAGTGAATAAACAGTCACATGATTGCTGGTTGCTTGCATTAGTGGCTGCTCAGGTGGACGAAATGACTAATGATGGTAAAATATTCATATACAGCCCTCATGATGTCTGTATATTTTATAAAAACCATACAGGCCTGATGTTATTGTCAAAAAGACAAACTAGAATGAACAACCCACAGCTCTTTATATACTTCTTCTGTTTAGTTTTGTCCAAATTGAGCCACACGAGAAACTAAACTTACACTTCAACGGTGAATAAAAACTGTAGATCATTTGATTTTCTGTGTTACAAAACTGAATTCAATCAGAGCTGTGTAAAATAAAACTCTGCCGTCTCTCCGGCAGCTTAACAGACCAATCTTTCTACCCTGTTTTGCCAAGGGATCCTCTGGGTGAAGCAGAAGCAGAGCAAACGTTTATTGAGCATGCTGTAAAAGCTTAAGTGTCATCTGTAATTATATTAATTACACTACGTTTGACAAAATGCAGAGTTGTTGAAAATCCTGCGTCTTGATGCCAGAACGATTTCGCTTGCACGGAGAAAGTGTGAAATGTGATTCAAAGATTCCCCAGAGTAAGGCGTCCATGGTTCATCGTACTCCATTACAAGGTGGGCGCTGAGATGAAAAAGTTTTAAGAGGAGACATAAAAAAAAATAAAAATAAAAAATTTTTTAAAAAACTGTCTGCAGCTGTCGGGCTCTTCACACGTCATGTTGGCTCGCTGTTCCAATTTAACATTCACATACAAGTGTTTGCACTGGCAGACTGTCAACTCCATGTTTTATTGATAATGGAAAACATCTATGTGTTTCTAACAGCTATACTAATCAACAAAATTCCATCTGAGGCGTCTCGCTGGAGCTGCGTGCTCGACTTCAAGGCTGCAACAGACAGAAAGGAACTCAAATAGCAAACAGCGTCTTGTGAAAGCTTAAAAAGGTAGTTTCCAACCTGAAGGTCAGTCCCCACCACACTGCTGCAGTGTAAAGCAACCTGATACAACAGTTCTATCAAAAATATTCTGCCTATAATATTCAGATTTTATTGACAGTGTTGTAGAGGTGATAATCCAATTAAATCTTTCAGCTCTGAAGTAAAAGTCAGTGATGGTGATGTACTGGACTGTAATGTATTGATGGGTGCTCTTTAATATTCTGCCTCCTTCATTTATGTAAATGGTAAGGACATAAAGATTAGAAACACTACCTTTAACAATGATTTCAGAAATAAACATACATGGAGTTTACACATTTCCGCAAAAGTCACAAAAACTGAACGTTATGAGCTTCTACAGACAGATTGTATGGCAGAGCTGTTGTGCTGCATTGCATGATATTGTACAAAGTGGGATTTCTCTTGCACAAATTGCACTTATTTTCAATGTAAGTCTTTGTCTCAAATGAATGCTTTTATTAAAAATTAGTGTTGGTTCTGTTTAAAAGATTTAGTCCCATTAAAAACAGAACTCATTGGACTTTACAGATTCATACAACCAGTGAAAAGGGGTTTGTGTTCAGGCTGCAGAGCATCACAAGGCTAAAACATTGGTCTAAATTGGCATCTACATAAATATTGGAATTTTTTGGGATTTGCAGGGAAACAAGTGGAGGAGTTGTGGGAGGAAGGAGGCGAGAGAAAATCAAAGAGGGATAGAGAGGTGTAGAGATGTAATCTTCATGGATTTATTGAGGATTAATAAAGACTATTATACTTCAAGAATCAGCCCTGGCCAATAAGACTGAGTAATTTACTGTCAGAGGCAGCAGAGAGCTGTAGTTACTCACCTCGGGTCATGTAAATGCTAGAGGTGAGAGGTTATCTCTGTCCTGTCACAGTAATTCAATAAAAACCTTCTGGTGGAAAAGAAAAGGTTCACTTGGAAGAATAACCCGAGCTCACAGAGGAGTAATTGTGTGTACAAAAGAAACACACATGCACTCGGACACACGCACACACACTGCAGACCCGAGCACACACACCATCTGTGATTAATGTGTGACACGCAGCAGTCTTATAGTCTTTTTCATCACATTCTTCACCACAGAACTGTGAAACAAAGGCCCAAGATTAAACAGCTCTCCTTCACATTGATTCATTAGTCTCCCTCGCTTTCTCGCTCTCTCTTCATGATCAGTCTCTCCTCTGTGTCTCACTCATTCAGGGCAAGGTCATTTAGGAGTCAGAGCAGTGAGCGGAGGAGGAGGAGGAGGAGGAGGAGGAGAATGAGGAGGAAGGAGAGGAAGGACTATCCCTGCAGGGATTCTCAGAGTGAAGACGCCATTTATACCCAAATGATGATCAGTGGATTCATTTTCATTTAAATCCAGCTACTCAGGAGAGGCAGACGAGACGACGGAGGCCGGACGGAAACAGAAACATGTGTACATACAAAGTGCTGCATGTACACAAGTCGTACACACGAAACACGCTAACATGAATATTATCAAAGTTTCCTTTTCCCAGAGCGCTCTCGATGCTTGTGTGTGGTATATGATTGCATTTGACTTTCATCACCCTCCTGGTGTGTGTGTGTGTGTGTGTGTACGTGTGTGAGTGTGTGTATGTTTGTATGTGTGCAAGGAAGTGTGTTTGTGTGTCTGTCAGGAAGACTGACCCAGATCAGCACAGTGATAAATACTCCATGTGAACCTGGCTCACATTCTACATAACGTTCAAAAAAAGGGATGCAGATGCAAGACAAGGTGTGAGGTTTGTGTGTAAGTGTGTGTGTGTGTGTAAGCGAGAGAGAGAAAGAGTGAGAGAGAGTGACAGTGAATGGGAGAGAGAGAGAGAGAGAGAGAGAGAGTTGGGGGAAAAGGCAGAGAGGAGAAACTAAAAACCCTCAAGTCTGAATGCTGAAGGCAAACCATTCATCTTTCCTCTCATATGCTCTTCTGGGCTTCAATCCCAGTGTGTGTGTGCGTGTGTGTGTGTTCATGTGCATGTGTGTGTGTGAGCGTGTCTGCATCTCCCCACATATGGAAAGCAGTCTGAATGATGAACATGATCTCCATTGCAGCAGAACAATACTGTTTCTAAATAGGACATGAGAGGCATTCAGGCTTCCCTCACACACACACATTGTGTATAGGGGGAAACCGATGCTTGTTTGCAGGGGCTGGAGCACGCCGTGTGCAATGAGGCATCTGCTGCAGGTGATAGCGAGTGAGTGAGTGAGTGAGCGTGCGTGCATGCATGTGTGTGTGTGTGTGTGTGTTTCTGTGCGGTTTGTGTGCATCCATTAAGTGTCATTCCCGACGGTGTCCGGAGTTTTTGCTACATCAATCAGATGCTTATTCAGAGAAGTCTGGGCGTCGCTCTCGCAGTCAGGCAGGTGGCACCGAGCAGCTGGGTGATGGCTGCCAGCCTGGCCCCTGGCATCACCTCTGCTCTGAGACCACCCAGGCCTGCTCGCATACACCTGCTTGCTACCCGCCTCTGGAGCTTTTTACACCTGGATCTGTTTGCTTCTCACCAACCACAACATCCTTGCACCTGTTTGGTAGCAAGCTACTGCACCATAATACCCCCCACACCTGTTAATTAGCTCTGAACAACAACAGCCCTGCATTCTGATGTCTGAACCAAATCCATTATCCTCAGCAAATCAAGACATAATTAATACAAAGAAAAACAAAGCTGACAAATAAGTTTTTGTGTAAAACAGCCTGTCTAACAATTGTTTTTTTTTCCATCAGTATTGAGGGTAGAAACCTCATAAATCATTTTTGCTCCTTTCTATGAAAACATAATAAGAGAGAAGAGGCTGTATGCTTTGATACGTGGGGAAGAAACTTAACAAAGCATTATGATGAAGCACTTGCAAACTAATGTGAAAATGTGCAGAAGAACCTTGGCTTGTTACAGACAATAGCTGGAATGTCTAAACAGAGTAAAACTTGGTGCGAGAATCAATCAGTCCAAATCAAATCCCTTTTGTTTCTGATCCATAAAATAATACAGGGTGAGGATTTGTGGTAAAAGTAAACATTTTTAAAAAAAGAGTGATGAGCAAAAACTTCCAAACACAGTTTTAAAAGTGTGTAACAGGTGTGTGAGAGGGCTTACCTTTCCTCTTGGAGTCCCGTCTGACGCTGCTGGGCCTGACCGCTGGCTGTAGCTCTGTCTCTGTTGACATCCTCAGACTCCAACTGGGCTAAGACTCCGCTCCGCTTGGCTCCGCTGGGCTCCGAGGGTCCAGTTCACAGCGTCAGTGCCGGCTGTGCGTGCGTGGGCGCCGGGTGTGTGCGTGGAGGCGCCAGGTGTGTGTGTGGGCACACAGGCTCATGGGAGAGGGACGGGCTCTAGCCCTGACACAACATCCCACACACACCAACAGAGAGCTGGACAGAAAGAAAGAAAGAAAGAAAGAGGTTTGCTTTGGTTAGGTTGTGTTTACTCTTGGCAGGAGAAAGCTAGCGAGAGTTCTCAGCAGGCGTGAGAAGGACCTTGAGTACAGGTTGCCCTTGGTTACAGACTTGAGAGACCTGCTTTAAACTTCCTGTTTCCTGTCAATAATGTGCCTCTGCAAGGACGCTGCTTGGAAAACATCCCACTTCTCTGAAAGCACTTCCTCCTACAATCATTTAGCGATAATATAAACAGGTTCAAAAGCACAAATAATGTCCATTTTTTACAATATTTTACACCAACTGTTCAATGAGTTTTGATCAATTAAATTAAATTAAAATCCTGAATAATTATAATCCTGATTTTAAAAAAGATGGTTTGCAGCAGAGATTGTAAATAAAAAATGAGCATATTCTGAATTGTGTGCCTGAATGTGAACATCTGAGCTTTTTGAGAATCATGATACCATCACCTGGTACCACTGTACCTATTTACCTGTGGAATGTTTCAAACAGGTGTTTCTGTAGGAGTTTAATCTTTCCCAGGCTTTCATTGCCCCTGCCCCAACTTGAATTCTACCTTTGTACAGTTTTCAGCTGAGTACATGTCAAAAAGGATTATCAAATGATCACATCCTGTTTTATTTATGTTCTACACACTTTTTTTGAAATCATGGATGGACAATTATGGTCTTATTGTCTTAGTTAAAGCCACAATTTCTATCAGTTTTGATATCACTCGACTAAATCCCACAATTGTTCACAAACAGATTAGCAAGTTTATCTAAACCACTTTATTTGAAAAATTCCCCATTACAAAGAAAAACTGTTTGCACTGCACAGAACAGCAGTAAGTACTGCAGATAAAAGTTGAACCAGCCTACAAGAGATAAGGGCTAATAATTTGACTGTATTAATCAATAAATCTGGCCAACAAAACAGGTTCAAAACACGTAAGATCCACTGTTCTTTGCCATTTTTGACATGTTGCAACATGTTATCATAGTCCTTAAAGAAGGAAATTAACTTGGTGACTCAGTATTATCGATATCAACAGCAAAGAGGTCCAAAACTAATAAACCAAGTCGTATTAATCCAAAATTTTCTTTTAACGCCTCGACCACACGCGTTGTCCTTCCTGGGCCTTGTCCAGTGCCTGATGGGCCCCTCTGGCCCCGCCATTCTGTTCCTTTTCTGCCCATCTGCCGCTGCTTTTTTTCTGAAGTGTTGACTGGCAGCAACTACTACAACCTAACAGCCAAAAACACTCAGATCTGCACTCTAACCCTGTCACACACAAAACACACACACACACACATTTACATGCACACACAAATGCAGACAAACTCCTTTATTACGCTTTTTTTTTCCAAGTACAAAGACAGCAGGAGACAGCTGCAAGTTGACAGGCCGAATAATGAACTTGACTAGCTTCTGAGCTGCTCTTCACCTCTCCTCAGACTATCAGTCTTGACCTCTCGTTCTCTCTCCGTCTCCATCTAACAGCGGCTGAGTGCAGACTCGAACAAAAAAAACGAAAAAGATTGTGCTTCTCGGGGAAAAAGGGGGGAAATCTCTCTTATTCTCTCCCCACCCCCCCGCCCCCATCTCCACGGTGTTTCAGTGTGAATAGGAGGCCCCTGTGAGCCTCGGGCGAGAACAGATGATTTGAGAGGCTTTTAATTTGCTGCAGACAGAACAGAACAGAGTCCATTTAATTCTGCCAGCAGAGGCCATGTCGGCAAAATGCTGACAATATTCTTTATCTGGTCCAAACACACTGGAAAAGTGTGAGTCACTCCAATTACAGGCATTATCAGCAGCACTGTTCCACCAAATGGATGGAGAGAGAGTAAGTATGAAGAGAAGGGTTAGAGGGAAGAGAAATGAACAGAGTGGAAAGAAAGTGAGGGGTGAGGGAACATGGAGTGGGTGAGTAAAATAATGAGCAGGGGGTAAAAGGGGAGAGTGGGGGGAAAAAAAGCCCAAGGAAGTGAAATCAGAAGAGAAAGGATGGAGTTTGAGCCGGTTTCAGCTGTAACCCTGAACATGTCCCCCCCACCTTTCTGTCCCTCTCTTCTTTTTTTTCCCCTTTTTGTTCTCTGAATTTGTTCTTCTCCTTCTAGCTGTGAAGTCTTTCAGGCAGCATCTGGAGCTTGTGTTTAAGAAAGGCAGTCCGTTAATCCTCGACTTGGACCAGAAAAGAAGGAGTCCAGAAGCCCCCTCGCTGCCTTTAAACCCAGAAAATAACAGCTTTTTTTATTCCTCAACTACAAAAAAAAAAACTGATTCAAAGACATGTTTTTTTTACACGGAGTGAATAATACAAAAAATATATCAAGGAAAAAATTGTGAAATGAGTTTTGAGTTCATGTTCTGTCTGCTAAATTGCTCATGAGAGAGCACTACTCACTTTGGTTGAAGGAGTTCAACTCATCCAATCACTGCAAAGCAAAACAGCCACAAGTCCACTGGTGAAAATGAGCAAGAAGCGAGACTGTGAGGCAGAAAATGAAAAATCTGCTGTAGCGACACTCTCCACACTTCTCCCAGGCTCCAGACATATGGTCCTTTTCTCCGGAGAGAGTTGTGGAAGAGTTGTACATCTAAAGTACAATCCCTGGAGGGGGAAGTATGAGCTAATTTCTCAAAAAGAAATGTCAAGCTTCAGCTAAACAAATCCCTGCCTCAGACACACAGACACCATGATGGAAAGAGCAGCATCATCAAAAAGCCATCGTGAAAGCTGGTGGTGGCAGGTTTGACCTGGAATCAGCGTGCGAGCTAAAAGTAGCAGCAGCGGCGCAGGCTTGTGAACGTAGCTTAGCGTGTCTGGATTTAGACCGAAATCTGAAGCCAGAGGAGACGCAGACCGGAAGAAAAAGAAAAAAGAAAAAAAAAAAGGACACGAAGGGAACGAGCAGCAAATTGGACGTCCGTAAATGGGACGCTGCCAACTGGCGGGAGTGGGTGATGTGAGGATCTGCCTCTGTATGTGTGTGTGTGTGTGTGTGTGTGCACTCTACTGTATGTGTGTGACTTGATAAACAGGACGCTGCCAACAGGAGCTTAATGCCCAGAAATCATCTGCAGCTACAGTAAAGTCTGCCAGGCGACAGAGGAGAAGAAAAAAAAGAAAAAAGAAAGAAAGATAGAAAAAGGGAGAAAGGAGGGATTGGAGAAGGTGGGGGGAGGAGGAGTGGTTGCTGGCTCTCCGTCCTCCCCTCTTTTCTCCCACCTCCCACTCTCAGGGTAATTGCGTCCTGTCCATCAGGCTCAGCGTTAGATTAGCGGCTCCACTCATTCAGCTCTCCTGCCATCTCAATAATGAATAATCATAGAGAGCACCTCTTACACTACCTGTCTCACTACCTGTGCTCTGTCCATCTTCCTCTGCCCCCCCTCCCCCATCCATCCCCGGGACACTACTCTTCCTCCTCCCCTTCTATCACCTTTGTATCATGGAACCAAAGCTGAGGCTTTATCAGCGACACGTTTCTCCCACTGGTTCGTTTATTATTAACCACGACTGTGTACCAAAGGTTACCCAAAGTTCCACTCTGTCCTGGATCTGATGTTTAAATGTTAAATCTTGTTATTTTTAAACTAAACTAACAATCAGATTTGATTAAAGACTCCTTGATTTAGGCGCCTAGATGGTTCAACACTTTAAAATTTTGACTGTCAGAGTTTACAAGCAAACCAAAAAGAGAAATAAATCTCAATTTAAAGATGATTCTATCAGAAAAAAAGAAAGAAATTTACTTAAACAACAAAAAACATGGATATGAAATGTTGAAACCCACCAGTTGATGATCTGTAGAGGGTAAAATAAAGTGTCCACTCCTCTCTGGTGCTCTGACAGACTCAGGGAGAGACGAGGAACGGTGCAGAATGAATGTGGGAAAGAACAGAATAAGAGGTGAGAGATCAGCTCATGGAGGTTAGAGGACAAGACGCACCAATGAGTGGATGAGCTGATGTGTGTGTGCGTGTGTGCGTGGTAAAGACCTGAGAATATGAGCTGTGGGTTAAAGTACAGCGTCACACCCTGCGAACTGATGCATATCACCTCTGCTCAATACTCATCCAACGATAAAAGAAGTGCAGCGACGTTTCACAGTCACATAAGGATCAGAATCGAACACAAAATGATTGATAGACAATAATGATTAAAAGTGGAAACTGCAAACTGAAAAAATAAACTGTCCACGATGCTTTATGATACCAGAGAAAACTGTGGAGGGAGACTTTAGGGTTCCTTTTTTCATAATTGACCTAAAGCCACCTGAACAATCGGTAAGTGATTAATCATTAAAAGCTATAAAATGTAAAACAATGTTTTACCCTTCATATAATTGGGATGGGCCAAAACTGTTCTGGCTCTTCTTTAACAAGTTGCCAAACAAAATTTAAATGATTGAAAATAACAGTTCTGCTAAACTAGCATGTTGCCTTGAGGACAAATTAACAAAGACCCTAACCCAAAAAAATAAAGAGACGCAGACCTCAACAAAAAAGAGCTAAAGTGCCTTTTTACCAAAAAACAAGTGCAAAATCTTGTGTCAACACATTGAAGTCTCACTGTTTTTTTATATAACAAATGGCATGAACTGAGAGGTCAAAGGTCAGCTGTGAGCACAGTCTGTTCACTGGGACTCTGTGTAGATACAAATTTGGAGGATTAGTTTAGTGATCATATTATGATTGTAAAGGAAGAAGTAAAGACAGTAAAGTTTTTGGCTGAAGGTTTACTGACACTTCCTATGGCTGTGGTGAACTGGTCGACTCGTCTGTTAATAAACTATTCACTTCTTAACAGAGTCATCAGTGATCAATTCCTCATGAACAACCCCACTGCTAAAAAGATTTAACTTGGTATTTTCATGTTTTCACTGACCTGGAATAAGGCTGAAACAATCAGCAAAACATCAACTAGGCAATTTATTTATTAATAAAGAAGGTAATTTTCTAAATAAATGTGTCAAACATTATGCCGTGTCACCTTTGCTTCTTTACTTTGTTGTTTGCGACAGTAAACAAGAAACAAGCAATTTTGAGATGTTACCTTGGATTAAGAAAACTGTGATGTGCATTTTCACAGTTTTTCCTGTTTTATATCTTTTTCAACAGATGAATGAAGGAAATAATCAGCAGGTTCATTCAATATGATACAGATTTTAAGTAAAAAAAAGCTCAACAGCACCAACTTAACACTGCAAACACAGTTCTGATGTGACTGAAGGACTGTGATTAGAGAAACACACTAGCTACTGTTACAAAAGCAAGACCAAGAACAACACCATTATGCTGCCACACTTCATAGGCAGCACAGGATATGAGACAATTCCTCTCAAGGTCAAAGTAAGAAGAATAAAAAACTGACTTTGGTGGTTACCTCTGCACCACACCTCTAAACTGTTACTGCAGCCGTCTGATGGATAAAGCTCCAGCTATTGCAGCAAACCTGGAGGCCTTTAAGAAACAGCAGTGCAGCAGCAGCTTTCAGCAGGCAGCCAGCCAGGCCACCAGCCAGCAACAACAGCACACTGCAGGAGGGAAACATGGAAACACAGAGGAGCTGCTCGAGGTTCTCCACATGGCTCCCTGCCGGTCTGAACGACTGGAAGGAGCGTTCAGCAGCAGAGGCCTCGACAGGAAAAAAAAAAAAAAAAAAAGGTAAACAGACACACACTTGCCCACCCACAATCCCCTGCCAGAAATAGGATACCCAATGAAATGACGGCTACACATGCACGTGGAGATTGCAAATGAACAAAAAAACAAAACAAAACAAAAACATGCACACACACACACACAGTCAAACACACACTCCTTTGCACTGTCTTCACCTAACCTATTTACAGACACGGGGCTGTAGATATCAAAGCGCTGCGCTCTCTTTTGGGAATTCCTCCTTTCTCATGTTTTAAGGGGAAATAGATGAAAATGAATCTCATTCTCCCTGCGCCTCCCCTGTGTGTATGTGTGTGTGTGGGTCTCCTGCCTTGTTAATGTGCTAAAATGTAAATTGGTCCTGCTCAACAATGTGTGTGTGCGAGGCAGAGTGGAAGCTGCGGCTTTTGCTGACAGACTGGATGTGCCTTTATTAACAAACCTGCACTCTGATTCCGCCTTTCCGTCTGCCAGTCTGAGCTCCTCGCCGCCTCCTTCAAACACACTCCACTACTCCGTTACATCAGTCCGCATCAATCTCATGTAAAACACATTCGCTGAGCTCCACCAATGCATTTAGGATGCGGCTGATAGTTTGTAAAGTGTGTTTTTATTCAGTTCTGCTGCAGCCTTTTAGTCATCTTTCAGAGATGTGTTGGTTCAGATGGTCTTCACACATTCAAACCGGCTGCATGTTGTTCCTTATTTCCAACACTCAGCAACATATGGACGTGCTGGAGCTGCTTCTGCTCGAAGAATGATTCATTGATTTATGGTTTTTCTTGTAGTAAACAGAAGCAGGCAAATGTCAAACACACACCAGACCCTCTGAACACCCTTTTCTCAACCCTGCAAATACAAATAAACACAATTTTTACTATTTATTTCCACGGCTTTACTTGTTTGTTTAATTTTATGCATCGGTGTTGGGTATATGAATAAAAAACACCTTAAAGAAAAGGACTGGAGGTTTTGCAGTGGTGGTTGGGAAAGTACCCATGCTCTCACTCAAAGCTTCACAATGACTTTTTCAACAACTCGTCCTGTCATCACCTGTGTGTCTCCAGCAGCTCTGAAGCCAGGGGTCGCTCTTTGCTCTAAAAAACCCATCATCACTGAGCCATCTTCCATTTTGCTGCTGGTCTGTGAAAAGTGTCCACTCAACATGATTCAGAGACCCTGCGGCCCCTCTGGACCCCCATCAGCGGAGCCTAAAGTGAGTGATGGATTTCACTACTTCTGTGGAGGGGTAAAAGTGAGGAAGATCCTGGTGCATAAAAATAGAGCCGGAGCCTGGCGGAGCAGAAGACTGGGACTTAATGAGCGATGCAATCATCAATTATTCAAAACACTTAATCATGGTGTCGCGCAGCGCTGTTGCACAAACATTCACGTGCACACAGCCAGAGACAAATGCGCGCGCGCGCACACACACACACACACACACACACAGACAAAAGCAGCACAGGCTTTTCAAACTGTGCCTCTGAAGAGACGGATAGATGGATGAGAGGGAAGCAAAGATACAGGCAGAGACTACTGTTCACTTTGTGTCTGCATCGTCTTCCACTGACACAATGAACACAAAAATAGAACATGCACACAGTGCAGACATAAAAATTACATAATCCAGGAGCCACCTGCGTGATGCACATATATAGATATGTTGGGTTGGATGTGGAAGGCTGGATGTGCCTGTGACGGGTCGCCAGTCTGTCACAAAAAATAAGAACCATCAGTCTCACTCACATTCACACCTGCTGACAAAGTAATGTTCTGTCTCTCCAACTGACACGTGTTTGACTGCTGGGAAAAAAAATGGAGCAACCAGAGAAAAGAAAACACTGGCTGATAATCACACTGATTTCACATTTTGTCTGACCTCGCTCATTCATTCATCCTGCTTGTTCGTGTTAGCCCATTTGTTGTTGTGAGTTTTGGTTAAAATGAGGGGAAATAAAAGATAACTTGTATCAGATCTTTCATCAGTACCGCCGAATAGTCTGAGTTAAGGTATTGGAAAAGGTAAAAGAAGAGAAAATATTTGATCGGTGCATTCTCAGCCCAATCCCAGACTTCAAAGAACCAAGTAAAACAGTTCAGTTTAAAAGTGATAGCACAAAGACGACTAAATGTTTTTATATCCCGGTAAGCATGCAGTGCTTGTTCTGTGCAGCTAATGGGAGAGTTTAGGTTCTTCTAAGTGTAAAATAACACAGTTCTGTTCAGTGTCTTTGCACGCTTTAAAGTAGAGAAGGAAAGACAGAAACATAAAGAAGAGGAGGGACTGGATGGCGGAGAAATGGAGGAGGCAGTGACTGAGAGAAAGTAAGGATGCTTTAGGCTAAACCTTCAACAATAACAGCCCCCAACTTCTTCACTTGCAAGCCGCTGGCGAGCCCCGCCAGCAGCTTGTACCAAGACACACATCTGGAGAAGCCATCGACGCTCGCTGAGCTTTATTGAGCTCCGTCTGTCAGTCCGACTGCACTGCAGGGGTGTGTGTGTGTGTGTGTGGGTGGCATTTGGGGGTGGAGGGGAGGCAGAGTCTCCACCTCCGTCCTCTGAGCCCGATCAGAGCGCAGAGGGAATGTCCAGGTTCAATCTACCCTTTTCAACCCTCGGGAGAAACTCCCACTCAAGGGAATACAAGCAGGATCTTCTCCCCGGCGCCACCCCCTCCCCCTCCCCCTTCCCCCTCCCCTTGCAGCCTGCTGCCACGAGCGACCATCAGTCAGTCACAGTTCCTGCCTCCTGCGCGCGTGTCCAATCGCCCACGCACACTGTCACAGTCGCCTGCTCCGCCGCTTAAAACACAGACAGCCAAACAAAATCAATCTTTACTGAGTGTCCGTGTTTAATAAGGCCCTGTTGTTTCTTATGGACTCTGACAACATGATCAGTGCCCACACCACTTCACACACACACACACACACACACACACAAGGGAGATCCTAAAGCACCAATGTGAGGCACAAAGCTGCATATTTAACACTTCGTTACTCTAGATTTTATTTTTGTTTGCTGTCTAATCCAACATGCACACACACAGACAGACACACAGACACACATGCAAACACACACAGACACACATGCAAACACACACAGACACACATGCAAACACATGCACACACATGCACAAGTGAATAACTACAGCACCAATGTGTCACACTTAAACACTTACTCACACTAGAATTGTATTTGTTGGCAGCACTTGGCCATCCAATCAAATGTAAGCACAACACACACATATGCACACATATACACACCAAGCTCAGATAAAGACTGCACTCTCTGATGTCATCAGCAGACTCAGAGTGAATCACCACGGGATTGTCAGACTCAGGACACGATTTGCATAATTTCCATTTGTGAAATTTCAAACTCTTTGAACTTTGCACAAACATTTCCAGCCAAACACACACACACACACACATATGCACACACATATATGCACACACACATACACAGCCACACACACCATGGCAATGTGCTAAAATCTCATGCTGCATGTAGAGTCTGTGAAAGTTCCTGGAGGTGAAACTTTCTGCCAGCTCTTGAAATAGACCCTTTTAGCACCCTATGGTCTACTGGACTGCCGGTCCGTCTGAACTCTCGCAGAGAGTAGAGGGGCTATTGGCATTCACCTCCCTGTGGGGTTCCAAGTCAATACAAACCTCTCAAAACTCAGAAAAGGCTGTGTGCGTTTCTCGCTGTGTGTTTGTACGTGTGTTTGAGAGGAAAGAGAGAAAAAAGGGGATGTTGAAATTCAATAACCATTTTCCATCTGTAAGCAGGCATCTGAATGACGTCATTTGTTCCAGACGCGCATTCGTCATAAATACACTTCAGTATGGCTACTGAGGTACACACACACACACACACACACACACACTCATGGCATCAGTGCGATGCATTTATGCTTGTGTGTGTGTGTGTGTGTGTGTGTGTGTATCTATGCAGGTAATGATGGTGTGCTAAAGCAGAGTCCCACCCCGTCAGGGCCCAGCCTCTCAGTGCCATCCATCATAGTGGAGCTGCTAATGATACCAATACATACAGCGGCACAGAGAGGGCTGGAGGAGCTGGGGGAAAAGGAGTGTGGAAAACAACAAAAAAAAAGGAGGACAGGGATAGAGGAAGAGGAGGAGACGGAGCCGGTGAGGAAAACAGGGGAAGTGAGGGAAGTGAAAGCGGCGGCTGGGATTAAGAGACAAAGAACGACAAGAATTTCAGCTGTTATTACTGCACTGTAGGTTATTTTATTTACAAATCCCTGTCATGCCAATAAAGCTAATTTGAATTTGCATTTGAGAAAGGAGGGTGGTGGAGGATGAGGAGGAGGAGGAGGAGGAAGGGGAGAAAGGGAGAGGGAGAAAGCTGGTGGAGAAAAGGCAACCAGCATGAAGAGGGAAGGAAATGTGCTGTCACAGGCTGAGGAGTGAAAGACTATCTGTGTGACTGGAATAGGCAATCTGATTCTCCCAGCCCACCTCGTCTCTCCCAGACACACACACAAACACTCACACACACACGCATACACAAACACACACACACTGCCAAACACACAGAGAGGCTCGATGCATCTGTGTGGATTAATATTAAAGTCCAGCGGATGCTCCCTGTTTGACTTTTCAGGTATAAAACACAAGTCTGCACTTTTAGATATTGTGTTTCATTTTTTCAGAGATGGCCTTATGAAAAATTCCTCTCGGTCTGTATGATAAACTGGATTAAATTTTAACAGAAAAATCAAGTAGAAGCAACCCAGCACCAGAGCCAAATTTGTCTTGTTTGAAATGTCTGATATAATGTGGTGAAAGGACAAGAAAATTTGGATCAACATTCACAAAATTCTCATGAAATGTCAAATTTAATTCCAGCCAAAAAAAAGAGTAACTGAACAAGACAGAATAAGTATTCACAAAAAACAAGAAAGCAAGAGAAGCGGTTGTAAAGAGAACTATAATCGCTCAAGGATTTCTTTGGTTTGGGGAAACAGAAAAAAAAAAGGAAAATCTGAGAAAAGATTTCAGTTATTAAAAAGGTATTTAATACTGTGAATTTTAAGCGTTCTGAGGGAGTTTGTTTAAAGCACCATAAAAGTTCTCTCTTAAACCGTTTGAACATGTTGCTGTAAGACACATTTAATTCTTCTTTATGGCCCCAAAACTTGGTGTTAGAGCATATAAAGGTTCATTTACCTGCATCGCATATAATCCCCTTTTTGATATTGTACCTTTTTTTCAATTCTGAATCTTTTAAGAGTGTCAACCAGCTAAACTGACGCCCATATCGACCTTCTACAAGCCGCAGAAGAGTTTACTTTTGCCGTCTTTTTGGTGCAAAATCTGTATTTTTTCGACTACCTTCAGCTCATTGGAAATTCAGCTAAATCTGTTGAGAGAGCGACTGAGACAGAGAAGGCTGGAGCACTTTCTCTTTTCCCTCTCATCTTATTCCCAAGACACATCATCCTCTTCACTTCCTGGAGCAAGATGAAGGCCAGCGGGGCTGTGAAATTAGCCTATCAGATGCCTCCACCAGCCAAAGGAGAACTCTGAATATGCTAATGGACAGGAGATTAAGAGATGTAGCTAGGGGCCACAACCACACGCACACTCGCAGACACACACACACACACACACACACAGACTAAAAACCTTTTATTCTATGATTATAGAGGACTAAATTATAACAGTATATCTTAAGAGCAGGGGGAGCTTTGGAGAATGTTAGTGTCTTTGATGAGGATACAGGTAATGAAGAGGGTTATTTCTTATGTGAAGCTGAATTATAAAAAAAAAGGAGAGATAAAAAAGAAAGAGCAATAATAAAAAAAAATTGGTGTGTGCGTGTGGAAAATGATATGCAGAGAACCTAGAGAGAGACTCACTAAATCACACAGGACTCTGTGTGCTGCAGGCGGAGGACACAGGTGAGGAAATCCCTCCTTTTCGCCGCTCTATCTTTCTCTCAGCCCCCCTCTCTCCATCTTAGCACGGCGCTACACAAACAGGCGCAGCCCCCCCTCCAAAAATCCCCCCGCATCAACAGCCCCACAATCTTTCTTTCCTCGATCTTTTCTAACAATCTACCCATGAAAAATAACATCCCTCCTCTTCCCTTTGTCTCCTCTCCACCGTGCTTCTCTCCCTCCGTCTGATTGCTCATCTTTCTTCATTGCTCTGCCTGCCTCTCTCCCAGGGTTTGCCATCTGTACTGTAACAGGTGTGCTGTGTATCTGACTGATGTGTTTGTTACCTGTGGCTCTGCCTGCAGCCAAAGTCTGCACTGAGAATAGCTGCCTGCGTCTATCCGCCTCCTGACCTGCTAGCTGCCACTCTGCTCTTTCTCGTCTCCTTTTCCTCTGCGTCTCCTTCAGATGGCGACAGGGTGAGGAAAGGAGCAGGAGAGGATGAGGAGAGGAGAGGAGCGGGAGAGGAGCAGGAGAGGAGCAGCGTAATGAGTTTGGGAGGCAGCAGCAAGCTGTTGTGTGTTTGTATGTGGTTGTGTGCGTTTTTGTACCAGCCGTGCTGTGGTGGCATCTTCACCATGGAGCAGTTTGGGTAATTAGTCCCACAAGTATAGTGTGCATGTAAGTGTGAGCACACATGGGTGTATATGTGTGTGTGTGTGTGTGTGTGTGTGTGCATGTGCATGTGCATTCATCTCATTAGTCTCACAGGTGAGTGATTAAACGCTCTGCAACACCTGGAAGTGTTCCTCCTCTCCTCCAATCCCTCCCATCGCTGCTGTTGTCTTAATTTACAGCCATACCTGTGA
This sequence comes from Acanthurus lineatus, assembly GCA_029814665.1. Classification (NCBI taxonomy): domain Eukaryota; kingdom Metazoa; phylum Chordata; class Actinopteri; order Acanthuriformes; family Acanthuridae; genus Acanthurus; species Acanthurus lineatus. The sequence goes on along the minus strand of JAPZDV010000021.1, from coordinate 21,967,749 downwards.
GAACTCCCCTCGTCTAGTCACAACACACTCTGCAGGATGGCCACACACACCTCACGACATACACACATTATCACCTACAGCCATACCTCACTCTGGAGCCTTTTTTCAGACATGATGTCTGTAACATTTCTGGGTCTATCCATCTACCAAAGTAATAGCTTTTGGGCTTTCAAACACAAGTCTCCATTATGTAAATGGTCCATAATGACTCTATTAAAATATGTGTGCCTGCTGTGGCTCAGCAGGTAGGTCTCACGATTGGCAGTTCAACCACTGAAGTGTCCTTGTGCAAGACACTAAAGCCCAACTGCTCCTAATAATTAAACCGAGGCCGTATGTCCTAACATCTATGTGTGAGTGTGTGTTTGAATAAAAGGAAAATGGTGAAGGATTTTGGATGAAGTGCATTAAATATGAAAGAGTGTGTTGGACAGAGGTGCAACACATGCTCAATATTTAGTATCTGGTGATTGACAGAGAGCAGTGGCACCTTCATAGGCTGCAACAGGGATGGGTTTTAAACTTATTTTGCAGTTGTGGCTGCTAACTTTCACCTGCAGTTCTCAAATACAGGGTCTATTAATAGATTTCCTCATCATTTTCCATTATTCATTTCATGCAGAAAGTTGCAGATATAGTACAGTTCAGCAGCGTCTGACACTTGGTGACTCTGCTCACATGTTGTATGTCAGGTGACACGTCATCCATTATGAAAACAGCAAATTTTAGAACACAGATTGTCTGCAGATGATTGTGTTTTTTTTAAGTCTTACTTTTTTTTTACCTCTCTTCTCTGCATTGCAGAGGGGGAAGTAATCAAAAAAAAAAAATTTGAAAAGTGAACTGATGTGAGGAAAAATCTCTTCACAACTTAAATTGGCTTCTCAGCAGCATTTCTTGGTTTATTAACCTTTTGCTGCAGTGGCTTTTACATTAATGTTACAGCATTTGATTCAGACTCAAAGGTCCATTGTGTAGGTTTAAAGGGGATCTATTTTTTAAAATGCTGAAGAAATGGAATACAATATTTACAGTTTGTGCATTTATTTGTGCATAATCACTTTAAAATAAGGATCGTTGTGCTTTCATTACTTAAAAATTAGCCTTTTCTATCTGCCAAGGGAGCAGATCTTTTTCCACAGAGTCCCCAATGTTTCTACAGCAGCCCAAAACAGACAGACCAAACACTGGCTCTAAAAAAGGCCTTTTGGATTTTTTTTTTTTGCAAACTGATGATTACATGATGAAGTGCACGTCCAAAAGGAAGCTTATAACACTTGGATAGGAAGAAAATGGTTGAAAGAGATGAGAGGGAGGAAGGAGGAGTCGATTGGGCTGCTGATGGAGATGGAGGTACTGAGGGATGGGAACTGGATCATACTGGCAGCCTCACATCTGAACATTCAGCCAGAGCGCCAGTTACTCAAACATATAATAAAGTCACAGTAGGAGGCAGCGTGTAGTGGAGAAAAAAAGATACAGACAGCCACAGCAGCATGCAGACCGTCATATGGGCAGTCGTATGGGGCTGCTGTGATATTATTACCGCGTCTGTATCCCTGAGGGCTGAGATGTGATGGATGTAAGCAGTGTGGGTAATAAATTGAGGAGGTCAATCCACTTCGGTGAAGAGGTCCACTCTCAGGGAAGGCCACCTTATAGACAACACAGGCTTCAAATATTGCCTTCAGCACACATTTCCATTCATCCTGTGGGCCTCCCATCATCAGACTGGGAATCATTAAGTTGTTCTCTCAAGAGAGAGCTCTGGTCCAAGACGGCGTGAGGGGATCACAGTAAGAACTCATTTGAGAGACGATTTACAGCAAAGGCCAAGTTAAGAGTCTGTTTTCTCCAGGCGAGCGGAAAGTCTCCAGAGAGGGGGAGAGAGAGAGCCGGAGGGGGGCGGAGGGAGACAGTGGCCGGCTCTGAAACCCATCAGACAGCCTCACAAACGCATGAGGGCACACACACACACACACACGAGCCAGGTGGAGGCTGGGGCAAGGTAAGCTGGACGTATCACAGCAGCAGGTAGTATGACTAATAACAGCAGAGCTCAGTGAGGCACACCGAGCAATCACAACCATTTCTCACCTCACTTCCTCCCCTCGTCTCTCACTTCCTGCTGCTAACTTCTTTATTCCTCGCTAGGTCATTCACATCTTTTCCCTGCTTTTCTTTTTTTTTTTTTCTCTTTGTGGGTGGCTCCATTTTAAACACACGCCTCAAATACCACCTTCTTCTTCTGACCTAACTCTTACTGTCACTCTTCTTTCTTTTTTTCCCAGAAGGAAATATGCTATTCATGATGGCTACTGAAGCACTTTGCTGCTCTTGGTGTGAAAAATTTTTCTCAAAGCACACACTCCATGCTGAAGAGCGCAGTCCTTCCATGCCTGGTCTGCCTATTTACATTCATAACGTCACATGGGAAAATATGGTGAAGGGAAGATAAATGAGGAACAGTCCCTCCTCACTTTAGAAGTTTCTCTTTTGCAGCAGCCACATGAGACTGAAGCAATGTGAAGAAGAGGAAGAAGTGCAGAAAATAGAGTGTGTGTGCTGGTTTAAATCGTGCACACACACCAGTAATGGCAGTCCAGTCATTCACATCATATTATCAACTTCAAAATAAGCCCCCCCGACAAATATTTCTGTCAATCCCAGCCATGGCTATTATGAGTGTGTGTGATTGAAACCATCAAATCGGTTCACAGTCGTTTAATCATGCAGCTCTCAGATCTTGCCTATTCCATTAATCCAGCTTTATGTGCACACAAAGCACACACACACACACGTACACGCGCACACAGAGTGAGCACTGCCCCATGGTTGAATGGGTGGTCTTTTAACACCCTCATTCCCCCCCAAAAAAATTACTTATCATACTCATCAGCCCTGAGACTGCCATGGAGAGAAAGAAGTCATTATCTGAAAGCATATCCAGCTAATTGAAGGCTGTCTATTTTAATGCTCAGATATAGAGAGAAGGGAAAGGGTGTGTGTGCGTATGTGTGTGTGTGTTTGCGTGTGTGTGAGAGAGAGAGAAAGATAGGGAGAGATAGGTCGTGGCTTCAGGGTAAGAGGGCCATCAAAAGCACTTTTATAATGAAAAAAATAATTTACCCTTCAGTTATATGTCCTCTTCATCATTTGAGTGTGTGTGTGTGTGTGAGTGAGTGAATGTGTTTTAGTGTGTGTGAGACTCCTGCAGCCCAGTAGAGTGTGTCAGTCTAGTAGATGCTCAGTGGAAGTCGATCAAGGAGCACAAATGACCTGAGAGCAGGTGATTGAATCCTCCAGTCGTCCATAAAGACCCCTGACTGAAAGGCTGACCACACACCCACCCATTCACTCACACACACACACACACACACACACCCACCCACTCACAGACTCACACAGACAGACACAGAAGACTGCTGGATCCTTGAATCTGCCAAATGCACTTTTAAAACATATTAATTGGTAAAGTCTTTCTTCTTCTTTTGTCTGAAATGAGATTTTACATCCAGTGTTTGTTTTATATGCAAAAGATCTGCAGCAACATTGTTTATGTTGACACAACATAAAACTCATATGAGTCCATTTTTCAAAAAAGATTTGACAATCCTTCCAACTGAACTGAGAGCCAACAACAGAATCTGCAATTTTTCCACAAATTTTCTCCAAAAATCTGCAATTATTCACAAAAAAAACAGCCACTTTTGGTTCAAGGATTTGATAAGACTGTTGAATCCAGCAAAAACTATGCCAGTTCATAAAAAAAACAACCCTTTCAACACAGTAGCTTACACTCGCTAGCTCTTCACCATGTGATTTGTGTGAGATGGCGGCTAGCTGAGGGAAAAGCAGCCAGAGACAAAAACAGTAGTAAGCCAAAGACTCCCACTTCTTCTCAGCAGTTAGTGGGTCACACCATCAACACAGCACCAGTAAATATTGGACTTGAACAGGAGGAGAGAAGGAGGACTCTAATGGGATGTTCACATTGCTCCGTTTCTGTTGGATAAGCACACAATTGTTTGCTTACAGTCGCAGGCTCAGCCGTAAGAACTTGATAAGCTGATACATCATCAAAGCTCCTTACTGGGTGGTTTCGTTTTGCAGTCCTCCATCACTACCAGTTGTCATAAATTGCTTAATTCAACTTTAAGCTACTTTAGGTTTTCATAAAATGAGTGATGCAGCTGTATTTTATTTTCTATAAATGCTCGTCTAATAAACACATCCTCGCTCGAGCTTAAGCTTCACTCTTACAGCTCAATCCACAACACAAAGCCATGCTAACTAACTAGCTCTGGACTGATTTGAGCTGAAAATTCCCCGGCAGTTAAGTGACGACTGATTCATTTTATCTTTATTCCCTACTGTGTATTTATGTGTCTGTGGGTCAAATCCTCTTATAAAACCGCCAGTAAACAATATTTAAAAGAGGAAAAAAATGAAAATACTGGCATGGAGGGACATATGTTGGGTCATTAGGAGATTAGAGAAATGTAACAGGTTATTTGTCATAATCTAAAAAGTAATGTTTCTTTGAACATTTGATTATTGTTTGATGATCTTTCTCGACAAATGTTTGAAGTGAATTTTGAAACTTTTTTTAATGTGACTGATCACATTAACTTCCTGCAAATGTTTCCTCAGGTCTAACATCCTGAGTTTTGATTTGACAAATTATTTTTAGCTGGTAAACAAGCTTTACATTGAACAGTCATGTCAGAGCCCCTTTCTGATTTCTCAAAAGGAAAATGCTGCTGAATTTTAGCACTGAAAGCCATCTGCCTTCACATGGTCGGCTGGTTTAGGCATCGCAGACTCAGACTGCCCAGAGCAACACGTTGATTTAATTGGCAGACAAGAGGCAGAGAAATATTCAAGCAAAAGAACCAAACAAAAACAACACTCAATATTTAAGAGCACAGCACTTAATGGATGAAGCCTGTCTAGACATCCAGACTGCTCCTTGTAAGTCACCTTACTCTTGCAGCCAAACATTTGTTCAAAAAGTTTTTGCTGACCTGCCAAAAGGGGACAAAGAGGAACAGGTTCACTAATGAGCAACAATTGCCTCAAGTGTGGTGGTGGTTTGAGGTGTGATATTTCACAAAAGTCTTCATAATTATGTCAAACTACTGACAAGCTTTATCAAAATTTGCTTTCTTTTAGTGAAAAAATGGTCAAAACTGTCCTTTATTGGCCCAATTAAACATCAAATTGGTGTAAGAGAGCTCTTTTTTCAGTTTAAATGGCGTATATCTCATCTGCAAACCTCCAAAACCCAGTGCAATGACATGAAGGCAGCCCTAATGATGTGGCAAAGGGCTGATGGGTACAAGTGCTTTAAAGTGTGTTTCATGGTCAATTTCAAGTACAGCCATAACAACAGTGCATGTCTCAAGAAGTGAAACACAGTAGTTGGCGATGAGAAACAGAAGAAACTATTACAAAAAATTGCACAATTTGAATAATTATTGCTGGAACAATATACTCTTAACTGACTGCAGTTTGGTTTTAAATGCATTAGGCCTCTTCATTCATAATCAAGCCCCCCATTCTCCCTCTCTCTCCCTCTCTCTCTCTCAGTGGTAGCTGTAACACTTAATGTGACTGACCTTTGCACAGCAGCGCAGCAAAAAATGGCCTGCAGAGTCACTGACTGGAAAAATGACAGACTGCTGTCAATCTGCTACATCTCTCACCTGAATAGAATGCACAGAGTTTGATGGAGGAAGAGTAGGAGGCCTGTCACAAGTTTTTTTCATGTGCATTCATAAACAAGATTATTGATGACTCAGCATGGCAGAAAACTGATCGAGTCTGAGCAGTGACATGGCCGTTCACAGCTCTGCAGCACCACCGACACTGAGGAGGTTCAGTTAATATTCACCTCAGCTTCTGCTCTTTTACGCCTCAGTTCATTTATTCTTGCATACATGAACATTTTTGCTATTACAACTTTGTCTGCAGAAGAATAAAGACATGGCAGTAATTCAATCAGTTCTGTTTTGGATTAGTAATTGCAATGCCACAGTTGCATAATGTGCTTTTCTTGAAAAAAGGGCTGTGAAAAGGGTCAGTCACAGGTAGAACACAGTAAACACACCAACCTAAGAGGCTCTTCTACTGTTGCTTTTAATGCTGCGTGGAAAAAAAAATGAATCACATTTTGATCATTTTTATGTTTCTACCTTAATTGAAACTTAACTCATTTTATGAGATGAGCAGATTTCATGACCCGTGAAATCACATAAAACTCCAATCCAGAAGTGCTTGGGTGTGACACTCAAGTGCTGAGAGCTGTGAGCTGAGGCGCACGAGTTTGTTGATGAGTAAAAGTGCACGAGGAGGTGAATGTGTGTCTGTGTGTGAGAGAGTGTGTAAGTTCAGCGGGCTGAACGCAGCAGCATCTGGGCCCCTGGTAAGAGCTGTGCAAGCCAGAGACCAGATGCTCCAGGAAGGCAGCTCATGGTGTTGTTACGGCCCAGGAACAGCTCTTCTGTCCTGGGCACAGATGCCAAGCTCAGCCCCTCTCCCTCCTTGTTTCATCTGCTTGAACAGATGTCTCACACACAGGGCAGCTCCACCATCCCCTACAAAGACTGGAATTACTTCCCCAGAAGCTTGTCTTTCATACGAGACGGGGTCAGAGAGACTGTGTCACTTCCACATGAGCGGAGGACGACCAGAAAAGCTCCTGCCGTGCAGTGAGTTACCACACTGTGAAACATCACTGTAAATTAGGTGCAGCGAAGACAAAAGCAGATGACGGATATTGAACTGTGGCTAATCTTAACAAACAGAGAGGGTAAGGGAGAGACAAGGGGGGTGAGTCATGGGATGTTAAAAATTCATTAGTGAGCAGTGACAGAAAGAGAGAAACAAAGAGAGAGAGAGAGAAAGAAAGAAAGAAGGAGAGGGAGAAATATAAAGAGGAAATCCTCAAAGGAGAACATCTTTTGATTCCTGTCAACGTCTATTTCTTCCTCTAACTTTGTTGCAGTCTCACAGTGAGTGTGGAAGTCAGTGGTGCCGTTCCACAGGGAAGTGTAGCTAACAAACCCCCCCAAGCAAAAAAAAACTGAGAGCCCACTCCCTTTCTCTCTGCATGCATTCATTATCTATTGTATTCTTTGAATAAAGAATATGGTACAAAACCAGGCATCTCCATTCCTTTGTACGGAGCCGGATGAAAGGCAGGGAACACAAATTAAAATGTAATTTATCATGCTTTGTTTGCAGGCTTTCTCTCCAGTGCCTAAAATGTCACAAGGAGCATGTAATGCTGCTCGGGTCTGCTGAGGCTCGACACAGGGCACTGTACATCGCTGATGTGCGTGTGTGAGAGTGTGTGGGTGTGTGTGTGTGTGAGGTTTTGAAGAGGGGGTGGTCAGGGATCTTGACTTCTAGGGAAATGAGAATGTAAGGCGTTGAATTAATTGAAGTGTTAATGTGCTGTGACTCCAGTGCGGTACATGCCAGTGTGTGTGTGTGTGTGTGTGTGTGTGTGTGTGTGCGTGCATGTTTGTGTGTCTTTACCTCCTGCAAATGCCTGCTCTAAAGTGCTTTTGTTTGCTGTGAAAACTCATTAACAAAGTGAATACCTTTGTGATTTCACCCCAAAGTGGTGCTCAGTGGAGAGAGAAAAGACCAGGAGGACCGGACGTGCACGGCTGGATGTGAGAGGAAAATGGAAGAAAATGTAATGATGATGATGTGAAATAACGGTGAGGTGAATTCATGCTGGGACAAAAAAAAAAGTGTGTGTGGGGGGGGGGCACTCGAGAGTCTCAGTTCCATAATCAACATCTCATCTGAAACAAGAGGATCCCCGAAGCAACGCCACAGGCAGAGAGAGGGGGAGGGAGAGGGGAGGAAAGAGAGACGTAGAGGGATGCTGAGAGAAAGAGACTGCAGGAGGAGGACGGAGATGGAGAACCACAGAGATGAATAAAATCACAGGAGGGCACAGTGAGGTTAAAGATGTGGATGAAGCACAGAGAAGCAAAGTGCTGGATTGAGGCTTGAAGTGAACAGGAAAGAAATTTTATCACCTGATACAATATAAACCTGCACAGAGCCAGTAACTGTAATTCACTGTAATGTAAATATAACTTTTCTAATACATGTTCTTAAAAAGCCCACATGCTTATGATTGCAAGCACGTTAATTGAACTTGGTGTTGCATATATGTTATATAACTTATAGCCAATCAGTCAACTGTAATTATATACAGCATTTCCCTTCTAATTATGTGCTTATTCCATTTCACAGTCACACTCCAGTCTGAAGCTGAAGGGTCTGGATGCAAAAGCAGAGCAAAACCACCGCAGCAGGTCACATATGAGGGCAGAGAAAACCGTGTGTGTGCATGTGTGTGTGTGTGTGTGCATGTGCACTGTTATTGTGTCTGCAGATGCTAATCCCAGCGGTGTGGACAGATTGCGAGTGTTTTTAAGAAGATTACAGATTACAGACTGCAGATGCAGATTAGCCGGCAGCTTGATCTGCACCTCTGGATGGGCTGGCCTGCTCTCTTACAGCCCCTGTGTGTGTGTGCATGTGTGTGTTTGTGTGTGTGTGTGTGTGATGAATAACGATTTGCACACATCCCATTTTCCTCACAGTTAATAAAGACCAGGAAATAGTGACCATACTGTATGTACACACAGGCTCCCAGAAGGCTGCAAAGATATTCTCGATGCCAATTATATCTGAAAGAATGTCTCTCTCTCTCACACACACACACACCACAGCATGTGGATCAATGGGGAGGGCAGCCAGCCAAGAGCCAGTCAATTTCTCTATCTTTTGTCTGTAACTCTGGAACGCCTACTGCAAAAAATAGCGCTATTTAACACGTTACAGCTTGTTTAAAATACCTCAGCAGGGCAGGTATACATTATTTATTACTGTTTTAATAGCATGATAATTCAATCTATGACATAGGAGTCCCTTTAAGAAGAATGCAGCACTTTGCAACACGTTTAGCTCATACTGAGAAGATAACCATGGAGAAGTCATGAGTCAGAGCTGAGCTGAGAAAACCCCAGTGCACTGGACTTAACTTAGAGAAGAGAGGGGAGAGAAAAGGAAGCATAGAAAATGTAAGGAGGAGAAAAAGTGTATAGCTGCTGTGTAATTCTGTAGCCAAAAAGGAGAATATTAATGACAGCATGTTATGATTTGGGGCATGAATGAGCTTCCTAATGATGGGGAGGACAGGTTTGCAGAGCTCTTTGTGAGTGAACACTGTTTAGAAGGAATCAAACATAGATTACATTTACACCGCAGTTCACCTTTGAACTGAAAAATCAAAGTAGTTAATCTGAATTTGTAATATTTACCCAGAAGCTGACTGAAAATTCACCCTGATGGAAGGTTTTACTGCTACAAAAGGTTTGTAGTCGACCTAGAAAGTATAATTAATATATCTATGTTATGGCACTATCCATTAAATTATGAACATGGGTGAAATGGAACCAAAAGCAGGTGAAATTGGGTCTGAAATGACCCAGAGAGAGAGGAGTCTAGATACTCTGCTGGTAAATACTTGCAGATAAACAGAAAAAGACAGTCAAAGAGGCAGAAAACTGAGCAAATGAATGTTTGTGATTTTGTTTCACAAATTTAGTTCAACTGCAGCTGCAAACTCACTGTTGTCATCACAGCAGATTTAAAAATAAATGAGACACACTGAGACACAACCAGCATGGCGTCAAGAAGGTAACTTGAAAAGACTGTCAGTTTACTCTGATGTGGACTTGTATCCATAGCAACAAGTGTCAGTGGGGTGCCTCGGCAACTTAGGTGTTAATGATAAGGTCACAGTGTTGCTGGTGTAAACAGATTACAGGAGAAAACATTTATTTTCACTCTCATTTCATTCCATTTTTCCAATTAATAAACATAATGTGTTGGTCTTTGGTCCTGTTTGGTCCAATTAAAGTTAATTTAGACATATTTTGACTTAGAAATGGTTTGAACTGGACCCAGACTGGGTTTTTCTTCCGGTTTTTCAGAGGCTGTGGTGTCCAAACAAGTGGTTACAGAAACATTATGAGCTCAATCTGTTTTATTCGCTTAACTTTTCACATCTACTTTCATAAATTTAAGTGCTGACATTAGCATGGTGTCATATGAGTTTCTGTGCAACATAAAATTATTTGGAGTTAAAAAACAAGGCTTTTCAAATATCAGAGGTGCACCGTGTCTCCAACGAATACACACATTCAAAGTTACAAACATACTTTAGCCAAAGCTGTTAGAAGCTTTAGAAACCAAACACAACACTGATCCCTTGATGGCAAGACTACACAGCCTCAGAAAGCTCTTTTCTGTGAAAGATTTGGTCCAATGTTCATCCAAACAGCATTGTCTTCCCTCACGGTGCCACAAACACAAGACACACTATTCTGCACTGGAAAAGCATAAATTGCAAGGAGCAGTCTGGGTCGTGGAAAGTGACAGACAGCGAGTGAAAAAGAAGGGAGGCTGAGGCGGTAGGAAGAGCAGACGGAGACAAGGATTGAAAGAGGGAGAGAGAGAGAGACCCTTCAACAGTCTTTTCTTTCACACAATACTCGGTGCGTTACTATGACGCCCTGGAGTCGCCTGCTGGGCCCATACAGGCAGAAGTAAAAGGCCTGTTTGGAAGAATTGGAAAAAAAAGTCTACTGATTCGTACCCACAGTTAAAGAAGCAGCACAAGAGCAAGAGTTTTAATTAATAAAATAAAAGGTCCTAAATTTGCATTTCTACTTTTGCAGTTAAAAGAAAACAAATGTAAAATGGTAGAAACCACCAAAAGTGCTCATTTTGAGGGATTATTGATTCATCTACTGTAAAAGAAGTATTTATAGTACATTTTAAAGTACTTTTTTGGGTAGTATATCAACCTGAGAAGATGCATCATATCTCATTGTGTCAATGTATGTTTTATGTCTAAAATTTGAATTTGCTGAGTAACTTCAGATGCAGTTTACAAAAACTGCAAGGTTTCACCTAACATGAAGTGCAATACAAAGTATTATTATTTTAACTGGAAATACACAAGTAAACAGACAATGCTTGATAATAAATGACCAGTTACTGTACATACACACACACAAGCAGGTGGTTGGGCTGCACCTGGCGCTTGTGAGTGACACACTGATTTAACATCTAACAAACCCAACAAATTAACACTGAGTGGTGGTTTTATTGCAAATGGAGCCTCCTTTTGAACATGTAGACATTCACACACAGGCACACACACACACACACACAAGTTAAAGCTGATGCAGGCTGCGTGTTAGACAGCAGGAGAGAGTGAGGGTCTACAGAATGCCACAGCTTCATGATTAATGCGGCTTTTAGCTGCAGCGGAGCATGGGCCCCCCCCCAAAGCAAACTGACCGGGTCGCCCATTCAGCTCCCCTTTCCCTCCACACACACACACTCTCTCTCCCTCTCCATCAACCCAAACCCAGTGACTGAGCAGCAGCTATAGCCTGCACACCATTGATTGTATTTCAACTCCACATCCGTGTAACCTCCACTGTACATCTCACACTTCATTTCACTCCACTCCCACTGTGAGCCAACCTTTCACAGTGGACTAAAACCAGGGTCATTATTTTAACCCCTGCATAAAGGAGCATGAAGTAAAGTAAATGGCCGGTGTGTGGCCATTCACTTGTAAAAAGTGAAATGAAAAAACAACAGGATGATGGCTTAAAAAGGTCAGAAAACACACCGCTAAACAGGAAGGAGATGGAAAAAAGGTATAAAGCATTATAAGGTTACTAAGAAGTCACCATCGACCACCAAAGTCAGGCTCCCCTGGTCTGTGTGTGTGTGTGTCAGTTAAGGGCAGTGGATCACACCAAAAAACGGCAGAGACGTGCACATGAAACAGGCTAAAAAATATATGTGCAAAAGACTGAAAACTTGCAGCGGTTTTGTCACTTTATAAAATCCAATCAGTCTGTAAATTCAGCGCCTGCTGTTGAGGCTCAGACGCCGGGGAGACAGATGCTAAATGCAGCAAAAGCACCGGGTTTCCTCCCGCCTAACATCCCGTACAAACACACACTCTATCACACAACCCCCTGACCACTATGTTTCACTAAGAGGGTCACTCCCCCCACACCGGCCCAACACACACACAGACTCTCTCTCACACACACGCACAGACACACTAACACACACATGCGCTCACTAAAATCCCGATGCACCAGCAGCAGCAGCAGTAGCAATAGATAATTCATTGCAGTGACAGCAGTGAATCCACAGGCTCTCCTACAAGCTCCAAAAACACTGACTATCACACACACCGACGTGAAAGTACACACACACTCTATGAAGCTCGTGCGCAGGGACCGGGACGACATCCGCCACTACTTGTCTTGTGCCGCATCCGATCACGCTGTTTGCGTTGGCGCACTTACCTTTGCACTACAGCGAGAATGAGCACAGTTAGTTCCCATTTTGTGAAAAGGCTTTAGAATCCATTCATTCCCGTGTTATCTGCTCCTGGTTCATTCAGACATCCACAGTGGGTTTCGGCAGGGAGAGTAATCCAGTTTTCCATCCCGGGGAGAGCGCTTCCGAGCTGCGTTACATCTTTTTCCACAATCCCCACAAAACTATGCCAGGCTTCTTTCAGCGCGTTTTTTTTTCTTCTTCTTCCCTTCTCGCTCCTCTGCCCCCTCTTCTTTCCTCTCCCTCTCTCTCTCCCTCTCTGAGGTTGCCTGGTTACCTCTTTTCTGTAGGCTGGTTCAGACCGCCGGCCGGCAGCCAATCAGAAAGCCCGGTTCCACTTAACCCCTCCGCTGCTGAACTGTCCTGATTTCTTCAGCTTTCAAGGAGTGGGAGTGAAGGGGGGTGGTGGGGACGAGGAGGAGGAGGAAGAAAAACACTGGGTGATGGCGAAGGATTTAGAAAATGTTTATTAACAACATTATAATGAGCGCGAGAAGATGAAAGGAGGGAGGAAGGAGGGGCTGATGGGAGAGTTAAGAGTTTGAAATAAAGTTGTGGTGGAAACGTCATCAGTGTTGGTTGTAGTTTCAGAGGCTGTGAAAGGATGACTGTTCTGTCTAAAGTTCACTGACGGTCACACTCTCACTCCTCTGACACACAATCGGCATCACTGACGAAAACACACACACACAGACACACACACATTCATGAATCATGATGCACGCAGGCAGTCGTCAATGATGCAGCTTTCATCCAGTCATTCAGCACTGAGTATTGATTGGTTAACCACCCGCAGTTTAGTCGTGCAGCCCAAATCCTGTGTGTAAGTGTGTGTGTAAGTGAGTGTATGTGAGTCATGGACTTGGCAAACTCACCATGCTGTCTAACCTCCTTACTCCAAGAGTGGGAGCGCACAACTTTAGAACTAATAAAAATATGATAATGCAGGCCAAAAGTCAGAAAACACTGCTTCCTCATTGTTGTTTATTGATTAATCTGTTTAAACTTGTAAATAAAAAGGCTTGAAAATAAGTGGGTGATGCAATTGTGCTGACTTCACACCGAACCGTATCATTTTGCCGTCTCTGGCCTTTCCTCTAGTCTTTCCTAAGCCTCAACCTTGTGCAACCTTCTCCTCTTTAATCCACACCTCCTTTCACTTTTTCTGCCCCTGCACCTCCTCCTCCTCCTCTCCCTTTTCTCCTCCACTTCCTCGCCTCAGATCATCCGCCTCTACAGATGTGTTGCTGCCGTCAGGGGTTTGGGAGCCTCAGAATGGACACAATTCCTCTGATCTCTGCAAAGACTGGAAGATGCTCAGCAGCGTTCCAACTAAACCTTTTCTGCCACATTTAAGCAAGGATGTAGGCTCGGGTTTCAAAGCACAGACACATAGATTCAGATGGATATACCAAGCAGGAAGGTTAATCGGAAGGAAGGATTTTGCAATAGTGTCTTTTTTTTGCGTGTAAACTTCAATCAGGAGTGTTAAAGAGGTTTAAGGAACAATATATGTGCAAAAGTATACAGTTCTTGCAAAAGATCTATTTTTTCACGACTTTAAAGTGAGGAAATATAGAGAATTATATGTTTGAAAAGTCACAAAAAGACAAAATGTGATTTCCTCTGGGGTTATAAACTTATATTTTCAACTATAACTAAATTAATTGACCCTGAGCTCAGAAAATAGTGTATGAAAAAGTGAAGCCCTTTCTTCACTGCAGTAGGGCCATGCTGACAGAGGAGGCTACTGCAAAACACATAAACCATCAGGATTGCAGCAGCTCATCTCACCTGCAACACAAGCAACATGCATCCACCAAAACAGCACTTTTTCTGGAACATTTTCAGTCTGTTGGCCATTGTTGTTGGTTAGATTTGAAGTCTGTTACAAATCAAAATGTTAGTAGACATTTCAGTATCCACTTCTATGTATTGAGGCTTAAGATAAATCCTCATTTCTGCATCTTATCAGCCTCAGTTTTATCCATAAAATTATTTCCCCCCTCCTTTCTTCCTCAAATACACCATTTCATCTCTCCCTCTCCTCCCTTCATCTTTTCCTTCCCTGCTGTGTTTTCCTATCTAAGTATAGCTGTAGTTTACCTTCTCTATCTGTGCCAAACCCCCCGTCTATCTGCCTCCCACACTTCAGTATCTCTGCCCTTTTTTTTGCCATACCTCCCTCCCTCCCTCTCTCACTCACCTTCCTCCTTTCTCTCTCCTTGTCTCTGTCTCTCCAAGTCTCTGTCTGTCTGTCTCTCTCAGCTTGGCTGAACAGATAACTCCTGGATGCTCATGTGGCCAAAGCAGCAGCTAGCTTTGTCTCACACACAGAACTGGGAAATAAAAAAATACAAATGCTTAGTTACTGTACTTAAGTAGAATGTTTAAGTATCTGTACTTACAAAACTGTACTTTTTACTTTTTACATTCTCATAACAAGTTTATTGGTTTAGTTCTAATGCATTTGAGGGGAAAAATCAATTACTTTTGCTTTTCATGACTGAGCACACCGCTTTTCCAATATCAAGACTGATTTTAACAGTAACAGAAAACAAAAGACGATCCCTCGGTGAATCATCACTGCGTATTATGTACGGCAGACATAACATGAGGAAAACAAAGCAAAAGACACATCAAGACGAAACAGACAAGGGAGGGAGACTCGACTAGTGAATGTGACGTTGTGACAAACAGGAAGAGCTGGTAGAGACGCAGATGAAAGCGAACGAGCCACCATCAGACGCATTCACACATCTACACACAAATTAACAGGCAGGTGGCTTCTCTACACACTGCCAACGTGCTCATCGGGAACTCATACACGTTTTCACACACAGCTATTGGAGCACTTTGGGGTTCAGTATCTTGTCCAAGAGCACGCTGACATGCAGAGTGGAAGATGTTGGTGACTGAACCAATGACCTACTGATAAGGAGACGACCTGCTGTACCACCTGAGCTGCAGCTGCAGATATCTGCAGTTTTACCGTTAAACCTGAATGAAGCCTTTTATTTTGAGATTCAAATTCAACAACATTTTGACTTGATGAACAAGTTTTATGTCTTACAACAGGGAAAATAGGTCAGAGGATGGGATGGAAAACACACACACACACTCACACACATACACAACACTGTACTGCTATACATGTGAGGAACTCATTGATTTAATGCATTCCCTGGGAAATGGGAATGCCCAGATGGATATGATCTCCAGTGAGAACGTGAAGGTCAGCTCCCTCGTACTGTTCACATAAAACACTGCGAACAGGATTAAGACTCCTCTAATGCACACAAAATGCAGGAAAAGAGAGAGGAAATGAAAGAAAAGATGGGAACAGACTGGGAGAGAAAATAAAAAAAAGAATAAAAATGTTCACGTATTATCAGCAAAACGGGTCAAACTCGTTAAAAGGCAACAAAGACGGCTCTCTAATTGCCTCGGCACTGCTGAGCTACAGTAGCAGCAGTACAGTGCAGCAGGATGGTCATTGGACAAACAGGAAGCCTGATTAAAAACCCTAAGCTGTCATGTAACATGTTGATCGACAATCCTCAAACTGCACATACATCAGATTTATAACATATGTGCATGCATGTGGGGACTGATGCCAACTCAGAGCTCAGATCAGCCGTTGTGTCTAGCCAACACTGCCACATATATACATTTACATCACAGTAATCAAGATGTTCCAATCGTGGTAAATATGTAAATCCATAAGCGTCAAATCTTTTCCAGCAGTAGAACATATCTGGGTGGAGGTCCATCCATGTTTTGCACATATAATGATGCACCATCATATACAGCATTTGAAGATGTAGGTGGAGTAAAAAGCCTGTTTAGTGGCTCAATTTATTTGTCTGATTTACGCACCAAGCGGCAGAGACGTCAACAAATACTGTAGTCCTATGATAAATGGTAAAATACTCTTTAACAGTTTTACACATTGAGCACAACCTTAAAAAATACATAAAAGCATGAATTTATCTTCCTTTCAATGTTGCTTTTATGAACTAGATTTAAAAACGTTTCGCCTGAATGCATAAGAAATGCAAAGAACAAGACGCGGCTATTAGCTGGATGCAAGCTATTTAAATATCTTCACTTCCACTGCCTCCTTTCACTCTGATGAAGACATGATGTTGACGAAATGCTGGTGGCTGCACCTCATTAAAAGCTTTAACCGTAACCAATCTCATCCCTTCACTTCTCATTTAAATATAGCTCACTGTAGGTCATATGACATTGTAATCAAACATCAGCTGTCATCTATAAATGACACAGTCTCCTCTGAAAAGGCATCAATATGTCTGGAGGTGAATTTGAGAGACACATCTAGACTGGAATGAGATTAGCTTTGACCTAAATGCACAAACAAGTACACAGTGACCGGCCTCACCTACCATCTCCCAAACTGCTTATTTAGCTACCAACACCATGGAGTCGTGTGTTTGTGTGTGTGTGCAAGTGTGTAACGACAAAGTGAATGAACGAGAAGAAGAGGAGAGGTGGAGGCAGATGGAGCAGAGCTATGAGTCTGGACCCCCCCCCCAAAAGATGAGATATCACAGAATAACTGCAGTTATCAAAGCATGCCACTCCTCAATAACTCAGATGTGTCAAGATATCAAGTGGCTGACAGATGTGAGGAGAGTAAAAAAAGAAAAAAAAAAACCTGAGGAGATCATGAGAGATAGCTTACGAGAGAGAAGATATATTGAATTTGAAAAACTGTATATGTTCGAAGACATGAAGAGGAGTTTTGACTTGAGTTTTGATGATGTGACAAGTCACTATTGCATCCCAACATGTAAATAAAGTAAAAAAAAGAGAGACAGAAACAAAAAGGCGGAGACTTTTGAGGTTGATCACAACTTAAATCTAGGTGACAGGTTGGCTTGTGTGTATTAGAGGGGGAGCTGGTGTGCTTGTGTGTGTGTGCATGTGTGTCTCTGTGTCTCGTGTGTGTGTGTGTGTGTGCTTGAACCCGCAGGGGGTTACACATAAAGATGTGCTCTGTTGAAATGTCACACATGTTTATGCTTTCATCAGGATGTGTAACTTTGAGGGCTTTTGCCTCTGGGAGGATCCATCATATTTCATCATATTTCATTAACACATTTCATGCATATGCACACATGGAAGTACACACACTCACACAAACACACACACACACACAGATATCACAGATTCCCCTCAGAACAGAGGGAAAGCACAGGGTCTCTAATCCCGCCTCGGTGTCAGTGTCTCTGTGAGCTCTGCTGTCAGTCCGAACTCCATGAGCTCCATCAGTTCTGACTCCCTGCACCACTTTGATTCGCACCATATCATCTGTTTGTCCCAATAAGTCTTTCAATGATTACTTTTGTGATACTTTCATGTAAATAAGGTGATGCATTGATCCTAATTCAGTGGTTTTACAGAGAAGCACAGCCACAGTGTTTCCTGACAGTTGAGCACGTCACAGGTTTTGGTTTGACACAAATGTTTTTTCTTTGCCTGACAAAGAAAAACATTTGGCATTAGAACAACGACAAAAATCATTTGAATACATTAATTTAAAGTAATTCTTAAGCATTATGAATGTTTACGTGTACCATAATAGGAACATAATTTGTGTCTGAGAAGTAATTAAACAAGGTTATTAGCAGAAAACATTAATAGGGTCTTCCTGGAGGTGACAGGAGGCTGCGGTGATAACATTACTCATGTTGATTTATTTTTTTCAAGAAAAAAAATGTCAATGAAGCTCTAATTCTCCCCTCATCATTGTTTTCTTCACTTATCCCTTATTTATTTTGTACTCCAGCAGTAGCTGGTGCAGTTACAATAGGAAAGAAGCTTCCAGGTAAAAAATATCGGCAGCTTGATTAAACAGTTGAAGGCCTTTGTCACAAAAAGACATTTTGTTTGTTGGTCTTTCTTGCCAAACAGTCACCTTCCCCTGCAGTCCACAATGTCTGCAGTTTCAAATCTACATGGAAAACACAATAACCACATGGAAGCATATGTGTAGGTGTTAAAGACTACACTAAAACAGTACATCATCATGAATGGCATTTCCATCTGTCTGTTTTCATGCACACTCTAAATTCATGCATTAAACTAATTATTGCAAAAAGAGTTTCAAATGTTTGGCTAAGGTGACAGAAGTTGTTATCTTGATTTAAATAAAACTCAAACAAGTTTGATGAAAACACACTTAGAAAAGTGAAAACAGTGAAAATCATAATGAAGATGAAGCATTAAACTTAAAAATCCCTTTTACTAAAGAGATGACAATTGAAGACAGACCAAAACATCACATCTATGTAGAATGATGGCACAGTAACTTTTCTCAATACTATAAAAAAGCAAAAATGTTATACTTCAGTCATTTTTTTGAAATATTTGTCAACTATTTAAGATAAGTCATTTGTTGCATCCTCATCTGACACAGTTAAATGACAACAGACTAGAGAATTAGAGCCACCAGCTGTTTATGTCAATGTCCTGAACTCCTCGTGGGCAGCTTCCAGATGTAAGTGAAAATGTACATTAATCTGCATTTTCTTTAACAGATTTTCTGAAAATTCTTTCAAATTTTGTGCGACATTTGGATGGAAACATGACAACAATGAGCAGCTGCAGAGCTCTAATAAGTCCAGGTTGATGATGGAAAACAATCATATCTGCCATGTTGAAGAACACGAGCTCAGACAACAGCTCTCGTGGGTGAGATGTGCTTCATGCTTGATGTTGTGAGATCAATAACGATATGTTTTTCCCAGCTGATTCAATAGCATCTGCACTCTAGACAATAGTGTAGCTCAGGCATGAATCACAGCTCCCATGATGGAACATTTGGAACATCTTTCCCTCATTTATCCAGTCCCCATTCCCACCTCAGACAAAGATCTATGATGTAGATTTCTCTTATGTTTCTCTATTCCCTGTTCTGTCCATTGTCTTTGCTTGTCCCAGGTTGGGTTGCCAAGGCAGACCAGATGTCCCACCGCCAGAAAATGCTCTCCAGCTCCAGTTATATCATATTTTATCTTTAAAGGTTTTAGATATCATGCCCTACACATCGTAAAATGGG
The DNA here is from genome assembly GCA_029814665.1 of Acanthurus lineatus. Taxonomy (NCBI): domain Eukaryota; kingdom Metazoa; phylum Chordata; class Actinopteri; order Acanthuriformes; family Acanthuridae; genus Acanthurus; species Acanthurus lineatus. Next base: position 21,948,191 of record JAPZDV010000021.1, on the reverse strand, counting down.
GGAATGGATTAAGAGATCTGTTACATAACTAAAGCCATATATTATCTTAATGTACAACAGTATCAGTGATTTAAAAAGTCATGGACTAGATTTTAACTTTGGACCTCACAATCACGGTGACATTTTTCCATCTACTGTTATTGCATAACCCACTGCACCCTGTGAAGTCATAGAGGTGAAGAAGTCATGATTAGACATTATGCAACATGTTTTGTGTGTCTCTCGAAAAAAGCTACTCACATCTGTTCTTCTATCATCTACATTTCATTTAAGCTCATGTTCAAACAAAGTGTTGAATTTAATCTTCATGCTCTCAAAGACAAATCTTTACTATAGACAGACAGTCAGTGTAGAACAGAGCTGCAGAGAGGTCATTGAGAGGCCAAATATATATATATCAAGGCCATTTTTTACTACTTCAAGAGCTCATAATGCTAACATGTGCACATGATGCTATTCCTTCTCACATCTTAGTCGTCCTGTGAGTTACAGTCCTGTTTTGAACTGCTGGAAATCATGTTGGTGTGTTTCAGTGTCATCAAACTGGCCTCCATCTGTCTCAGTCCTGCTGAGCCCAGTTTTTTTTACAGTTTCACCCAATAAAATTAATTCAGTGAGTGTAAAGTTGTGTTTCTGTGCAAGTTATAAAGTTTGCTTTATTAGTAAGGCCCAGAAAGACTCTGACTCCAGCTGTGTCAGATGTTTTTCCAGCCTAATTCCTTTCTCGTTTATGGTCTGATAAACAATAAATACATCACATTCAGTGCAACATAAAACTACAGAAGCTGTCACAAACCACTGAGGCTCCTGTCAAAGGGGAGTGGGCGTGGTTTCACCTAAAGTAGATAAGAAATGATAAACACTTCCTGTTGCACTGACTCTCTATATAAACTCTTGTGTGCATTATTTAAGCATAGCTTGGGAGCAAATTGCATCTCATGTGCAGGCAATGGCTGTTCAAGCACTTGATGCAGCAAAAGAAGCCTGATATTTTCTCTGTTTAAGGCTAAATCTGGGCTCCATATGTATTAATGAATGCATCAAATGTAAACAAATCAATAAAAAAATCATACATCAGTGCGAACTGAAGAGTTGTTCAGAGGATCTGCTGCACACTGTGTTGCTCCTGACTACTTTCTGCTCCGCTGGACTGAAGAGTTATGATAGTGACCCCGCTCAACCTCTGGTAAACTCTATGAATCACTCAATGGGAGGGGAGGGGAGGTGATAGGGGAGATGGGGGTGGGGAGGTGGTTGTATTAGAAGGAGGTGAAAGGGGGAGAGAGGGCAGAAGAGGCGGAACAAGTCAAGCTGACACAGTTTTTAAGTCTATTCTCAATGCTGTTAATAATGCAAGATGGGCTGTTTCTCATGGATGTTGTCCTTGTTCATTTTAACTGGTTCAGTTACAGTTCAGTAGTATTCCCTCTCTCTCTCTCTCTCTCTCTCTCCCTTTCTCTCTCCCTCTCTCTCTCTCTCTCTCTCTCTCTCTCTTTGCGCATGTCAGCTTGTACATCCTGGATGAATGCAGGTGTGCATGTGCAGGCATGTATTTAATGTGATAAACTCACCTTTTTAGTTTAGGTCACAAAAAAAACAAGCAGGTTAATGGCTCATTGCTAATTGTTTTTTGAGTGCTTGAGGTAATTAGAGCTTAAAGTCCACTTCAAAACAGATATCAGTGTTAACCTGCACTCTCTCCATCTCTCTCTCTCTCTCTCTCTCGCTTTCATGCTGCTTTTTTGGCAATGACTCAGGGGAGAAAAAGTCATGTCTTAATGGATTCATATAAAAAGTTACTTAAGAGTTTAAATTCCCCAAAATACTTAAATTAATTGCTTTGATAACAGATACCAACTGACAGGCTCATAGCCTCATAAAATCACCCCAATTACTGTCAGTGTTGCTTGGGGATGTGTTGCATGATGACTCTGCCAAGACAAGTCTTGACTCTCTTGTTTATCACATTTCCATGTTTGCAGAACAAAAATGAGCAATAGATGTTGTTGGTTTATTTGAGTGGATATTCCCTCTCGGGCTGTGCAGCAGAATGCCCAACACAAGGCTGAAAGCAAGGACACAGCGGGAACTCCAGTCCTCTGTGTGCTCTCTGAGGCTTGACAATACAGCTAACTGCATTACATTAGTTCATATGGTCAGACACACTGTTGATGAAACCCTCTAACCTCCACCTCAGCCTTATATCGCAGCATGTGTGTGTGTGTGTGTGTGTGTGTGTGTGTGTGTGTGTGTGTGTGTGTGTGAGGGAGAGAGAGTGTGTGTCTGTGTCTAAGTGTGCTCGGGTGGGTGAGTGAGGGCTGCCTGGGGCTCATTGCTCATCTCAGTGGGTATAAATAGAAAAATAGAGAGGCAGGAATATAAGAGCATCATAGTGTGTCTGTGGGGCGTCTGTGGGGTGGAGAGGCTGCTCAGAGCGAAAGAAAAAACTGATCTGACAGCAGGTGGATGGGCTTCAGGATTCAAAGCTGAGCAAATGCCAAATCTAATGGCAAGTTTAGTTTGGCTAATTGAAACCGCAGCAGATGTAGTCGTAGGAGGCAGGATTTAAGAATAAAATATCTCTGTTATGGTGTTTCAGCGTCTCAAAACAATGCAATCCAAATGTTGAAAATTTGGTTTAATGTGACGATGCAGAATTGATTTTTAAAAGCAGAAACTGATAAAAAATTAACCAATTTTTTCATTAATTTTCAACATGTTTAAAACAACATACTTTGGCAGAGTTTGCAGCACTCGTCTCTCATTGATGTGTTGCAGCCTCAGCGCCCCCTGGTTTGTTTCTGGCTCTGCTTCACTGTGCATTCACTCAGGTTTGTGTGAGTTTAATTTGATGTGAAGAGGTGACTGCCGTGCATCTCTCTCATTCTGATCTATTCTACTCACTTTGTCACATTTGCGATGCGCACTCCTTGTTAAACCTGCACTACTTCCTATATGAAGGCACTCAATAGTTTATTCTATACAAAGGAGTAAATTGCTACTAATCACACCAAGGAAACCATGTCATCAGAGGCAGGTGTTGAGTCGCACACAGGTAATTTTGCATCTCTAAAATGCAACACATTGCAGCGTGTGATAACAGAAAGCTCTTTCCCAGCTTCCATTGTGTGGAATTCTGTGGTCACTACACATGTAATTCACACAATTTGGACACTCAAATAAAATGGTGGAGGGTTACAAAAGGGGCACTTTGTAGCAAAAAAAAAAAAAAAGGCTGGTTATGCACACAGCTGCAGATTTGGTTTAACAGCAGCTGAACAAAAGGTGGAACTGGCGGAACAAATGGTTATGATGTGATGGCAGGGCAGCATTATTCGAAAAACTGGGGTGTTTAAAGCACACAAACACTGTGCAATGAGAAATGATTACATACCTGGACGTCCCCACACCTGGTGTCCATATCACTGCTCCTAAGAGAAGGAAAATGTACCTGGAGGAGGGGGGGAGAGAGGGGGGAGAGGCATAGCATTAAGAAAAAGAACTTGTCAGGTAGCCCATTAGAGTACCATTACAATACCAATCTGTGCTCCCCATCTTTCCCTCTCTCAATGTATGTGTGTGTGTGTGTGTGTGTGTGTGTGTGTGTGTGTGTGTGTGTGTAATTCTCTTTGTATGCCTCTAGTCACCAGCGGTGAGATGAGATCATTACCTGTGACTGCGAGGCTAATGTCACACACGGCCTCCTAACACACATAGGCACACACATACACACACGGGGCCAAACACACACACACACACACACACACTCACGCAGGCAGACTAAAGAGGCTAATGTGACTTTGCCTCAGTAACAAAACTACGGCGACCGCAGGGCTCGTCTCCATTTGGATAAGGCAGCCTGTTTTACAACCTGCCTCCAACATCCGCAGACGGGAGAGACAAGAGGAGAGAAAGAAGAGGCAGAAATGACAGAAGGATGAATAGAAGGGCATCTAATTGGAGACATGGTTGCAGCTAACAGCCATCTCTCTCTCTCTCTCTTTTTTTTCTGGTGGAGGAAAGACGCCAAACTGCAATGTATGGAAAGAAAAAAAACGGCACAGCTGCAGACATAATGTATGGCTCAGAATAAGCTCATTAGCAGTGGTGGGACTGTGAATGACAGATAAGGAGAGATGTTGAGGGGGATGATGGGAGGGTTGGAAATGGGTCAGAAGGTGGAGATGACTGGCCTAGCTTCTAATTAACTTCTCCATCAGTCCTATGGCTCTCACTTCATATCACCTTCACAATACTACCACAACATGAGTCAGTCTGAAGTGTGTGTGTGTACAGACTGGAGCTCTGCTTCACTGTCCTCAAACAGACGCAGTGTGTCATTTGGAGAAGTTGCGGTAGCTGTTTTAAACTTGCAAGTTTAAGTCAACGTGTCCACTCCAGCTCCCAGAAAGGAGTTTGATCAATCTGTCACCTATTTTTTAGCCATCTGGGGGAGAACAGGTTTTTGTGTCAGCTTCATAAAACCCTTCTTGACATAAATCTATGCTGATGTTTATTATTAATCCTCACAGAAGTATAATTACCACATAATCTTTTAAAGAAAGGCAACAAAGTGTGTGTTGGATTTGTGTGTTTTAGCGTAATATCACAGAAGCTTATCCAGAGTCTCCATTTCTCTGTAAATGTAAATTACTTTAGCACACAGCATTAATACACCGTGACCCCACAACAGGCACATTCAAGACTCAAATTATGAACAATAACAACATTTCAGGAGGTTTTATTATCATGTGATATGAAATCTGTTTCCTCCCTCTGTCTTCCTATAGATGCTTTTCCTTCATTACACCTGTTTTCAGAGGGGAGGATTTAATGTACATACTGCAAACAAATGCAAGATGCTTATTGTTGCATTTCACTAAAGGAAAAAAATACAAATCTAAAATAAAGATGCACTTTGTTGTTGTTGCTGTGCATCTGAGCGGCACAAAAAATACAAACTGTATTAGCACACATGTCCCCCCTCACTCTGAACTACACATAGTAACGCTACGACTTCCTCCCATCCTCCTCCTCCTCCCGTCTCCAGTCATCTCCTGTTATTTTCTCTTTAATGGTCTCTTTCAATCTTATTTTGTTTCCAATTTCAATTACTTAAGTGTCACATTAGCATCACTGGTAAGCACAAACAGTAGTAACGACGCACTTCGCAAATCGCACAATTTCACCCGCTATCTTTCACACCGCCTCTCTCTCTCTTACCCTCTCTCTCACCTCCCAAACACCCACTATGTGTCCCTCTCATAATCATGTTGCAATCATGTGAAAAAGCGTAGGAATATTAAATATTAACTGCACATTCATTCTAGGCAAGCAGAATATGAGATGAATTAATCATGGAGTACAAGGCTGTCTAGATTCTTATCCTTATCTGCCTTTATGTGCTGTGAGGATGCTTGGCAGGAAATTAACATTGGCCAATGAGAGACATGTGAGTACTCTATGTGTATTATGTGTTTGTGTGTGTCAGAGTTCAATCACCTGCCCTGTCACTAAATGCCACCTGATACCACTCATTTATCCCACAAATGTTTCTTTGACTGAAAATATATCTATTTAAAGGATCACTACACCATTTTTTAACATCACAGTCAATTTACTATTCATGGGTGACACTGCTGTAAAAACAGCTGTGTAATGTCTTCTGTGGTTTGGGAAAGAGCTTTCCAACGCCTGAGAGAATCACCCTGATGATGTTATCTTGAGGTTATCTGAGCTTTGGGCTTAGAGACGACTCATATTTATGTCAGAAAGCCTGTCAGTGTTTAACAGGCAATGAGAGTCAGAGAAAAGATGCTACAGAGTTACATCACGGCAGCATTTCCCAAATTTAGGGTCAGGATGCAAAATGGGCCACGGACTCATTTTTATTAGGTCACCAGTTGCAGGAAGAGTATTAGTCCTTCTGCATTGATCTTACACTGCTCTGCTGAGCTTAAGTGCTGTGAATTGAATGAAATATTGAGAAATCTGACATTACACTAAGCAACTGTCATTATTGCTCTTATGTCCTTTGAGAATGAACTAAATAAATGTCATATTTATTAAATATTTTTGGCTTGTTGTATTTTTTGTCTGTAATTTATCTAATAATGTAAGTTTTATGGTAATTCATTTTGTATTTTTGCAATTTTGGCTCTTAAGGGAGAAACCAAATATGTCTTTTGTGTCTCCAGCTGAAAAAGATCAGGACGTCCTGCATTGTGGGAAGTGTAGGATTGTAATTTAAGAGCTTGACATACAATATGGATTAGAATTTGGGATTTCACTGCCTTTGCTGATTTAATTTTGAAGATTATTTTTAAAGTCTGTGTTACAGAAATCCACAAATTTTATGAAGTTCAGTGTTTCAAAATGTTTTATTCATAGCAAGAAAAGTTTATCCAACATTGCTGAAAAAAAGGCAAACTGAAGAGCGAGAAGAGAGGAGAAAAAACTGAATGAGTCTCTTTCGAAGGGGACCGGTCCCACTTTGCTTTAGGAATGATCCTCTCTTAACCATCTTTCTTTCTCTCTCTTCATCTCTTTTGCAGCCTCTATCTCTCCATCTCTCACGCTTGATGGCCCCCCTGCATGCTCCTAATAACCCATGATGAGTCCTCCACACTTGAGCACCCTCCCATCAGACACCCACCGAGACTCACACAAACACACACATGCATTCAGACAACACACACACACACACACACACACACACACTCTTTGCCCCTCTGTGTCGGACATAGAGGGGTGTGGATGATGACAGCCATCAGCAGGGCAGTTAATGGGCCTGTCCCCTGATTACAATACAGCAGAGAGAAGAAGCAGAAAAAACATAATTAGCTAATATGACTGGATCTTAACGGTATAATTAGCCTAGCACCCTCTCCCAAACTTGGACCAGAGAACCCAAAAACCACAGCCAGCAGCCAGGCTATGATGTTAGTAAAGGAGGGCAACCTGGGGAAGATTAAGTGGAAGCACAAGTGGAATATGAGGGAGTACAGAAAAACACACACAGTTCAAAGATAAGGATGTTGAAAATAGTAGAGAGATGAATACACAAACAGCCTTGTAGTAATAACCAAAATTGGTTCTGTGTTACACTAAAAAGATGGGAGAGATGAGAGTAAGCATGAAGGGAGTGATGGAGGTAAGACAGAGAAGTCGGAGTGATGCATAAAGGAGAGGTGGACGGAGGGAGGGAGAGCAGAGTGGTGTAGACACAGGACCATGCTCGTAGCATACTGATGCTGCTGTAAGACATGCAGTCAGCGTGGCCTCAGCTAGGCAACCAAGCATGTGCTGCAGAGGGCTGGGCTGCCTCATAACTCTGCCTGTGTGTGTGTGTGTGTGTGTGTGTGCACTTTTTATGTGTGCATGTGTCACTGATTATAATGCTTTGTGAAAATATTACATCAAGGGAAAGAAGGGATTATAAAAGCACATGCACTTTGTGTGAGCTTGTGTGTGTGTGTGTGTTTTCCATAAATGTGTTTGTGGGTGCACATGTGTGTGTGTGAACGTGTTTGTCTGTGCAGCATGTGCTGCAGTGGGCGGCGGGTTGTTCATTATGCTGCGTGTGTCTCCTCCTGCAAAGCCTCTGTTATCACAACACAGAGCCCCGGCAGCTCCTGCGCCGGCTCTGTTACCACACCTCAGTCCCATGGGAGCACCTATAGCATATTCTGCTCCTCAAGGACAGTATGCAGGAGCTCCGACAGAAACACAGACCACCAGCTCAACCCGTAAACTCCTGCTGATCAACATGGGAGAACATTAAGAAAATCCTTGCATTTGTTTCTACTTTTCCTAAAAAGTCAACATTATAAGAATGTTAGGATCCATTTTCCCCTTTTTATCACTAATTTTAGTTGCTTTGTATCACTGAGAGTGTAGGAGAGACTGAAAAGGTCTTCTTGTTAAAAGAAAGCGGTGGTAGTAGAACGAATAAACAAAAACTGAGGAAGTGAATTATCCTGTTCAAGTGTGTCATTTATTACATTAGCATCTTTTGAATTAAATCCAAATTGTTTCGCTAATAGTCAGGATATCGCTCAGATATTATTATAACTGCTCCCTACTGTAAAGTATATAGCCAGAAGGCTGTCTGTATAATCTCCCTTTCTCTTCCCGCTCTATTTGACTCTGTCCAGGAGACAACAGGAGGCCTGCTCTTCCTTTGTGTCTCACTCAATCCTTCATCTTGAGCCGTCTCTCAGAAAAAGATCCAGAAATGGATTTCATTCATTAGCAGAGATGAGAACAGCTTGCGGGGGGTACAAAAAGTGTGTTTTTTTTCCATCTCTAAATGTGTGCCACATTGTGAAAAACCGGGAGGAAAATAAAAAAAAAAAATTAAAAAAAGGAAAAGCAAAAACGCTCAGCAATGTTCTCCTCCATCTTTAATGAAAGAGAATGAGAGGAGCTGTCGCTTTCTGTCTCCCACTGCTCAACCACAACCTGATTACTGTCTGATGATGATGGCACTACTTCCTGACATCTAATTGAAATAATTGTGTGTAATCACTTTAAAAGACTGGCAGGAGACATGCGAGCAATGAGAAGTAGTTAAGAAAGGCAACGGCATTTTAATTGAATCTTCCCAGATGCATCTGATTCCATCAAACAAGTGTAAAACCACCAGGAGACAGGCGGAGACACAGCGGTGGCACAGTTCAATTGAGAGATGAATAGTCGGGTAATGGGTTTAGGGGGCTGTGAAAAGAGAGCGGGGTTTAGGTGGATCTGCTTCAGCCATTCTTTCATACTTACACACTTTATCCTACATAATCTCTCAGAAATCTTCCGAGTGCCACGCCGTATCCAGGTTGACTTTCCCCTGAAACTGCTCTTTAATACAGTATTTCACATAAACAACCCAAGTGAGGATTTTTCAGTCATTATTTCTGATGCTCTATAAACCACCTTTTTCTGGCCCGGCGGCACCAAAGCTGACAACTTGTGATCACAATGCAAAGACACCTTGGCGGTTTTGTTGTGATGAATTTTTTTTTTGACTTAAAATGCTCAGTATGGACCTCAGTTGCAGTTTTGAGGGTCTCAGTGCTGCGGGGGCCTGCTCTGTGGG
>JAPZDV010000021.1:21920341-21939000 GCA_029814665.1 Acanthurus lineatus | reverse complement strand
CTGACAACTTGTTATCACAATGCAAAGACACCTTTGCGGTTTTGTTGTGATGAATTTTTTTTTTTACTTAAAATGCTCAGTCTGGACCTCAGTTGCCGTTTTGAGGGTCTCAGTGCTGCGGGGGCCCGCTCTGTGGGTTTCTGAAGGCCCCGTATCACACAGAGAGCCCAGGCCAGGGAGAGCCTGTCCACAGCCATTTCCCTACTCTTTAATCTCAGCAGCCGACTGGAGAGAACAGCGCTGCACATTCCATTAATGTAAAGTGGGGCTTGAAGGCCCGTAATTTATTGGCTCTGCAGGCTCGCCTCCCCTCATCTCACTCATACTGGCTCCCGGCCACCAAATACTCCCCCTGACACCCGCAGACATGCAGCACCCTGCGCTCAGTGGTTTACGCTATTTCGCTTTCTTTCTCCTTTTACCTCTGTGCTCCTCTCTCTCTCTCTCTGTCTGTCTTTGCTGCTCCCTCTGTCTGAACTCTCCCTTCACACCTTTATGCCCTGATATCTCATTTAATAGGTCTCTGCTTTACCTGTTATGCATACATACAGATATTCCCTCTGCAAAAATCTTATTTTACCTAAATTTATCAGAGTATTTCATCCCACCCGCTCCCAAAGCTTCTGCTATAAAAGAGTCAAGGTTGGTGCGTGAAGCCAGGTCTTTAAGCCTGTGCATCACAGATTAAACAAACAGTTTAATTACAACCAAAATGATACATTAAACACTGCAGGAGAACAGAAAAATAACCTGCACAGAGAGACAGAAAAAGAGGGAAACAAAAATCTAGTTTTTATTTATCAATTTCCTCTGTTTAAGCAAAGGAACCTGGCTTACCATCAGCTGCATGGACGCCAGGCAGCACAAAGTCAGGACGGGTCAAGATGGTGGACAAGAGGGGGTGGAGGCAGGAGGGGTGGTTTGGTGAAGGGAGATAATCAAATCTTAAATCTCTTAAACAGAACTGAAAATAACTAGTCCTTTACAAAACACAGGAGGGGTTTTTTTTGTCTAAATATGATTTTTAATATTTCTTTGAATGGGATATTAAGGTATAAAGATGCACCATAACAGGAACACATCAGGTCGCAAATGTCTGCCATACGATCCACTTCAAAAGGTGCCGATGCAGTTTATAGTACTTTAAAGTAAACTTGAACCGTAGTTACAGTAAGTGGAGTCAGTTAAGACAGCATGACTGGCTCATCTTGGTGTTTTAGAGGAAAACACACTCATCTGTAGGTCAAAAACTCAGCAGTTCTGCTTCTGGCATGACTGAGCTTTCCATCAAACATCTATGAGTGGGAAGCTTTTTAAGGACCATACCTTACAGCCTCCTACTGGTTTTACCCTCCCCAGACCTGGAACATTGCAGAAGCAGAGCAACACCAACACATGTTATTTTGTAGGAACAGAACACATCAACTACAACCCCGGCAGGAAAACACAGTTTTCCTTGACCTCTGACAGCAGTCAGTGAAGCTCCTCTATGGGACAGTCAGCCCAAATGCTGAGACAAATAGCCTCTGCCAGTAAAGTGACAAACTTTATGTCTTAAGAGACAAAATAAATATCATATACCAACCGACAAGCACCTGAGCTCAGGATAAGGTTTACACTACACAAGCAACATTATGTCAACGACAGCCAATAAATCACTTTCTCTGTAAGGAACTTTGTGTCCCAGGACTTTTTTCACATCTCTAACAGACCTGCTGTACAACAGGACCCTGCAGTTATATCAACTATAAATACATTTTAATGGTTTTCTAATTAAAAATCACTGATTTATGAGTTGTGTTGTGAGTGCAACAAGTCTCCCATGTGTATTGTAATTCTTTTAAATTATGATTTAATTTGACAAATGTACGATCTTATTAAAGAGCCGGCTTTAATTTGTGAAGAAAATCAATGTATTGATATCAAGATAAAGAACCTCTGTGGAATGTTTAATTTCAGTGATTCTGTTAGTAAAATTACATTGTTTGATTTGTTTCGTTAGTTTAAAAATTAAGTATTTATTCAGCACCACAGTAACTTGGGCGTTAGCATTGTCATGTTTGGATACATTTTGTCAACCTTAATACAAATTCATCAAATCTATAACCAGCACCATTTTATAAGTGAGTGTTATGTTATGATTTAAGTTTGCTGCCTCCACAGACCAACACAGGTTTATCCCTGCATGCAAATATCAACCAGCATGCCCCAAATCACTGCACAACTACCAACTGTAACTCCATTTATTCAGTTCTGTTTCTGATTTAAAGCTAACTGAAAATTGTTTTGTCAGTTATCCTAAAATATTGTTTTTATCCACACAATCTAAGTTCCCATTTATGCTCCATTCATCAGTATAATATGTTTGTGTTGTTGTTTAGTTGTAGATTAAATAAAAATACACGCACCCTGTTTGTTTAACCCACATTTGAGTTATTTAACTAAAGATCTGTGCTACACTGCTCTCTTTTGGAATAAATAAATATGGGTTATTATTTTTATATCTACACATTATTAATAATACAAACACAGATTATAAATCGTACCACTGAAGCTTTCCCCATTTGGTTCTCCAGTAAGAATCATTAAATCAGTGGATCAGTCAATTATTTTGGTTTTATGTCTTTTAAATTTTCACAGTGTTTTCAACTAAACTGCCAAAAGTTTCTACAAAAAAAAATATAAAAAGGAATCCAGAACTGCAGCAACACAAAGAATCCATTAGTTTAGTTTAGCATATAGATGAAATATTTTTTTTAAAAAGGAATTTACAAATGCCCCTAGTGGTTACAGTGTGAAGTGTGATGTGGAATTGAATTACAGAGAGAGAACAGTCACACTGGGATTTTTTAGAGTTGGTGAAGATGTTTTAAAGCCACAATATCGGAAGGTAAGGAAGGAACAAGCCTTAAATCTGCAGGATAAAACAAATCAGAAGATAAGAGCCGCACACTGCAGGTTAGTGGTGTTTAATTACAGCCAGCAGTGACTTAAAAAAATCTGCATCTCCTCGCATTTTCATTGTTCAAACCCGTGTTTAAGAGTATCTCCAACCTGTCTCTTAACACCACAATTTGTATACTCACCAAGTGATGAAAATAAATTGAATAGAGAATTAACGTGACTATCAAGTAAGCAGGCAGTGTAATATTTATGAGCTGATTAAACTGTGTATGCGGTCAGAGAGGAGCCGTGAGAAGGGCGCGATCGGCCAGTGGGCTGCCTCTTACTTATTCATGCTGGGGGCTAGACGTCTCTCTCTGTAAATTATTTAGACCTCTTCTTTGTGTGCCTGTGTGTGTGTATGAAAGCAGTGTGTGAGTGAATTATTGAGGTTATGTGTATACAGCCACAGTAGGGATCCTCTTTAGAAGGGTCACTGGCCATGCTGTTGAAATAACAGTATTATATTGCCACTTTGTGCTCCACATGCACGTTTGTGTAAGTCCATCAGTGAGAGGGTTTTTTTCATTTAGCCAATGGATCCTTGGGGAGGTACTGTGGACAAAAAAAAGGCCAGAATGATATTGAGATAAAGACTACATGACGCTGAGATGGAAGGGGGGGTTGAAACCAAAAGCAAAGGTAAGAAAAAAAGAGGGAGAAGAAAAGGAGAAAAGAAGAAAAGAAAAGAGAGCATTTTTGTTCATTTTCATTCTGACACACCTTTTCCTTCGCTTCATTTCCACCTCAGAAGGGAATGAGTGCATGATGGAAATGCCTTTTCATTACGAGCTTATTGTCAGGACCGACTGTAGGGGTCCTGAGAGAGGTGCCTGTGCATTTTGACAGGTTAACATGTGAAATAGCTATGCTAATCGCTATGCTAATTGCATTTCTGAATGCATGTTAGCGCACTAAAAGACATTTCACAGCAAACAGCCATGGCCTGAGCTGTGAATAATGACCACTTCAGCTTCTGCAAGGATGTGTAAGCATCGGGCCACTGATAGACGGGGTTAGTGGGCGGTTTATAGAGAGGGGAGAGGAGAATGATAAAGAGAGAGGAGAGGCAGTGGGCAGAGGAAGAGGAGGACGAGGAAGGATGGATAGAAGGTATGACAGCTTTCTGCATAATTACTCACATCTGTCTCACCACTCTCAGTCCCTGAGTAATATTCATTTGACAGCAGACACAGAGAGGAAAGAACAGCCCTTACTCAAAATCCATGTCTTGTGGCTGCATTACATCATTGATGATCGAGTCTACTGTCTGCTGAAGAACCTCTGTCTCTTCTGTCACTTTCTAACAGTGGTATGAAATGTTGAGTCTAAAGAAACTCTGGCACTTTCATTCTGAGGCACTCATACACTTCATGTTTCTTTTTCATGTTATTAATCATTAAAAAGACCAGACATTGTTGCGCTATTACTTGAGATGAACCAACGGGTCGGGCAGGAAGTGGACTTGGATGATATTTCAGGCCAGAAATGTAAATTCAGTCCAGACAAATTTCTACATTCGGTAAATTCACAACAAATCATGGAGCCTGTACTGGAAGCATTTAGTTGAGATAATTTAATTGTATACTATCAGTGACAGTGGCAGTGGCATTTATATATTTTTATTTCATTCATTTTATATTTATTTAGAAAATAAAAACCAAAGTAGCTCAAAACAGCAAAGTGTCACTGATATCAAGAATTGGTCAATTGCAATTACATCGTAATAAATTCTAATTTACATAATTTTTGTGCACATTTGAAGTGTTTGTTTAGTACCTACATGTCCTCAGAACTCTGACTGGACTTAAAGCTAACATAATTTATAACATAATTATATTCCAGATTTCCATCCATTTTTGTGGTTTAAACTTGCTACGTACTTTGAATGTGAAGATATCTCTAAATTTAAAGCGTATGGCTGCACTTTCCATAAGGCTTCAGTTTTGTTCAATTTTCCAAACAATCTCTGCTCTTAACTGTATTACGACAAGACAGTATATGTGATTTACACCTACAATAAACTTACAAATGTAAAATTTCTACATTAACATGTCTATAAGATTGTACCTTTGTTTCATATTTTGTTGAGTAATATATTCCCTTCATCCCAAATGTTTCCGCTAATGTTTAAATTCAGAGAAATTCCTTAGTTTTATTCAAGGTAACGCTGTTTCATTTTGTGGCCTGTAACATTAGTCAGAGAGTGAGGAGGGAAGTCTGCAAACGTGACTAAATGTAACTTTAGTACATTAGTTTATTAAAATTTTCTTAGCCACCATTCTATTCCTTTATTTGCGGGTTTGGGATGAGGACCCATGTGTGTAATGTGTACTACAGTTAATCATCCGGGGGGATGTGGGTTGGCTGTGTAAGTGGGAGAGGATGGATGGAGGAAAAAGCAGAGCGTCTGGCCTTTGAACCCCTCCTCTGGGACCACGGTGGTTTCTGCTGAACACTTTTCTCCACGGTCTCCATGGTGATCATTACGGATGGATGGTAGTTACACCCTTCGCTCCTGCATCACCTTAGCACAGGTGTTCTCCTGTCACAGCCTGGTCTCCTTTACATATCTCCCCTTAATTCACCACAAGCTCTCCAGGGAAAACCTCATCTTAATGAGGAACATATACTTGGACCCCTAAAGCAACCTCCTACGCCCCCTTCCCATCCCTCCTGCTATGCTCATTCATTTTCCATTTTTCCGCTTCTTCTGCCCCCACCTCCCCCACGTCTGTCCCTGGATCAGCTACCCTACTGGTGCTTTCCTTGTTTGTTCCTATTTCCCCCTGTGTCCTCTCTGTATTTCTGCCAGGAAGTGATATTAGAAACTGCGGAGTGTCTTACACCTGGAGGAAACATGTCTGTGCAGACGCTGCCTTCATGTTAATAGAGTAGACTCCTCATGGGCACAGACGGAGTGGACTCACCCTAAGGTGAGAGCAGGTTTAACATATTCTGCAGGAGAGATGATTTGTCTCTCACTATTTTAGAGAAGAGCAGCTAAAGCAAACATTTGATGTGTAGACCCCTTGCCAAAGAGCTATTAGGCTAAGCTGTGTCACTGCACTTACAAACACTTAGACAATGTAAACAGGCTAATGTTAGAGGAAGGGAACGGACTGACTTTTTATGGCTACCATTTAGCATTTAGCCTAGCGCTGAGGTAACAGCCGCTGTCATGGGAATGCTAATGAAGCTAAGGAAAACAAAGCCTGGTTAATGAGAGCTCTGAGATAAGAGAGCAGAGGCTAGGACACACATGTACACAAAAACATACACACACACACACACCTCATACAAACACTGTGACAGGCTCTTCTCCTTCGACACTAATTAGACAGGAAGGACTATATGTGGAGGAAGAGCTAACTAACCGTCCACATCAATACTGCATCGTGTGAGCCTGTCTCGACCACTGGCCTCAAAGACACGGAGAGAGAGGAGGAGGTGGAGAGGAAAAGGAGGAGAGAGACAAATTAGAGAGAGGGCAAGACATGGAGGGCAGAGAGAAATGAATCTGCAGGAATGAGGATGATTTCACACCAGTGCCTTATGGGTGTGATCCACACATATACACACACATGACACATGAGATATGAGATCCAATCCACACATTACAATATAGGAAGTGATGAGAAGCAACCTGGAGTGAGCTCTGTTTTCACATCTTTGAACACATTCACCAGCTGCACTTGCACGAAGTATTCACACGTGCTCACACACAGCTAATTTAAAAATCAGATACATGGATGCACACAAACACAACCACACACACAAGTGATAAACTTGGTGAGTGTAAGCAACCATGTTTCCCACAAAAAATTGGCTCATGCACAACTCATTTTCATTAGTGAAAATTCAGCGTAATGCTACTCATATTACATTTTCTACCAACACATCCAGGGAATTCTCATACTGAACATATCTGCATGTTCACTTTCAATCGAATCTGACTTCATCACAATACCTTCTCCTGAGAACTAAAACATGGTAAAAGTGGGAAAGGAAAATTTATGGGTAAAAATATTGTCCAAAGTTGAAGAAAGTAATGGCCATCTTTAAATATTGAACAAAAGTCCACAAAATTCATCTGTGAAGCTATACTTCAACACAGCTTATGTCAGCATGCTAACACACTCACAGTGAGAATTATAACATTCTGAAATTTAACATGTTTGCATTAAGCAGAAGAATGTTAGTGATGCTCATCCTCTCACTTTAGCATGTTAGCATGCTAACATTTGACAATTAGCAAAAAAAAAAGGTGAGTCTGTCGTGAATTGCCGTGAATTCTGCAGGTATTTAATTTCAATCCAAATAAGTGGACGATGTGAAACTTTGAACAGCTGATGACACAAGATGATCATCAATATGATAATAAGTCAACCTGGAGGAATAAATTTTCATGGATATACCACAAATATAAGCCTCATTGCATTAGAGGGAAGGTCAGAGGATCAAATTCAGTAGGAAACACCATAGAGAGACGTAATATGCTGACATGTTTCTCTGGATTTGTAAAAACTTTGCCTTGCTGGTGGTGCCAGAGGTAAAGTCAACCTATCAATCCTAGCATATCCATGCGATCAGGGTGGCTTAAAAGTCATTGCTAACTTTAAAAATATTTACCAGAATCATTATCATTGCATAAACTTAACCAACTGTCTTAGTTGCCTGCATGTTAAATACATGGGCTGCAGGAGCCCCTGAGTGACCTCTGTAAGATGCCATTATCCAGGTGGCAATTACATTTTATATTGAACAGGTTTTTAAGAAAGTCAAGTGATGGTATAAGGAAACATTTGCGCAGAGTTCATTTAAGCAGGGTTAAAGGGCCCATGCAGCACCTTCAGGAGGAGACCAGTGTTGGTTTTAACCTAAAGCCTCATCCTCCAGACACACTCTCCCTGCCCCCACCAGACTCTCTCTCCCCTGCATCTCCGTCCTGTCTCTCTCTGCCTCCGACACTCCGGGAATACTAACCACTGGGCTTTTCCCCTCCCCGGGCTTGACCTGATATTGCTGCCACTCCTCTTCCACAAGCCTGCGGCGATGGCTGAACTTAAACTAGGTTAGAGATGGGAATGAAAAGAAAAAAAGGTGCAGCAACACCAGACGTGCAGCACATGGAGTAGAGTTAGCTCAATAACCACCTAGCAAAGGTTTGGGAAGCGACAACCACTCCATCTCCCTCTCGTCTGAATCCCTCTCCCTCGCTATCCATCTCTTACATCTCCACCTTCCATTTTCTTGCCCTGCTCTCAATTCCTCCCCCTCTCTTGCAATCTATGGACCTTTTTATCTGTCTCTCGCTCTCTGTATCTCCACCACTTTTGCACTCTATCTCTCTCATTCTCTATTTTTTTTCTCTCTCTCTTGTACAATCAATCAGTTCTGAATTACTCATTTGCTCTGTCTCTCAGTGCTGCATATTCTCTCTGCCACCGAGGACTCAGTTAATTTTCTCCCCTCCCTTGCTCTCTCTTTCTCTGTACTCCGCTTGATAGAATCAGATGCTATTTGTCTATTAAGGGGCCACAGGGATATTTAATAAAGGGCCTGTAATAACTGTGTGTGTGGTTGCATGTGTATGTGCAGGAGTGGGCATTTCCGACCAGGCGGGTGAATATCCTTCCAATCTCCACCTTGATGAGGAAATTAACATGTCCGATGTGGCGGCTGATGAAAAGTCATCTCGACGCCAATGGTGAATGTCGCAGTTAATTTTCTATTTAGCTACAGTAACCCTAACCAACTCTAATTGATTAGGTGATCAAAAGTAATTGGTATTAGACGGCAGCTATGGATTCATTTGTCTTTTATGAATACTAATTGACCCCAGACTGCCCCCGTGCCCACACCTCCCCTGTTCCATGCCGCTTTTGCTATCCTCTGCAACACTTACTGGACCTGCAAGTCGTTGTTCAACCCCCCTCCAATACCCTCATTTATCCATGCGTGCATGTGTGTGCGTGCTGCTGTATGTGTGTTTGTGTGTATTTTGGGGTGTTATACATTTGAAGGAATGTGTTTTCCTCCACTTGCATACAAGTGATTAAGTATTCGTCTCGCAGCTGCTTTGCCCCCCAGCCTAGGGGAGAAACCCAAACATATCTTTTTGACATCCATTATGTGTGCCTATGTGTATGTGTGTATGTGTGTATGTGTGCACCAATATGTCCATTTGTGAAGCAAATTGGAGCAGGGAAAACCGCAGGTCTTTGGGAACGAATGTAGGATAAATCTAAATCATCTAAACAAGCATAATTTCTTCAACTCAAATTTGACATTTATAAGGCCTGGTGAAAAAAAAAAAAAGAATGAAAGAACATGTGCCCCCCCCCTCCGTGCCCCATACTGAGCCTCTGGCATACAATTCAATCTCACACACATACGCAGACACAGATTAACATATAAATACAAGCAAACATATGCACAGAAATAACCAAAAAATACACGCTTACATATCATGCATACACATGCAGGCACCCAGACTTTGCCTAATTAGGTCAGAGAGCAGTAAAAAGTAGTGACTGTTACCCCATAACTATCCTCTACAAAGCTAGATATTGATCAAAGCCGGTCAGAAGGAGATATTGATTGAGAATGATCGGAAATTGATTTTAACTGCTTGCTTGTGAGCTACTCTTAAACAGGTGGGGTTCTCTGAAGCATATTATCCTTTACAGCTGAGCCTGTTACCCAGCACACATAGATAAGGACACCAGCACACCAACAAGACTAAAATGAACCCTTATCACTTCTCACTTCCTTTCTCTGGCAATGCCTCTATTGCAAAAAACACAAAAATACAAGTATCTATACAAACACACACACAT
Source organism: Acanthurus lineatus (assembly GCA_029814665.1). Taxonomy (NCBI): domain Eukaryota; kingdom Metazoa; phylum Chordata; class Actinopteri; order Acanthuriformes; family Acanthuridae; genus Acanthurus; species Acanthurus lineatus. Next base: position 21,929,215 of record JAPZDV010000021.1, on the reverse strand, counting down.
GTTTTGCAGCCCTGTAGAGGCTGAGGCTATAAGGCTGTCATGGCAACCATTCTGCAAAGGTGTGATTGGTCAAGGGAACAATGTGCAGAGAAATGTTGGCTGGGAGGTGGTGTATGTAAATTCGCTACGCATAACAGGAACGTGCAGTTCAAGCACACAGATACCAAGGGGCACAAACACACACAGGACAGCAGCACTCTAAGTTTTCTCATGAGGCAGAGAAGACATTAAAATCAATGTAGTCTAAATAATGAGTAAACAGACAAATGTATACTGACAAGTCAGGGCAAAAATTAATCAGTTAATCCCACGATATAGGAAGTGGCGACTTGGGTTTGATGGTCTTCAAAAAAAAAAAAAACAAGCCCAGACATTTAATTAAAAATATGCAAATGTCCTCACAGTTTTGAGGCTATCAAATTCAACTTAACTGAAAAAAAAAATCTCTTCTGACTACATTTCAATTACAAGTCTCTCTGCACATTTTTTTAACCAGCTCCACTAAAACAGAGGCAGATTTCTTCCAGTGGTCTGAAATTAGACAACACAAGGTTCGTCCCAAACTCAATGACAATTGTTCCGACTCCGGCAGCACGCAGATGAGATTAAAAAATCAACATTATTATTTATGATTAAATCGCTCCAACCTCTCAATGAGCTTGACGAAAGACTTAGTGAGAAAATGATTACTGAGATAAATGTTATTTTTTTACAAAAGTTGTCGTAGATAAATGTTGTTTTCTTAAGCTTTCTTCCGCTGATTTCACTCATCATCTCATGAGTGCATTCTTACATTTCTTAAATTATTCACATGTGCAAAGTTGCACAGGGACGAGCTGCATGTTTTTTCTGCTGCACTAAAAGGGCAGTGTGATTGTATCTCGGGTCCTTTCCCCCGGTCGACGGTCCCCCTGTGCCCAATTAGAGAAGAGAGAAAATCCAAGCGGTCAGAGCTTGGAGAATGATCGATCATGCTGACCTCATGTGTGTAACATATATGTAGCATGTCAGCCTATAAGCCGGGCTAATACATCAGCTAAGTCATTTGTTGACCCCGACATTTCCAAACAATCCCATAGTGACTGGAGCGTTTGAGCTGGGGATAGTTTAGCAGCCTAGAAATGACAAAACTGTCACAGAGTCATGTAAGAACAGACAGCTTTTTATTGATGATTTAGTTTCATTTTCCCCCTTTTTTATGAGTGTGCATTTATTCAAAGTGGACTCCACACTATGGGGTTCAGTTTACACAAGTGGGATGAGGTTAAGATCTATGCAAATCAGCTATAGTCATTCGATATCCACATAGAATAGGTATAGCACTCTAAATCCCCCTGCATTACCCTAATTAATAATTCATACTTCACATCTACATATTCAAATTACCTGAGCTTAAGCCACAGCATGTGGGGGAGGAGATGTGATGGAAGGATGTGTTGCAGGAAAGAGGAGTGAAGAATGCAAGAGTGGAAAGAAAAGCAGAGTGAGGCTTCTGTTTATGGGATTTTTGTAAAAATTGTTTTGTTCCAGAGTCTTAGATTCATCTTGAGACCCTTAGTGAGTCCAAACAGCAACCAGACGGTCAGCAGTTAGCCTGTGACCATGCAGAGCTGTCGGCATTAACACTTCGGTCTCCTGGTTACTCAGAAGAAGCAGCTATGTGCTGTCAAAGCCACTGCACTAAAGTCTTTATGGCTACAGCTGACAGACTCCAACCTCTGCCCTATTAGAGAACGTACTGGGAGCCTCTGTGCTCTTTTCTTTCTGTCTCTGTGGGCCTCATCTGGGAGCCTTGATTGGGGGTTCAGGGAACCAGAAGACAGAGAGCACAGTGACAGACTGATAGAGGAAAAAGGCAAAAGGAGAAGCATGAAAGAAAATATTTGAAATATTTCAAAATTGCTCATAAATAGGCATACATAGGCTCCAAATGTCAACATATAGCTTCTAAATAAGGTAACTATGGCAGATATGAGTATTAAATTGTAAGTGACAGAAGGAAGGAAGGAAGGCAGAGGTGTGAGAGAAGATGAATGAGCAAGAGACATGTGGAGGGTAGTGAGGGCCGTGTTAACCTGTGTGTCACTGATGCTGTGTATCAACACTCCTCTGTTATCACCTACAGCATCTTTGAATCCTGGAGGAGCAGTGAGGAGTCAGGGATTCAGGATTGGGGCAGGCCACAGAAAGCTACACTACATTTGACCAAAACCCTGGTAAGTTTCAAGTCTAGAGGGTCCAAAGGCAGCTTGCATGAGTAACTGCATCAAATACAACATGTGTACAAGTCACAATGTGCCTCTTGAAATTTGAAACAATGCGTCTACATGGTAGTTGCGTGAAGTTGTTGCTTTGATCACCAGTGTTATTTTCTTTTCATTTCATCCAAAACACATCAGTAATAACAAACATGTGACATCTATTTAAGTTTAACATACTGGTTTGCCTTAAATAATATTCTATGCTTCAATGAGGCATTGAATCTGTGAAAAAAGTGTACATTTTCACAATAAAATAAAAATAATAAACATAAAAAATAATAATGAAACAAAAATTAAAAATAGTAAAAGGTACTCATTGCATTTTCTCTTATCCCAAGATAATGTCCATAGGCGGATGCTTTTTCCAGAGAACCATTTAAATGCCCAAAATGCAAATTTAAAATCATTTAATTGGCTGGAACCTTGTAAAAATCGCGAGTAAAAACTGTGGCTTTTGCTCAAAATAACATAATGCGAGACTTGAAAGAGGTGTCATTTTCCAGGATTCAGGTTAGTGTGCCATCAAAATGAATTTAAAACTGTAATTATATGAATAGAATCAATGCATGTTGTTTAAATAGATTACTCTAATGATTAATTACATCATTAAAAGTATCATTGATTAGTTTCTGTCAAACCGTCAACTGTACATTCATGTTTGTGTCAGATGGACAAAAGCACTTGTCATGAAAGCACAGGGATAACAGCAGAGCAGCTCTGACTGCAGATGACACTTACACATCCATAGAGCAGATGACCCATGCAAACAGTATTTTTCAGCCTTAAGATAGCAAAGGTTAGCTGGAAACTGGCTGGAGGGGCTATTGAAGGCTCAGAGCTGCAGGGGGGGGATATATCGAGCGGTAGTGGGGGTAGCAGAGTGAGGCTCGGCTGATGACTGGGTGGGTTGGCCGGCTGATGAGCAGAGAGGCTGGCTGTCAGTGCGAGCCTGTAATTGAGGGTGGGTGTGAGCTCCCCCCATGGATTCCCTACATTCTCTGACAGCTGCAGCACAGTACAGGCTGTTCACACAGAGCTGCAGCAATCATCATCTGCACCTACAGACTGGACTCCTGTATGTCTCTCTATCAGGTGGTTTACACAGATAAAACGTGGTGCATGCGCAGATGAGACTATAGGAGTAAGAGAAATAAATATGTAATTCAAATCTGTTGCATAAATAAGAATTTAATGCACAGGGACACGAGTGACTGTTCGATGTGAGGCGAATTTGACAGCGAGAGTAACATGGACTACTTTCTGTACGAAGCAGCTGACCTACACGACTCACAACAAAGAGACACATGGAGAGACATTTATTTCAAAAAGCCGTTTTGTTATGGGATAAAAAAAATCCTTCATTTTCTATTTCGATCCATAGCTGAGTGGTGTGTTTGGTAAAGTGTAGCTCCCCAGGGAGTCTGGGCCTGTGATCCGGCGGAGCTGCAGGTTGAAAGGGAAATCACATCTGCCAGTGCCTCAAATCCACCGCATCAATAAACCCGACTTAAATGTATTTCAGTTTACCATTTGCTCACTTCTCGCTGGCATTTCAGAACTCTTTACAGCCGTCTCTTTCTTTCTTTCTGTCCCCTTTTCTCTTCCTCCCACTGCCATGTTTTCTTTACTGACAAGGATGGCGAGGCTTGTAGCGTCCTATAAACCTGCCATTCTCTTGCTTTTATTCTTCCCCACTCTCTTTCCTCTTTAAAAGCGAGAGGATTTGTTGTTTCACCCCAAGTGTATTAGTTTCTGTTCACTTGGGGTCATCAGCACACTTTGTCTGGCCGATAGAAAAGTGATTGTGTTGTTCTTTAACCTACACACCTGTGCTTCTACCTTGCCAGGACCCTCGCTCACATTATTATTACCTGGCCCATATTCTAGCCATAAATAATGCTGACCTAACCTCTGAAATCAAGTTTTAATTTTTGATCAGGAGTTGAGGACTTGCAAAAATGTCCCCTTTTTCCAAAAAATGTCCTCACTCTGTGTGTAACAAACCACTGGTCCTCACTATGTAGCGAGGACGAGTACTCACACACAGAGTACCATTCCATAACTTTCAAGCAAAGCTCTGAACAAATCTTCTGCATGGTGGGTCGCCGACTCCCTGAGGACCCCTCACACTTGACACAATTGCACACAGATGTGGCCCGCCTGTAAAGCACCAAGTGGTTGCAATGGATCCACAGTTTTAAGCGGGAGGCGAGGGAGCAAAAGTGGGGTCAGATTTGGACAGAACCGGAGACATGCTCCATTGGGCCACACACACACACACACACAAGCTGCTGTTGCTCTAATTGGCTGCAGAGCGGGAATGAAAGCCCCATACACTACACTCATATTAGCCTCTGCTTTAAGGACAATAGGAGCTGAAGGACCACAACAGCAAAGCAGACAAGAATTAATGATAGCCATTATGGCTGCCAGCAACCACAAACCATTAATTTCAAACCAAGTTTTTACAAGATGGGCAATTAGAGAGTGAGTATGCCAAGCTGCATCTTCTGGTATGTAATATTTCTGCTTTTAGAGTAACACATCTGACAGTGAGTTTCAATTTTAGATCTCAACCTCCACTTCTAATCTGTCTTGACTATAGCTTTGGGCTATTTGGCAAAACATTTATGTTCATTTGGTTTAATGCCTTAAATTAGCCCACATCACCCTGCTCCCCGTCTGACCTGTTTAATGCATCCTGACACCAGCGATTCCCTAACAAGCGTCCGAGCATGTTCAGAGAGAGGGGGGCTCAGCAATCCCTCCGTGCTCCTTTACTCACAACATGATAATTCAAAGATTCATATTTATTTTTATATTTATATTTTTTTGGTTAAAAAAAGAAAAGGAGTGGAAAAGCCCAGGAGATGAAAGTGATGGAAAAAGGAGAAAGTGTTTTTATGCTGAGAGAGAGAGGATTTTAAGTAGTCGGTGTAAAGAGGTGATGTTAATTGCCACCGATTCCTCTCCCTCTCTCTCAGTTTCTCATTCAGGTGGCGTCAGGCAAACTGATTTCCACAGGCTGCATCAAGGAATTTTCTGTGTGCAATCAGATAATGTGCAGCAGAGCCAGAGAGGCTGAGCACTGAGTCAAGATAATGGCTGGATTTAAGAAAAAAATCTCATCACATGCTTTCTTCTTCTCACCTGCAAGCAAATCAGAAATCCAAACAGGCAGATGAACAATGAAGAAATCCATGTCTGCTTGTATGTTTGCATATGTTTGTGCATAATATGTAAAAGAATGAATCATAAAGAGAGAAGATAAATCCACAGGGAGACACTGGAGAGAAGTCTTGATGTTCAGAGAGTAGGAGGAGCAAAGAAATCCTGGAGATGTGATTTTGACAAGAGCACGACATTCACCTACTCTGACAGTCGACTCGGTGAGAATGACGTTGGTGGGAGAGCAGGAATGAATAAACTCCATCTGACGCGGTGATGAGCCCTGACCTTTCAGGATGAGAGGAGGAGGATGTAGAGACAGGACTTGCACTGATGTGGGGGTGGCTGAGCGACACAGACGCATGGAGAAGGATGGGTGCCCTTGTTTGCATGTGTGTGTTTGTATGTGTCTCCCCATGCACCGGTACACACACACCTACACACTGAGTTACAGTACATCCGTGTTTGTCAGCCAAAAGCTAAAATTCTGTCAGAATGTGACATGAGTTCAGTGTGATGGAGGCAGAGCAGCAGCAGGGGAATGTTTAACCCTGCTCAAGGCTCCTGTGTTGGGCTAAAAAGGCCAAACCTTACACCTTTGCATCATCATGATCCCCTTTTAGGATGGAAATCATTGCAAACAGACACACTGATTTGCAAGAGAAACAGAAAGAGGAATTTTTTTTAAAAAAAGATTGATAAAAAGTGAGATTTTATGAGGCTTTCCTCGTAGTTCAGGTTAATCCTCACATGGTTGCATCTCTTTCCTTCCATCTCCGTCTCTCACTCTGTTGCTCTTCCTTCTACTCCGTCTCCTCCATCCCTCTGGCTGTGAGAGACATAACAGCTAGTGACAGAAGTTAAGTGATTCCCAAACCCGCCTTTCGCACACAAAAACTGGCAGCAAAACACTGTCCTGCACATGGATATTCATACACACACACGGACAAACACATTACGTCAGGAGACTGTGAGGCAGTTTGTGCCATTCAAGCCCACTGCATGCATGCATATGCATTTGTTTATACTGTTTGTTTATCCATATGTTCTCAGAAACATCTCCTCAGAAAATTCCTTTGAAATTAGCTATTAGCTAAATCTGGTAGCACTTTGCTTCTCTGCTTGTAACTCTCCCCGTCTTCCTCTGCTTCTCGCTCTGCAGCTGTCTTTTTAATGTAGATGTCAGCATTAAAGTCTCTGTCACACTCTTCTCTCCATCCTGAAGTATGGTGTAGGAGTAAATGTCTAGACTTGCCACTAAGAGTCAACATTAACTGAGGTTAAAACCACTTTGTCAGCATGGTGTGTCATACACTCACTATTACAGCGATGCTCGCACACACTCATCGGCATGCACTTAAACACACCATCCAACTCTGATTGACTGCTGGAGGTGAGGAAGTATTAGAAATGGGCATAATGTTCTGTTAAAGATTTTGATTTTTGTGTTGACTGAGCAGCTCCGCTGCCATGATCAAAGACTCATGAACAACATGCTGAAGGAGCGTCTTACGGCCCCCACTAGTGCACATCACAGGCCGTCAGACGCTCGATCAAGAGAATTCACAGCTAAGGGAGTGAAATGAGATGCTCTGCAAACATTCATGTGCTCTTAACATCAAAGAGATGTCTGCAAACATGCATGTATGCCGAGTAAGCAAATATTTGTGCAATATAGATGAATCTGATACAGAACGCTGCCAACAAAGTCCCACTAACTTTCTGCTCTCCGTCTACGTCCGTTTACTCTACTTTACATCCAGTGTGCTAATTAATACACCAGCAGGAGTGTTTGAAATCATTAAACAGGCATTTACGCGGCCAGTCTGAGCATTAAAAGGTTATTTGCCTATAGATTAAGAGTGTGCGGCGAAACCGAGGTCTGTAGCACTTAAAAGAGCTTTGCTGCTTCTTCAAAAGAGCCGCAGACTTTCTGATCATCAGCTCAAAACATTTAGAGAATAAAAGACTGCAAAGTCGTACATAAAAATGTACACACAACAGATCACACAGGGAATCACACACGAGACAAGACACTGACCTTTAATGCTGTGATGAGACAGTATTTTTTGGTGTTAATATGTGAAACTTTCATTTAGTTGCTGCAGTTTTAGGAGTCTTTCACTCAGGGCAGTGTTGTCTAAGAAGAAAAAATTATTTCATTTTAGTTTACTAACCCCTGTACTTGGAGCTGCTGGTATAAACCAAATTTCTCATTTGTTCATTAAAAAAACCAAGTGAGAAAGAAACAAACAGACTATTGAGCTGTGGATAAGAAGTGCTCCTCATTAGTGTTTTATTACAAAGCAGACTTTAAAGTTATTGTGCAACGTTGTTGAATTTTAATGACCCCTCACTGTGCTCCAGATAGCAATCTGGTTGGGGATATACACACAGGAGGAGAGGAGAAGCAAGAAGTGAATGGAGAAGAAGATGGAAAGGAGACAAAAGAAGGAAGAAGAGGGAGATCAATTGAATAAAGAAAGAAGAAGGAGCAGAAGAAAAGAGAGGGAAGGGAAAAAAGTCAGAAGAGAAGAGATGAAGACGAAAGAGTTGCAAAGGGCGTGATTCAAATTAGTCTTTCAGTGGTGGGATGATGAGATAAAAAGAGGAATGATGACATAGCTGTAAAGATCTGAGGAGACGACTGAGCGAGAGGAGGAGAGCTAAACTGGGATGCTTTGGATGGAAGAGGGGAGGAGGAGGGTGGTGGCCTAAAAGGACCAGTTTTTCTTTCTCTGTCTGCCTACAGTGGTGTCTTCCCTCTGTACGGGCTCTCCATCTGTCGGTGTCTCTCTTCCCTCTAGTATGTCAGTGGGCTGACACACAGTCGCTGCCTGTAAGCTGTCATGTGTCACTGACGCTTCACATTCTGATGCCGCATCCCTGTTGTGATCGTCATGTCTGAATGACAGCTTGTTCTCTTTGACATCAGCGGGATGCACACACACACACACACACACACATGCATACACACACTCTGGGTAGCATCACAGTCAGTGTGTGTGTGTGTGTGTGCCTGGGTTTGTCTTAGGTTGAGCAGCTCTGAGCAGTTTACTCAGATACATGGAGTATTTTCTTTCTGAGTTTTTTTGACTTCCACAGAAATGATCCAAAAACAAGAGTGTGGTCCAATAAGAGCTGTAGCCAATGATGGCAATCAGCAAGGTCCAAAGATGAGGACACATGTAGAGATTAAGGCTGGACAGAGAAAATATGTGATTATTGGAACTTTAACTAGATCTGCTGTCTCACATTTGAAATGCAGCTAAGCTTACAAACTGGGAAAAATCCAGTCTGCTCAGGTGTTTTGTGGTACAGGGGCCTTTTCTATTGATGGAATGTCAACAGACTGATGACTACAAACTTTTTATCAGAGCTCTGAAATCATAAGTTCAAGTATTATTAGTGTATTTGTGTTTATTTATGATGATAAAATTGAAGA
>JAPZDV010000021.1:21905045-21916842 GCA_029814665.1 Acanthurus lineatus | reverse complement strand
TACAACACAACACACATCACACACACAGTGACTTCCTTCCACAAATCGGTCAGGTTGTGTGTCTGTGTGTGTGTGTGTGTGTGTGTGTGTGTGTGTGTGTGTGTGTGTGTGTGCGTGTGTTTGGATGTGTAAGAGTATGTCTGTCCCATGTGGTCAGCGCAACAGAGACAGCATTGTCACTGACTGAGCTCCCTGTGATATGGAGGTGTTGACAGGTAGCACTCTTCTGGGACTTGTGCGACCACAACAAACCGGTGCACACACACGCATACACACACACACACACACAGAGGTATGCACATGCACACAGGACGTGACGTGACAGACTGAGAATCTCAGCGACAATGTGGGATCCTCAGCACATCAATAATGCACTGCTTTTGACAACTGGAGGAATCAAACTCCCTGCACTGTCTTGCTCTCCCATCCTCCTTTCTTCCACTCCGTCGCTCTTTCCATCTCTCCCCACGCCGCCATCTCTCGCTCTCTATCCCCCCATCCATCTCTGCTCACTTCGTTACCCTCTCCTCTGCTACGGCGATGGAGACGGAGCATGAATTAGAAAGCAGGCAACAGGAACAGCAGAGCTGCGGTTCTTCAGACAACTTTGCTGGATAGTCACAAAAGTGACGGAAAAAACACGTTTGGCCTTGAGGGATCAAAACAAATCTAAACATCTGAAATGAATATGAGTGCATGTGTATGTCACAACTGATCGCATGTGTTTGTGTGTATCTGTGTCTGCAGTAGCTGCACATTGGTTTGGGCTGTTCGCTGCAGGCCTGTAGTTTAGTTGTTTAGCTGGCTTGTCGTATCTGTTGCATAAACCGCAATTTGTGAACTCACATGCACAGCGAAATGCCTGTCATAGCTAAAGAGCAGCGTCTCGAGGTAGCACGGCAGCCATCTGTCAGATGAGGGCTGCTGGAGACGCGGCAGTGTGTACATGCAGCGCAGACACACAGAGAACAGAGCCTGAGGCCTGCCGAGCTCCAATGTCACCACAATGGCTGTCACCAACTGCCATGCTATCGTATTGCCACATAAATCTGTATTGTCTGGTGCCCTGTGTGTGTGTGTGTGTGTGTGTCCCTCCTTGTCTGTCTTGCGTCTTTCCTCTGCCTGTTTCGTAAGCCCTTCACTGTCCCGTTACACTGTTTTTTGTGATTCTGGATGATTCTGCTTTGTTGCAACATTTGTCTACTTTTTGTAGCTTTGGCCATCAGTCCTGTTGGTTAATTACTGTGTACACACCAAGTTAGAAGAACAGATTTTGCAACAAAGCAATCTCCTCTCAAGGATAATCAAACAGGTTGTACAAAAACTCCCAAGTCAGACAAACTTATTTAGAAGCATTAAAATAAAACACTGTTACACATGTGAGCTTAATATTGCCTTAAAGGTTTGTGCAGTGCAGTTTAGAGCTATTTACCAATATTTCAAGTGTGCGGCCTTTTGGTTTTACCTCCAAATAAGGTGGTTTGGAAAGTCAGGTTAACTTATATCATTTTAAAACTCAATCTAATCCTTTAGATCCTGAGGGAAATTCTGCAGTGTTTCAACAATAACTTGCTCAAAGGATCATGTGCAAAATGTACAAAACTGCAGGAAAAAGACCCAAGTTGGAATTCATATGGAGGTGAGTAATGTTTCTGCTGAAATGCCACCGAGACAAATTCCTGTGCATTCATTGTACTTGGTGAATCTGTCTTCTACTTTCCTCCCTCTCTCTCTATCATTCGACACTTCCTTCCTAATGGCTGAGACACAGTCAACCATGTGACTGGTCACAAATGCTAATGATGCATGGCTAACGCAAGACTCTCTCTTCTTCCTCTGAACAGTTCATTTTAGCTGCTGTACCTGCAGACTAAATGGATCTGACAAACACACACACACAAACACACATATACAAAAATACACACACACACACACACGTCACAGACATCAACTCATCCATATAATGCTGACAGCCAGTATTGCTCTGCAGAGAGATATTACTTAGCTGTATTGCATTGCTTGCACTTGCAGCAGAGAAAAGCATATTACTCACAAATGCCATTTAGGTGTGAGACTTTGGCTGACTGCTCCGCACAAGCTGTGCAGAAATAGTTTCCCTCTCAGCCGTTGTTCTGCGAAAGACTGCTTCAGTGCACCCGCATGGCACTCGCATGAGCCGCCATGGCGCTTCTTTTTGGCACTTCACACTGTCACAAAAACTCTGTTTGAAGGTTTAATTCTATAAGGCTTCTGTCACTATTTTTGAGCGATGGCACTTTCCTTGGTGCTTTTACAAATGAGCACAAAACCATGGATGGGCAAGTTTTGTAAGTATTTCTGTCGTGCTGTGAAGGCAGTGGTGTGTGTCATGGGGGTTGTCTGGAGAATGTGGGGTGGGTGGGTTGATGGACGGGGGGAGGGAGGTGTGTGTATGTGCGGTGGTTATAAATTCCCTTATATTTAAAGACACATGCACACTCTCCCTTTGCCTTTGAAGGGAAGCGTCACGCGTGATGCCACAATCTCCTCATAAAAACAGGAAACCAGAAAAGAGGATTGGCACATGGAGGGAGGAAAGAGACACCCTATTTTCCCCTCTTATTCCCCCTCTTCTCTTTTTTTTTTCTTCTCTCCCTCAAGTGCTGGCAGGACAGGCCAATAGAGGATGAGACTGTTCGCCAGTTTCTCCCCCTGGAAGCGCCTCTATCCGTCTCTCTCTCGCTTTATTTCTGTCACAGTTTCTCTCCTTGTATCTCTCCTTTTCTCTGCCCACCCTTCATGCTGCTGCTGCTGCTGGAGTCCCGTCGTCCTCTTTATCTCCTCTAGTCCTTGTGTTTTCTCTCTCCGTCCCATCTTCTCTGTGTTCTGTTAACCTTCCATTAGCAAGTCTAATGTCAGGCCTCCTTGGCTGCCTCCTGCATGGCTCCTGGCTCCGCGCTTTCCAGGCGCTATGACAATGTTTTCCTCAAGCCCCATTAGTGTCTCCTCACACCACTAACAGCCATGCAGCACACAGAAGGATGAGAGAGAGAGTGGGGTGGAAGAAAGAAGAGGAGGATTACAGAGGGGGAGAGAGTGTGGGGGGGGTGAACTGGGTGAGAATTGGGAGAGGCGACCCGGGCAGAGTGGCTGGCCAAGTGAGAGAAAGGGTGGAGAGGGGATTAAGGGAGACTGAAGGGGGGGCAAAAGGGGATATGATAAAAAGAGAAGCACAGGGCAATTCTGGCGGGGGAGGGGAAGTGGAGGGGGAGGTGGATTGGGAAGAGGGTTGAGGGGTGGGTGGGTGGGATGTGACGGGGCTGGGAAATGCGGGCCCTTTCCAATACGCCTGTTTAGCAAACATCATTTGCATAGAACCGATGCGGATGGAGTTCTGTGTCACAGTTATTTGCATACATTTGCATAAAATTAATCCCTTTCCCAATTGCCGCAGCGATTGTTTCTGATGCAGAAAATAAGTCAACAAAATGAACTGATGCATCCAAACAAAGCAAACATATTGACACAGACGCACGCTGGAAGAGAGCGCGGGATGAGTTTAGGCCACTGTGTGTGTGTGTGTGAGTGTGTGTGTGGGACAGCGCATCTGTGTAAATGCCTGTGAGGCCATCTGCAATCATTTGAGGTCATCTACTGCTTGTTTAACAAAGCAGAGGTTTTCCTCTCGGTAAACTATGATCTTGGACACAACTCACTTACAAACAAGTCTTCCTCTGCATTTTTCTTGATCTTTCCTGCTGCATAAACACACATAAAAATACAGTTTTAACACAGTTGTTGGGCTGCTTTACCCAAAGTCTGTCCATGCTGTTTGCTGCTCTCTCCACTGCTTCAATTCAGGATCTCCTTAAGATTAAACATTTAAACCTTCAAACCTTCACTTTACACCTATGGAAACACTATGTTGAACTTTTAATGGACTGCCAGTGCAATAAATGTTGTGCATTAATATTAAGCATCAATAGAGCTTTCTTTTTTTTTTTTTAACAATGTGATCATTTGTAAAAGATGTTAATATATTTTATTAACCTTAGGTATTAACCTTAATTCTATGCACCTTAGCTTACATTGTACTGAAACTGAGTATTGTAAATATACAAAGCATGATGGCTTCATAACATGCAACTGGAGGCTGCAAGCTCCTTGACTGCATACCTGTTCTGTGTTTCAGGATCAAAACCAAGATCACAGAATCATTCAAGGACAAATGTTTCTCCTTGTAAATGAATTCAAGGAGGCTCGGTGTGAGGAGAAAGGAAAATAACAACGACATGAAAGATTCCTTCACTAATCATTTTATCCTGTGATCAATTAAAACTACAGAGCATGAAATAATGCGGATCTTGCTCACAGGCCGAATGGGCATTGATCAAACACATTTGGATGGTTTTGCATCCACGTGTGTGTGCGTATGTCTGTCTGTGTGTGTGTGTGTGTCTAAAAGGGTAAAAGTGTGTTTATTGCTGTGTTTCTGAAGGTGTGAGCCCATCTGTGTGTGTGGCCATTGATCAAAGGCAGAGCCCCAGTTAGCCGGCGAGGAGAGGAGCCAATTGATCAGAAATGGCTGTAATTGGAATCTAAATAAGACCTGCAGCATTGATCCCATCTCAGTTCTCAGCTCCTGGCTCCTGTAAATGCGGGTTAGCTCAAGGCCAGCCAGCCTACTCCCTCCAAACCTCCACCTCCAGCACGCAGCTTTTGCATCAATAACTGCTAAAGTTAAACTCACACATCTAAACAGACTAACTTTGATGATTAACTGAGCGTCCTACATTTTAAATACACTGCCTACAATTTTCCCTTTTACCACCTATTTAATGAAATGCAGTAATAAGCCAGAGCAGTGGAGAGTGATTGCATGTGTAACAATTTTTATTCTCGGGCTCAAACAATGGAGCAAATCAAGGTGATGGTAAATACAGTGTGCAGAGTTGCTGGCGCCTGGACCACAGGTACAAAAAAAAAAATTGCTGCTTGAGAGCATAAACACTCACACATAAACACACACACATTCCCCTACAAACAACCTCCGCCAGCAAGATAAGGGCTAAATTATGGGATCTGTGAGCTGCCTGTTGGGAGCCGCGTCATGAAGACAGAATGCAGCAAGTAGCAAATGGCCTTTACACTGTGTGTGTTTGTCACACTGTGTGTGTTTGCATGTATGTGTGTTTAAAGGGTCATTCATGCATAACCATAGGTATAAAGAGAATAAGGAGCCATAGTTCAGCCTCTCTGTCAGGCATTTATAATGCTTTATTCAGTCATACCCAATACCATCATATACCTGCACAGATAGAAGGAAGAGATATACATTTAGATATAATAGGAGGCACACACAACAAATATGTCCTTCAGAGTGTTTATGCTTTCACACCTATTTACCTATTTACATGTCAAAATCTCATTAGCATTGCAAACACGTCGACACAGGAACAATCGTGGAAGCGTATAGATTGTGTGCAGTGCAACAACTATACACACGTACATTCTTTTAAATACAAACAACAACATTTCATCTGTTTGCATAGATAAAATGTAATGACAGACTAGGTGTGATCACAATAAATAAGAGCTTGTGGGGAGAATTTTCAAAAACAAATTACAAATAGAGAGAAAAAAACCTAGCGGTGAGAGAGGCTCGGTTTACTTTGCAATTTAGATGTGTCAAAATATTGTTTTGACCTTAGTTTCTCCCCTGCATGACCACTGCCTCTCCTAATTGCAGCGCTGTTACCGCAATAAATATTAATTAGAAAATTAACACCAAATTTGCATATGCATATTGGTGTAGTATGGCCGATGAGACAGTGGTGAAAGTGGTGGAAAAAAAAGGGGGGTGTGCGTGGGAGAGGAGGTGGTGTGAGGCTGCCGGCTGCCATCATGTAATGTTTTTGTGGGAAATCAGACGTAGCGCTCCATGTGTGAGCCGACAGAAGTCACATCTGACTCTCATTACAGTTTTACAGCTTAAAGGCACAATCTCTCCTGACGTAAAGCGTGACCTTTATTAATGCTGGAGCAAAAAAAGCAGAAAATGAATCTTTGTCATGATGAGGGAAGGTGTCTTGATTAAAAAAAGACTGTTCGCGAGTGTGTTTTAGAACAGAGTGTGTTTGTAATGGCCTGTGAGCATCAGCGTGTGTGGCTCATGTGTGTGCACAGTGCATGCATGTTTTTGTTTTCTTGTGTCTTTGCATTCAGATGCATATGTGAGAAATCTGCATGTGCCTGCATGTGTGTGTGTGCCCAGTGTGTGTGTGTGTGTTTCTGATGGCCTGCCTGTTCCTCAGCCTCAGCAGGAGAGCTGCTTGAGTCTTAACGAGGCTGTTAATTAGTGTGCTTCAGAATGTACATCTAATGAGTGTGTCTTTAATAGCAGAGAAACACGTGCACACACACACACATGCACACACTCACATTTGCATACAAATGCACTAACAAACAAGAAAAAGGCAGATTGATAAGAGCATATAGACATGGCACACATCTGACAGAGATCTCTTTTACCGGAGAAAAGTGTGTTTTGTGTGTGTGTGCATGTGAAGAGCTGGTGTGTGTGTGTGTGTGTGCTGTATGTATGTGCTGCGTTGAAGAATGCAGACCAGCAGGAAAGATGTTGCTCAAGGCATTTCTCAGTGTGATGTGAGCTAACATTCCCTTACATGGAGAGAGACGAGCTGGAAGTGAAGACAGATCTGAGCCTTCTGCCATCTCTGCTCTCCACCATCTGTTTACACACACTCACACTCACACCTACTGCTGCTGTCAGATTCAAGCCTTGTACCGCTGAAATGTATGAGTTTTTCTTTTTTTTTTTTGGTGAGGAACTGACTAACATCCAGTCAGATATTCCAATTGATGCCAGGGCATTTTGAAACTACACAGAAGGTTTGTAATGGGTCCCTGTGGGCCCTTCGGTCATAAAAAAACAACAGTACTAAGAAAAGCACAATTCAATTCCAGTCAGAAACAATAAAACATCAACACAGGAGGTATGAGGTTTTTTTTGTTTTGTTTGACAGCAGCGCCATGATGCAATGATGTTGCATTCACTGGTCTCCTGCAGACTGAGCCAAATCAATCAAATCTCAGCATATCCACAGCCTGCGTCAGATCAGCTAATGCTTCATTCCTCACAGACACACCAGCTTGGATCTCTGCTCTAAAGGACTCATTAAGGCGAAAAAAGACCAAACATGCACTTATATTTATTTCATGCCGTCTGTGTGTTTGATAGACACTTCCCAAGTCTAAGTGCATGAGGCAATCATCAAACGCCGAAATCATGTTGAACCGTGATTGATTGTTTTTTGTGAATAATTGGATCTGGTTATAAAAAAAATACAGATAACATCCAAAAGAGGAAGAGAAAAAAACACAAGTACACACACATTGCATTCTCACTGCAAGAGAATAAAAGGAAATCTTAAACAACAGCCGCAGAAGCCACAAAAAAACAAAGCATGACACAACAGATTATAATCTCCAGAGTTCTGCCACAAAAAAGTCTCCTCGACGCAAAAGCAGAAATGACTTCTAATAACATTTTTAGATACAATCATGTGTCCCACACAGCACATTTATTACCCAGTGTTGCAACAGAAAACCTCAGCAGAGACAGTAAATTCTTGCTCTTGAATCTCCTCTGAGTTCAGCACCAAGGACAGCTCCTCCGCTGCTGCTCACTAAGAACATTTCCACTTTTGGAGGATTTGTAGAGGCCAGATAGGCTCATGTATAAACTTGAGAGTCCGGACAATATGGGACTTTGTGAAATGAATTACATTCCCCCGGCATGACTAGTTCTGACTTAATGCCTGCAAATGCAGCATGCAGGTCTTTTTTCAGTCCAGAAATGAGAAATCTAGTATTACCGTGGTGCTCTTGTGGGTGTACTGAAAACACACTGTTACTGTTGTCTGCCACCATAAAATCCTACAAGAAGGACCGAGAGCCATTCTGAATCTTAAACCATCATTTATGGAGGAAAAAGAGCTAAGAGAGGCCATATAATAGTTCTCGGGGCTCTTTTCATGCATTTCACCCACAGTACCACATAAACAGAGCTTGTTCAGTATCACTCACAGTGTACAGGGATGGTGAAAAAGAAGGTACTAACCTCTTACAGCTGTTTCCAGAGGAGAGCAGAGGAGAGAAAAAGAGATTATCAATGTCAGAACAGTAAAGATTTTGCAAAAACATGTTGAATCCTGGTTGTTAAATTTAGTATCATCTTGCTTTTAATTCTTAATTAACCAGCTGATTAATTTTTAGCAAATAAAATGTTGGGAAAAAATCATCACAATTTCCTGCTTTCCAAATAATTGTACATGAAATTTATTTTGTCTGAAAGTTCAAATTCTCAAATTAATCAAACACACAGTTCTAATTTCTACCACAGCAGGTCCTTTAATTAAAACAAAGAAAACAATGGATGTGATGGTTTATAATAGTTGTATTCACATTTTAGTCATGTTTGTTGACTTCCTTCCTCTTTGACATAATCTTTTGTTGCCTCAGTCTTCGGCAAAAAATGAAATGACACCTCAAATAAAACTGCAGTTTTCTGTGTTTTTTCTCAGTAACGTCTGGATGAATGTAAGTCAGATATAAGTGGATAAATGCCAGAACTGCAGCAAAGGTTCAATGTTTTCTCCCTTCAACTGCAAATCACTCACTGTAAACGCTCACATGCACACACACACACACATACACGTGCACACATACTCATATATGTTCACATACTCAGAAATGCCCAAACACACACACACACACACACACACTAACACACACACGCATCCCTCCCTCTTCCACTTCGCTAAAACTGTAGAAGTGTGCCCTTTCCGCGTGGCGCGCTGCCAGCCACTCACAGCACATTACCGGTGTGTGACCCCTGTATGTGCTGAAAAAGGAAGCATTTAACCTCCTGCCCTTTTCTGCTGATGCGCTCTCATAGAATCTCATCCTACGTTGAATGTTGACCGCAGTCAACACGCAAGACTCACGCGCATTCTGAACTTGATATTCGATGTGTTTCTTTCAAGTGTGTCTTTCTGTTCCCCGTCTGTAAGCTGCGATGGATTCATTCCTGCTGTGGCGTTCTATCAGAGAGAACATCAATCTACAAGACTGACATTTAATCCCAAGCCTGGGCAGGTAGAGAAACACACACATATAGGCACGCAAGCACACACACACACACACACATACACACAAAACAAACAGACACACGTTTGAACACGCTATCAGCTGCTCACATACGCATACAGAAACACAAATCAAAACGGGAGCATAAAGCTGTGGACTCTGGGTGAACGATGTGGATCCTGCAGAGTGATGAGTGGATGTGGACTGAACTACAGGAAGGAAGACAGGCTGAGACGGTGAAAAATAAAGCTGTGGAAAGAGACAGAGGGAAGGGCTTTGAGGGAAAATGTTTACCGCATCAATCTATTGGTTGAGACGTTGACAGAATGGCTCAAAGATACAGGTGGTCACGGAGAACGAGGAGCTGATGTATAGACGTCTGCGGTCTGTTTCTCATTGCCAGGGTTTTACTGGACACTTCAGCCTGCAGCCCTCTGCTCTTCTGTGGCTCTCCAGCCATTCCTGAGCCTCCACTTCTCCCCATGTGGCCAAATATATCCCACCTTTTCTCCCTTCAGTTCTTTTTCCTTTTGCTCTAGTCGCGCCCATTCAACAACTTCATTTCCCTATTTTGGTCTCTAACGCTCATTGAGGAAGTCATTGCAATGTTGTCATTAGCAGTGGTGTAATTTTCTCCACAAGTGCTTAGCTCCTTTTCCTCCAATGGTGATGACTTCTTTTTAATAAGGTCATGCTGAGAAATCCCGGTGCTTGCGTGTGCCTGTGATTTTGCAGGGATGCACGTGCAACAATGTGTCACAGTAATTAACGACAATATCCCTACTAACATTATCGGATGCACAAACAACCTGCAACTTACAATGGAAGTAATAAAACACCGAATGAAAAATGAATAAAAAGGTGCAGGCAAGCATGCAAGAAAAGCTGTAAAAAATGGAGAGAATGAATGAACAAGGGTGCAGAAAGAGAAAAAGAAATTGTTACTGAAGGGCAAAAAACCAGCAGGGCTCTGTAATCAATTTTAATTAGCACTGCGCATCACCTGGAGGCCCATATTTTAGACAGCGTTAGGGCCAGGTCTGTCACAGAGCACGGCCTCTTTCGTCACACACTGCCAACCTTCCACTGCCTCAGTCACAGTGGTGCCCCAGTAGCACTCCAGTCACTGTCACCGTCAAGTCTTCGCCACTGAAGGTCCAATTAATCAAAAGTTTAGTCTTGTCATAAAGACAGTTTTGACAGTTTCCCATCAAGCTGCTGTTTAAAACTCTGAGCGTCCTCTCCTGCTGGACAGCAACGTAAATTCTACATAGAAGCAGCAGGAGGTGTTTTCCATGCACATACACTGTCTGCATGCAGAGGTTGAATGAAAAATGTATAAATGCAGTATTGCAAGTGTATATGCATGACAATATAAAATGGTTTTCTTAATACAAGTATCAAGCTACTTGCTGTCACAACAACAAACATAGCTACTTTAATCCATTCTGCTGCAGTTATAAGAAGTGAAAAGTTAAGAAGTTAACAGGAATTTTGAGAGGCACAAAATAAAAGGATTTTGTGGCCCAACACCTACACCACACATACACACGCACACACACACTCACACACACACAAAACACACACACTGTAGAGAGCTGCTTTCACATGCTGGTCTTAAAGGCAGATTACTTGTCATGTGAAAAATGCTGCTCTGACTCTGTGACACAGAAAGCTGCCAATCAGCTTTATTCCTCTTTAGAAAATAAGAAAATAAGACACAGTGTTAGAAATCCCATAATAGTTACAGCAGTTAAAGCAACAAACAGAAAAACAAGTTAAGTGCTTCCTGCTGTGAATACAAAACTTAAAACAGGGAGTTTGTTTTCCCATTTTTTTGTATTAAAGCTGAGTAATTGCCTGTCTGTCTTTTGTTTCTTTGGACTATCTTTGGTATAAAAAAGGCAAAGATGGGTTCAAGTGACCTCAGATGTTGTACATATTAAAAAAAAATACACGTAGAAACTGTTGTGTCTGACAAACACACACACACACATTCCCACTGCAGTGCAATTAAAGCCCTGATTGACTAAACAGAGAGGTGTGATGGCTGCCTGGTAAAGTGACAGCGTTTAGAGTAGGGAATCTGTTTCACTGTGAAGAGTGACACATTAAATGATTAGACAGCATGCTCATGACAGCTGCACAGGTACGCACAACCACTCACACACACACACACACATACAAAACACAAACCCACACACACATATAGAGAGAGGCGGAGTAGACTTGGGCTTATTGCTCAGGCTCAGTTACAGCAGAGTGTAATAAAGAGGCTGGCAGCTGCAGTCTAACACACCGAACTCCCCCTGAAAACACACAATACTAAGTCACTACTAATAAAGACTCACAACAGAGACCTACTACAAAACTCTGTAGCAGGTAACATTTCATTAAAGGGCATGTGTGTATGCGTGCATGTGTGTGTGTGCGTGTGTGTGCGAGTGTGTGTGTGTGAGAGAGGGAGAGAGAAAGAGATTTCTGCCCTGAGGCTTTTCCTCTGATAAACAGTTGCATTAAAAGATTTCACCCACATGGACACACACAAAGATTAAAAAACCTGCAGACACACAAACACCCACATGCTCACTCTCACACACACACACACATACACACAAAACTAAAGGATAACCCTAGTAAATCCTTT
>JAPZDV010000021.1:21879471-21898995 GCA_029814665.1 Acanthurus lineatus | reverse complement strand
GCCGCTATAATACCATTTGGTTTTTTTTTTCTGGTTTTTTTTTGGTCCAATTTTTGGATTAACCCCCCCCCCCCCCCCCCCCCCTCTGACTGCATCCTCTCCCCCCACACTTCACCTCTGCGCCCACACAAACATGAGATTTAATGGTGTGGGAGCATGTTTGGACGTATGGATCTGTGTGTGCGTGTGTGTATGGGTGTGTGTGTGTGTGTGTGTGTAGGTGTAAGTGTAGGTGTGTGTGTGTGCGTGTGTTAGTGCGTGTGTGTGTACATGCTTTTGCTGAGGCCTGACTCGCTGCTTGTGCTGCGCTCTCATAAGTGACAGTTGTTGGTTCATGACCACCTTTTTACACGTCTCCATCCCCCCCACACTTCCCCCCTGCCCCCACCCACATAAACCCTGTCAGTATTAGTCAGCCTCAGCCCCTCTTCAGCCTGGGGGGTCTCAGACACACAACAGGGGGCTGTAAAACCCGCCTGTGGGGCTTGTTAACTGTTCCCTCACTACGGCAACTGGCTCGGATGGATTGGCCCGCTCTCGCCGGGCTGCGCTCACTCTCACTGGCCCGTCTCTTAATGGATTCACTGTCTCTGTGTCTCTGATTGTTTCCTTTTTCTGCCTTTGTGTCTCGCCAGTTCAGGACCTCCTTTCCTGGATGTCTAGCCTTTGTCCAGCTGCCATTTGCTCTCCTGACTGACTGATCTCACTATCTCACTTGGGAGGATGTTTCTTTGGTTATATTCAGTCCTTTTTTTTCTTTTTGATGAAGCACTCTGTGTGCATCAAAATGGCACACTTTCACTTTCATCAATATTTTAAGCTAATTTCAAAACTGACTAAACTATTTTCACACTAAGTTTACAAGGAGGCTTTTATGTGTGACTGGAAAACCCTGAGAAATGGATTTGCATGGTAAATAAATCAATTTATATCGCAATATTTTCTGGAAGGCATCACATAGACGAGCATAAACAAACGTGCTTGAGTGCTGTAATAATCTCTATCCTGTCTCCTAAATAGAACACGACCCTGGGGGCAAATAACCCATCATATCACTGTGATACGTCCCTGCTCCATTTCTGATATCAGGAGCATCATGACATGGTAAAGTCCATGTTCTGAAACAAAACAAAATATCACCATCCCTCTGTATGATTGATGGTCACATCTTGTTTCTGTTGTTCTCCATCAAGGCACAGACTGTGACTGTCCCGGGCCCAGAGCTCGCCACCGAAACAGAGAGATAAGAATCCCGCTGACAAATCCTCAAAACACTGAGTCCCCCTGAGGGCCTGGGTAATGGCCGACGCCAGCGCCCATATGACGGCTGCCAGTTCTGCTGATGCAGACGGAGCGGAGATGCCTAACGTGACCTTTAGTGAATGCCACATCACATCAGGCCTGGATGTCACCCGCTGACATTATGCTGGGGCATGAAAAGGCTGTTCTGCAGGGGAGACATGGTGACGAACGTCCCCCTGGTGACAAACCTGTGGACGCGGTATAATTCTGATTGACGTGAGGAGGACGGGACGGCTTTGAATGGCAGGGGAGGTACGAGCAGGCATCCAGGGGAGGATGTGGAGCTTGTTGTGCGTCAGCTGGGTCTGTTTTTCTCCGCGCTCACTGGCGATAAAGTGCTGAGACAACTCACTCCAACTGGCATCATTATCCCAATCATCAAACAATTCTCTAAGCACATCAGAAATCCCTCTATAAAGTCATAACAAGCACAGACTCTATATAACCAGTAGGCATGTAGAGATTGGCGGGGGGAGTAAAGTTAACGCTTGGCGGCTAACACTGCACTGGTGGGTTGTGTAGGCAGGTCCTTGGCACACTTTCAGAGGAGTTGGAGGGCTATAAAAGCCATTGGCTCCTGCCACACCTGTACCCCACCCTATCCCGCGGCCTGCTTCCTATTTAAAAGCATCACATGCAGGATATTAGTCAGGGTTTTTTGCCGTCTGTGAGGTAGAACTAACCTCTGAAGCAGAGGGGGGAGAGGGGAAAGTATGCAGGCCGCCGTTTGTTTTTTATTGGGGAAATAATGGCCTATTGAGAGGTTGGGTATTTAATGAGCAACATAATAGGCCCTGTAGTAACACATCTGCTATGAGCAGAGTCATTTCCTCAGCTTTCAAAGGCTGCTGCTCCAGCCTTTGAAACAGAAAGTCCAGTTGCCTTTGACTTATTACTTCTACATATCTGCTTCTTATTAATTGCAGAATTGCTACACCGGTTATACATAAAAGACAAATGTGCTGCGAGGCTGTTCGATTCTAACCGCATTCAGCGGCCGGTGAGGGTACACTTCCTCTCCTGGCTTGACCTCAAATCTCTCACTGTCCAATCTAATTCCAGCATCCTTCAAAAATATCCTTCCTACTCTGCAATCAATTGTGTTTAATGTATTAAAGACACTCACCACAACCACCGCAACCTTTGGCCCTTGCACAAATCAATGCCTCGTTAGACCGCTAATGATCATTCATTGACTAATAAGATCTGTATCAACCTCTTGTAGAACATTGATTGGCCTTTGGCCTCTGTAGTGCTCTGTGCATTACGTGGACAACAGCAGAAGGCAGCTGTAAGTCCTGGGGAGTCAGATGATGAAAAAGCTCCTGGTGGGAATGGACAGGAATCTTAAACCCCAAATAGACTCATTCTGAAGCACCTCAGGCCAAAGCCCTTTTCTTCTGCCCTGCAGATCAATGGACATAACCTCTCTGACCACAGGTCAATCAGCACACAAACCCCCAATTTCTCTCCCTCTCGTTCTTCCTCTCTCTCATCTTCTCCATTAGTCACTACAATTGTTCCATCAGGTGCAGGCGTGGCTCAGCATGTGTGTGTCCAATCATCTCGTTGATGGAGAGCGGACCGGGTAGCTGTGCGACTGTGTCCCTGTGACCATATTTCCCTTCTCAGGACCCGAGGGCAAAGATCGAACCCTGCCTCCGCTTCGCTCCAACCAATCAATCTGGCCCTCATTGAGATGCATGGCTCAATGATCTTTGATAGTGACTTACAGATTGGAGAGAGGGAGTGGAAGTCAGGGGGAAAGTTAGGACTGCCCTTGGGTATCTGCCGTAACGCCAGGCTACTTACGAGACACCTTCCTCATCCCGAAATATCTGTCGAGCAATTTGAGTTTTCTTCAGGAAAATCAAGTCTGATGATTCTTTGTGGACGCAGTGCTTATAAACACTCTTTCTTACTGTTGCAGGTTTGGAGTCTGTGTTTCAGTACGTCTGCTTCGTAAGTGGTCTTAGTTTGGATCATGTGCCATGTTATGACCATCACAGGTGAACACTGACACAAGGAGATAGAACAGCCGGTCAAACTAAACATCTCTTTTGAAAAAATAGTTGTAGGTCTTCAGGTCCTCTATTGACATCTTGGATCTGGTCTATTTATCCTTTGCTCTTTTCAAACTGGTCTGACTGTCTTTTGGGATAATTCACATCAAGTTTCTTTGAGGTAAATTTGGTTTTTGGTTAAGATTTCAAAAAGTTTCTTTCAAATCTGGTCCCATGAAAGACCTTAAACTACTGGACCTTTTTTCCTCCCTGGTTTTAGTCCCCATCTATCCTTTCACTCCTCCAAAATTCAAGCCACCTATCTACCATCAGATATACAGATAAAGGCAGATATATGATCCCAAAATGTCTAAATTTAAGAAGAGGATCAGTGAACCCCAGCATTTATGATCTTCAAGAAGTTGAAACATAGCCGAGCTCATGCTCCGGGCACAAAATGCCACATCCAGACTTTGACATCCGTTTGCTGTCTGTCTGTTGCATTGGATCAAGAAGCTGCTGACAGCGGACGGCGGACAGCGGTAGAGCCGCTCGCCGGTGGCCTGTCACTCATTCTGATGCTATCAACCTGCATTCAGTAGACAGACTGAAATACAGAGAGATCCAACTCTGTCACATTACATCGGCACTGTCAGGACTTCTGTCTCTATCAGAACACTTCAGGGAATCGATTCCTGTATTCAGTTTAACTTGAGTTCATATTCACTGGGTGGGGGGGGGCACCAAAAATTAGTCATCAAACTTAAAAAAATCACAAGGTCTTTTGCAAGATGTTGATGAACTCTTCCTCCTAAAAGGAACTATCTCATGAAAAGGTGAAGAACCTGCAGGTATTTTGCTGCAGCACATGTTCTGTTCTTTTGCAGGTGTCTGTGGGTTCAGGATTGTTCTGATGGTGATACCAGTTTTGGAAATGCCTCAGTTACTGCAGGTTAAATGCAGGTTTGAGTACACAAGTCATCACTCTAATGCAACTTAACACACGCTTTACTGTCTAGGTTGCCAATAACCATAATTAGCAGTGTTTTTAACACAGGCTTATGAGGAGTTTAGGTCATTCGACTGGTATCTGGAAGAAAAAACTGGTACTGGAGCATCTCTATGTCTGTGAAAGCAAAATCATTCAGGTCATTTGTTCAAATCCACACATTGTTCCTGTCATGATCATCTCTGCTACAACTTCTGTATGCATGTGTGTGTGTGTGTGTGTGAAAGAGAGAAAAAAAGAGAGAGAGGGCAGCAGAGAGACATCAAGAAGCTAATAAACAGATCTCAATCCCTCATTAGAGGATAATTAGATTGGCTCCAAAAATACAGATCACCATTACCCGGACCACTGATTAATACACATTAATACTCTCTCTCTGTGTCTCTCTCTGCCTCTCTCTCTCTGTGTTACTCAGACAGGTAAATTTGTCTCCTACGCAGAGCTTTCACATTCCCACTCAAAAGATATTCTATTGACCTTTTTGGTTCCTATAGCAACACAGAGCACAGGCCAGCAGTCTTACTTGAAAATGTGAAACACAAAAAAACATTTTACTGAACAGGGATTTTACATAGACCTTAATACAAAGACAAAGAGCAAGCACCTTTAATACATTACAGCACTCCTCTATCTGCTTTTTGGTTTGGCATCATGACACCTTTACCACTAAAAGCTGTGGTAGCACTAAAATTATTATCTTAGCTAATCATTATGATGAAGGCACTCTGTGTTAGTGGAATGCAATATTTCTTAAACATACTTAAACACACGCAAAACAAACTTGTTTCAGAGGACAGAAAACACTTTGTGGCGTTCCAGTAGCTTTGCAGTCAGAGGCTCAAAGTGGAAACATACAGATGCTACAAAAGGGAGTCAAGTCAAAACAAGGACTTCTGTTTTACATCCTCCTCCTCTCTGTTCTATCACTCCTCTGTTGCTCTAAGCCATTCACACTGTAAAAATAATGAAGAAAAAAGCTCTTAAAATATTGTTTTAAAAATCGTAAGATTTGTCAGTCATCCAATCTGCACCAGCTGCTTGAAAACAGTCTGACACACAAGTTTTCCTATTTAAAAGCCAGATTTTCCATCTCGCAGTTGTATGCCTTTGTGAACCAGTCAAGTTGCATTTTACATCCATGTCTGTCCGGATTTATATACTTTACAAGAAATAAAAGTTATCACTTCATTGACTTGTATGATTTCCAGTGTATAAATTCTTCTGAGAAACCTGCCTTCTTTGCTTTGTGCTTTCTACAGAGGACTGAAAAGGAGCTCACATTGTGCAACAACAATCACCTAAAGCTCAATATCAGAAAAAAAACTGTGAGTTCAAATGCATCAAATATAGATGTTGCTGCGAAGAAGCTACAAATTCTTCCCACACATCAACCCTGCAGCACAAAAGATCTGAACAATCAACACAGTTTCAAGGTGAACATTCAGCATCAGACAAAAAGGTGAAATCTGGTCACAATCTCCTCTTTTGCTCCTGAGTTGTCATCTTGAGTAAGAGTCAGAAAATTTTTTTCTTTTTGTGTAACATTATGTTGTCACAGTAAATCAGACATTCAATTAACATGTCATTACTTCATTTGTTTGAAACTTTGTTATAATTAAGCTTTAAGTTCTTGTTTTGGCCATTTCACAATGTACTGTGAGATCACAGTGATCCTGACCTTTGACCACCAAGATCAAATCAGTTCAACCCTGAGTCCAAGTTGATGCATGTGACAGGTGTAAACTAGAAAAAATACCTCAAAGCAATCTTGAGATATTGCATTTACAAAATAAATGGGATGGATGTGAGGTCACACTGACCTTGAGCTTTGACATTTGACCACCAAAATCTAATTAGTTCATCCTTGAGTCCGAATGGATGTAAGTGCTAAATTTGCTGCAGCCATTTCTGAGATATCATGTTAAGAGAAATAGGAC
This sequence comes from Acanthurus lineatus, assembly GCA_029814665.1. Classification (NCBI taxonomy): domain Eukaryota; kingdom Metazoa; phylum Chordata; class Actinopteri; order Acanthuriformes; family Acanthuridae; genus Acanthurus; species Acanthurus lineatus. The sequence goes on along the minus strand of JAPZDV010000021.1, from coordinate 21,892,744 downwards.
AAACAGATGGACTTTTGTACTGCTTATATAGAAAATAACGTGGTTATAAAGTTAATGAGGTGAGCTTTATTTCTTGAATTTTGAGAATCCAGATGAGGATAGAGATATAAATAAGGCCACTCTCACAAAGGCCGGTGATGGACTGCCAGTGAGCAATGGGATCCAGCACATCACTGATGGGTAAAGGGTCTGCAAAAGTGGTGGGACCTTTCTATTTTTGGAGCCATTTTGGGTCATTACTGCTGAACAAATAGGGTCAAGACTTCAAGCTCTTGTGTAAAGGAGGTTTCCGCAGTGAAACTATAACACTTTTATCGGCCAATTGATTAACCATCTGATAACTGATCTACAGACCAATGAATGAAAACCAGGACCAATCAAATAAGCAGATAAATCTGATACACAAACAGGCATCAGCACTGTTATCACCCCTTCTGTCACATGCTGGATAAGATAAACAAAAAGGAACAACTGGAAAAAGATCCTCCAGCATAATTGTTGAAAATATTTACTAAAAATCATGCATGCAATACCGTTTGTACAAATTAAATAAATGAGAAAATAAAGACTGTTCTCCTTTTGTCTCATCAACATTATGCTGATTTCAACAATAAATCTAGTTCCTAGTCACAGTTTGTTGGTTAACTTTGAGTCTCGGCCTCATTTGATACCATGTTCATTTTAAACAGCTGATTTGGACTTCAAACATTGTTTTGGTTGAGTTAATGAGATGCAATAAAGTAAAGCAGCTTAGTCCACAGTATGACTCTCACTATCAAATAGAAGAGAAGAGGACGAAAAGACTTTACTATAATTGGTTCATTAGAATTGGCTGAGGCTGTTGGATCTCTTGCACACAGCAAATAATCCAGTCGGGCATGCATGTGCACATACGCACATGCGTGGACACGAGCATGAACGCACTGGTGTGTGAGTGTGCACACGTGCACTGTACACACAGACACACACACACACACACACACACACACACACTAATACTTCAAACAGGCTTGGATTATACAACCCAGTCTCTTGTGATGAGGAAAGACATTTTTAGCTAATGCATAACATTAACTTTACTTCCTAAAAACACACACATGCACACACAAAGAAACACACATAAACACACATATACATCACACATGCACACACATATTTGCCGCACGTGAATATGCGTCTGATTTTCTGTAAAAAGGGAGAAGATTATAAAGACACATTTAAATAGACACAGCCTGCGAGACGAGGCAGGGCTTCGTTTGTATCAGAGTCAAAAAGGAGCAAAGACACTCAGGATTCAGCTGTTCCCTCTCATACGCGCTCTAGGGGTTATTGTTGACATCCTCCTGTGAATTAATTCAATTTGGAAGACAGGGTTAGCATTGATGAAACTAGGTTAGCATCGACGTTAGCATTCAGCAGAGAACAAATGTCATGATTACCAAAGCACAAGCTGCAATTGCTAACCCCATTTGGATATACAAGGGCAGCGCTAACCTTATTCAGCGGCATTGCAGCAGCTAACCTTATTCAAAGTGAAACCCACATCTCTTAGGGCCCTTTTAGCAGCCGTGTGGTGTTAGCTAATTGTACTCAGGGGCTTTTTAGATGGGAACTTTGTGACAAGGTGGCTTTTTACCCCACACAAGTGAGATCTGTTTTCCATTTCCAAAGCCTCAGATAAAGCTTTAATACCGTTTCCTGAATCTGCACCTGTTTGTTTGAGATGGAAAGAGAGAAAGAGAGAGGACAAATGAGCAGGGAAATACTGAGAATTTGAAAACATGCAATTACATTCAGGTGCCATACACAATTTGTTGCTTCCTTATGTTAGTTTCCGACTTCTTTTCATTTTTTTCCTGATCTTGCATTCTTGCTTTTAATACCCTTTACAGTATTTCTTCATTTTCCTCTACTTTATTCCCCCTCACTCTCAGATTTACAATTTTACTTTTGTGATGAAATGGCATCATACAAGAGAGATTAATTTTTTCCAATTTATATCAAGCAGCCCCGTTGTCTCTTATTCCTTGGTCTCATATCCAAACCCTCCTACTGGAAAAACATGCAGGCTGGAGCCATTTTCATGGTGTCACATTGGAAGAAGCTGTGAAATTGTAAAAAAAGCACACAAAATCTTAATGTGACACCATACATTTGTCTACATTACCAAAAGAATCAAATGGAAGGAAGCAGAGGGCAAATAAATGAGGGGAGTGATTTCTTTAATTAATTTGAGAACATTTTCATCATTTTTATATTTTTATTTTCATCTTTATGGCTTATGTAAACCTGTAAACCTATTTTCTACACTTACTTATTTCTGTATACCTCACTGATTTGCAAATATGAAATATTTTTTACCCTTATCAAACATTTATCGCTGCTTTTTCCTTGTTTAAACCGTAAACTGTCTACAACCACCTGGATTTATCAACTGCAAACATTAATTCTCAGAGTTAATCTTCCATATCAGTTGACCAACATGCCTGCCTGTGCAAGGCTGCTAGAAAACTCCTGGAAACAGTGTTTCTAGGCAAACAGCCCAGCTTCATCTCCATGCCTGGCACTGTACAGACACACCCATCTCTTAGCTGCTCTGTAATTTGATTTACCAGGTCTGTGATTGGATTACAAGGCTGACATCCATGTACAAGCTACAGGAGTCGTGGCCATTCATTCACTGCGCTCACACAAAAAAATGAATGCACACATATATAAACATGAATACACATAGACTTGACTTAACTTAGTTGTAACTCTGGATGAATGTAGAAAATTAGCCGTTACTAAAGAAACCTCTGTCAGTCGCACACAGGGGAACATTTGAAAACTATCAAAGTAATGGACCTAATTTGGTTAAAATACTTTTAACTTTTCCATGAAAAACATATATTTTTTCTTACAATTATTCTCTTGTGTTATACACACAAAGACCCACACGTGCTTGAGTTTACACACATAAGCTCACGTACAGGCACACATCGTATGCAGGCAGCATGGCCTTGATGTGGATTTGATTACAAGCTGTTCATTAGATGAAGCAGATGAAAATCCCTGCTCCATCTGAATAATCCTCTGTGGTGTTCATACTCTGTACATTAACCTTATCCTTTCCCTCCTGAGACATGCAAGAAACATGCAAGTGTGAAAAAACACCTACGCACTCACCTGCAATATTTACCCAGCACCATGACAAATGTTGCATTCAAATGAAGGTAATTTCCATGTTTGTAAGATGTGTGAGGTCTCCGTGTTATAATCGCATTGGTGCTGACAAGCTGAGGAACTGCTGCAAAGCATTTTGTCTTTTTCCTGTTTTACATGAAGTTAAAATTATTATCTATTTACTTCATGAAAGAAACAGTTTCTGACAGCTAAAAATAACTCAAACTGCTGCAGTCAAATGAATTTTCAAGAGCTAAAAAATGAGGCCAGAGGTCAGCAAAGCTTTGACAATACAGTTTCTGTCTGTCTCTGCAATCATTATCTCACTCATGACATGATGATTAGAGGCAGCCGCATGTAAACGAGTGACTGGTCTCTGACCCAGTCATCTCTGCTCAGTGTCCTCCTCCCGCACGAACACAAACAATTTAGCATGTTGGCAGAGCACAAACTGAACACGACACATGCCAGCTGCAGGAATGAAACAATTGCTGTTAAGAGACAGAGAGAATAAAACAGTCACATCTTACCCTGCCTCTCCTCTGTCACTCCCCCTCTGTCCTCCTCTCTACGAATGCTAGACAGGAGCAGAGTGGTGGCCATTTTTTGTCTTTAATACAGGCAGACTGCATGTATATGACACGTGCAAGTATTGTGAGAGTGCATGTGTGTGTTTGTGTGTGTAAGCCTGAACGTATATGAAGAGCTATAAGTGAGCACTTCATTCATCCATTAAATCAGCCTCCAGGGCCAAATATCAAGTGAGGAGTGTTATGCAGAATTAACATGGTGCACGGAGAGACGTGGATACTTAGAGAGCACCTGCCATTAAAAAGTGATCAAACTTTGTGTATGTGTGTGTGTGGAAGTGTGTGTGTGCGTGTGCGTATGTGTGATCCAGCAAGAACTCAAGCGTATTCACGACTGAAATCAGCTCTATGAGTCATCATCAAGGCTCACTGAAGGTTTCCCCCATCAATCTTTAGGGCCGCAGGGAGCTGCCGGCCAACCCACACACACACCCACACACACACACCGTAGTGAGACACGCAATGAGACACAAAGAGGAAGGAGCTGAGTCACTGTACACCCACTGTCTGTCTGCTTTTCCACTGATTAACAGCTTCGATCACAGGATCGGCGAATGCGTGTTCAGGTCTCACTGTAGGAGATGTTGAGTCCTCGCCACTTTACTTTCACGAAACAGTAGCAATGGTCACATGGTTTTAATCTGCAACAGCAAAATCTCAAGTTCACAGATTTTTTTTTGGTGAAAAGTCATAAAAACATGCAAATGATTCAATAATTATAGAGTAGAACGTGCAGTTAATTGACTTCAAGATGACTTTGACCATTTTGAAAAAGTTGTACTGGCAGACCAATGGGAATACTGCTTACTGTTACTCTAAGTGCTTTTAAGTGAACCAAAACAGAGTTACAGTAATTTGGACAGTCTCTGATCTTCCTGTCTGGCACATTTTAAAGGAATATTCCCTCAGCTGTTCTTCCAAGTCAAAATTAATTGACGGCCAAACGCCAAAGACAGCAAAAATGTTACATTTTAATTTTGGAAAACAAGCAAGCATTTTATTACTGCTTTACAAAAATATCATTCTTTTTTTCAGTTCAACAACTTCATGAGTTGGTTCCCTATTTCTTCATGCTCTCTTTTGATTCTTTATTTTGTTCATTCCAGAGATATCACACCAGCGGTGTAAAATTTAACTTTCCCATGTGAGTCTCTGAGGGAGTGAAGAACATCAAAGGGGACATTGCTTCAGATGAAGATGTGATGTTGAGTTCATCACAAATACCAAACAACAAGAAGACATAAGAAATTCTACACAAGTGTGTCTTCATACACAGCTCCAAATGATGATATGCTAACTTTTGCTAATTAGCCCACAGCACTGCTGTGCCATAAAGCCGCTCTGAGCCGCCAGCACAGCTGCAGACTTTTAGGCTGGTTTTAATTCCACACCTACATACTTCTGTGGGATTTCCGCCCTCCTACTTATTCAATAATGAAGCTAAACAGTATGTTATTGGTAGTTATTATATAGCTGAGTTTATATATTTTGCATAACATCTTTACAGGATCCTGTCTGCTCTGCTGGAATCCCACTGCAACCTTCTAACGTGGTGCATCGTGACTTTAACCGCCTCAGTCCAACAAAAATCTGAATAATGCAAAAATTATTGATGATCTAACAATAAAACCTTTATCTTTTGTCTGTTGTATTGAAGATGTTGGCCGTCCAACAGTGACACTATTATTTATATTCCAGTGCATAATTTGTGGCACTTGGGAAGTTTCTATACTTGTACAAACATAAAATAAACATGAAGCCCCAACCCTCGCTGTACAGATACTGGAGCATGAAGTCTGCGTCCCCATACAAGGAGGATGGTAGTCATTTGTAACACTGAGAATAGAGGGTCTCCTGGGCTTTCAAGCCATGAATAATTCAGAGTCACATGCTACAGGGTTAACCCGGTCACTCCAACTGTATACACTCACACACAAACGTGAGCATGCATGGTGCACATGCATACGCAACAACAAACAGCCACCAAGGAAATGCATAAGCATAAGCTCATATTGTGTACAGAATATGTTTGAACGCATGCAAACACACGCACACACACTTGCTTCCATCAAACTCCAGTATTTTTCAGTGTTTTCTGCCTGTTTTCTGCAGCTGCTTTATTTGCTTTGAGTCAATATTTTCTTGGAAGGAGGACTGCGTTGACCTTTCACCTTGACCTTGGTGAGATCAGCTGCTTTCACCACAGAAACTCAGTGACTAAGGACTTTTCTGCTTGTTGCTTGGTAACGGAGCACAGCGGTCTAAAAAACACCATCTAAATCCAGACATCTCTCTCTCATTCTCACTCTCTGTCTGCCTTTGCACACTCTGCTCCAACTGGCTTTGGCTTTTTATCACTTCATCTACACAGAGATTAAGCAACAGGCACGGAGAGCGAGAAGCAGAGACAGGAAGTAGAAAGTGGAATCTGGTCTCATTACAAAGAGCCATTAAAAGGGAAATGATATTGCAACAAGTTTGTTGTTGAACGGTGGGAAGCATTAATCTGTCTCTCTTTTGGTCATTCTGCTTTTAGAAATTCTGACATCTTTTCCCCCCGCTGTCATTGCTGGTCTTCATTTGGTTTCATCACATTAGCTTATTATCCCTGCTGAGATCCATGAACAGAAAGAAATAGAGAGAAAAGAAGGCAGCATGTCCCACTGGGAGTAGGTGAGAAAGTAAAAAGCGGGAAAGAGAGATGTAATATCTGGTGAATAATGCTTCAGAGAACAGATGACCCCTTCACCTTCTCTTCTGCAGTCTTTTTCTCTTATTTCTCTGTGCTACTTCATTCTGCTTTGACTGGAAGAGACAGCAAAACAGTGCGTAAAACAACACTACTATTCATCTTTCTCCTCCGTCCCTCTGCAGGACATACATATTCATTTAAGAACCCAGTGTGTGTGTCTGTGTTTGGAGGCATGTGTGTGTGCCCATATGCATGCGTATGTACGTGTGTACCCACTGCGGCAAGAAGCTGAATACCGAGATGCATAATTTACATTCATCAACTCAGTTAAAGATCATAATGAGTTGATATCAACATGCAAATTCTGCTTGTGACAACAAACACCAAACAGGCAAATAAAGGAGGCTGGGGACTCGGTCGCATCAAACACACAAACACGTGACAGAGGAAAAAAGAGAGAGAGAGAGAAAGTGTTTGGACTCTTCAAGCGTACAGTAAGATCTGAGATTCAATACGATACTCGATATTCTTCACAAAAACTCTAAAAAACGAGATGTACTTCTGTAAATAACAGACAGCCGGGTGCTTGTTTGTTCTTGTGCATATTCCTATGTGTGCCATATGAGAAGATGTGTGCTCATGTGTATACGCAGTGTGTCCCAGTGTGCAGTGACTCTCGCTGAGCAGCGGGACAGTGTGTGATAATAGGTGCAACATCACACTCGGATTCAATCCAAACTTCCTCCACTCTATCTGATACTTCCTGTCCATGGGGAACAACATCAATCCTGGCGGCTTCTTATTCTACAACTGGGCCACTGCACATTGTTCCTTTATCTAACTTCTTTCCAGCATCTGACTGCAATGGATAACATGCTGTTTCAACCAGTCACATGCAAGCCGACAGTCAACCTTTAATTGACCCCCTCACGATGAAAACAAGGGAGAAAGATCATATGTTGGACAAAAAAACTGTATTAATCACAGATGTATGAAAGAAAAAAGGCAGATGGAAAAATTATATGAATCCACAAGGAGATTTAGTCAATAAATTGCAGATGTGTTGGAATACAAGGAGATTACTGCGTGAGGAGAATGATGGGAGGCAGAAAGCCCAGTGTGCATCTTTACATACATCTGATTAGACAATAATGCTTAGCAGAGATTAAAAGTGGGGGAGGTAAAACATGAGCAGTTAGAGAGGATGCTCAAGGAGGGCTTCAAGATTCCAAATAATCCTGCAGATACCGTAAGTACGAACATAAGAACGTTCAAACGCACACATGGACACAGGAGAAAAAGGAAGAATGTGATTTGTTTGTGAGAAGTGAACTCAGCTGAGTTAAACCGCTCACAGGGATGTGTATGTTGTTCAGAAGAAGGAGCTTGCATAAACATGCAAATTACAGCTCATGCATACACATGGCCATGGCACAACTAACAAAATGAACAAGCAAAAAGGGCCAGCGGGCTACGATTGGTCAGATGAGATACAGGACTGGAGCTGAACCGCCTCAAGCAGAGCTACTTTGGTTTCCTGATGGCACCAAGAAAAAGGATCGCTTTGATTAGGCACATAGGCATGTCTATACTGAAGGAAGGAGACAGTCTGTCAGATTGACGGCTCCCATTGTGGGTGGGCTGTAGTGAATTTGCATGTGCTGTCACGGTAATTTCACACAACTTAACCTGTATTCCTCCCTCTGTGATGGTGTAGAGCCGAGAGAGGGGAGAGAGGAGGCTTGATGAGATGGAACACTTGTAAATGTCTCCTGTTTGAGGAGCAACAATCTCAAGGGAATCCTCTCTATTCACTCTCTGCACACTGTGAGAGTGTTTGCATGTGTGTGTGGGTGCATGTGTGTGTGTGTGCATGTGCCTGTGTCATGCACTGAGGATTTGAAAGCTTGCAGGAGTACTTTCATCTGTTCTGTTAAGTTAAGAAAGGCAGCAATTATAATTTTAGTGGAGGTGACAATATTATGCACTCATTCTGTGTGTATGTGAGTGTGTGTGTGTGTGTGTATTTTGTAAAGAAAAAGAAGCAGTCTGCCCGGAGCTCGTCTGGACAGGTGAGCGAGTTCACTGGCAATGATTGTTGAGAGAAAAGCAGGGAGGGAATGAGTTACACTGTGACAAGTGGAGAGAGTCGGGGGAGTGGAGGCAGAAACATTGTTCAGTGTTAACAAGACAAAAAATAAAAGAAGATAAAAAATAAGAGGCTCTTCAGGTGGATTCCAAAGGGGAGAGGAAAAGGAAAATTGCCTTTTTGTTTCTAAGTGCTGAATCTGTTATACGTTTTCACAAAATTGAGTTATGATTATTTAAATAATCTGACCTTTGACTCTCTCACTGTTTTCTCGAGGCACAGGAAAGAGCTTCATAAGCTGCATCTTACTCTGTGTGTTCTGACCCTTCATGCAGATTGTTTTCATTATTCATCAGCTGTATCAGAAGTTGCTTTCTCTGCATTTTCAAACATATTAAAAAAATTTTGAAGTTACAATAGGACTTCAGTAAGTGCAAGAGTGATGCATGCAATCAGAAAGTGGTAACACAGGGTTGCACAAGAGTTAGAAGTTGTAGTCCTTTATGCTGCACACAGAAAACTGTTACACAGAATAGAAAAGATTTTAAAAAATAGCAATTTATATACATAGTGTAACTCTACGTATTCACATATAAACTCAAGAAAAAAATTCTACTCCATTCTTTAGATTTTGCCTTTGAGAAGTGCAAACAGCAAAAAGATGGTGTTGATTATTTGTTTGACATCTTCACAAAACAAAAGCTGTAATCTGGGAAACACTGTCCATCAACTTTTACTGCATTTGAGCGAAAAACATTTCTGATGTTAAACGCAGAGTCTGTCCATCACTCAACTTAGAGGCCAAAGCTCTTAGTAGCAGAGCTGAAAACAGAAAGCCTTCTTAAATCTTGTTTCAGGTGTTTCTGACAACAAGACAAAACTTTAGAAGCACCACGTGATGACCTTGTCACCAGACTCCCCTTAATTTTTGTCCCAAACTATCATTGTCTGACTCAAGCACAAACTCAAACACTCAGCAAAAATGTCCTCCTCCTCCTCCTCAGCCCTTCCCTTCATCCTTCCTATAACGACATGCATAAACAAATTCAAAGTGAACTCAAGTCCCTCCCTGTTCACTGTCCACCATATGGCCCCAGAAAAAAAAAAAGTCTTAACATTCAATTTTCATTCCTGCACATTCATTAGAATTCATGAATATGCAAATACAACTGTCCCAGTTGCCATAACGATGCGGACCCCTACTGGGAGGTGTCAGCATTGTCAGGGGAGAAAAAAAAAAAAAAATCCAGCACCTTCCGGTTTTGTGTATTTGTGAGTGTGTGCGTGTGTGTGTGTGTGTGTTTGTGTGTGCATGAAAGTGTATGAGAACCTCAAACAGATGCTCCTGTATATTTATGACCCATTTGACTGCTGTCTCAGTGCGCTGGGAATAAAACCAGTCCCATAGCAACATACACCTACACACACCTACACACGCACACACACCTACACACACTGTCCACTGATACCTGCTCTTTGAAGGACTTGTGAACGACCTTAACGGATCTAAAAGCTACAAAGTGAGATGCAAAGAGTAAGAGAGCTAATCAAAATCTCTCTTGTGAAAAGAGGAGTAATGAATGAAATGAGGAGTGTAGTGTACGGTGGCTTACACTGTATTGTGGAGGGAACAGGAGAGACATGGGCACAGACACACACACACATACACATACACACATACAGTCAATACATATGCAGAGTTTCTCTGTACAAAGTAGCTGTGTCAGCAGCTCTGGTGGCTCACTGCAAAATGAAGGGTAATCTCTAGGTAGAGAGTGCTTAGGGCACGGAAACACACACACCCTCATCCACTCTGTTGGGGAGAAAAAAAAACGGAGCAGCTGCTAAATGCTTCAGCACAGTAAAAAGAAAAAAAAAGGGACTCACAGTGGACCCAAACTTGACAGGCTTTCTTGCAGAGCCAAAACTCCATGGAGTCCATTCAGGACCACAGTGGATGCCGAAATAGAGAGGCACTTACCCACAATGCAGACGGTGAAAGAGACAGAGGAGGAGGAGGAAGAGGAGGAGGAGGAGGAGGAGGAGGAGGAGGAGGAGGAGGATGGACTGGGCATGAAGAAGCTGGGATCTTCATACAGACAGTATTCTCCAAAAATAACTGAAGTTTAGTGCACATGCAAAATATAAGGTTTATAATGAAAAAGGATCGACTTTAATCAGCACAGTGTGAACATGTCGACCAGCTGAAGTTCTGAAAACTTACACAGCCTCATAAATGGTGTTTGAACACACCTGCAACTGCTTCATAAGGCCTTGTGATTTGGATCAACTTTTCGTGTTTCTCTTCCTTCACCAGGGTACAGTTTATTTAAAAAAGAGCAAATTCAAAGAGTTTAATGACAATCATACAACCTTTCAAAGATTTTGTTTTGAATGTGGTTCAGCATTTGCAGCCAAAATTAACAAAAAGAAAATAAATGAACAACATGATGGAATTATATAAGTTCCAAAAAAAAAATGTAGGGAACTCATTGCACCCAACTCTACCCCTTTTTATTTATGGTTATCATTCTGTTCATTTAAAAATATTGTGTGAAATTGAACTTCGAGGAGCCCACAGACTCCAAAGTAAGTCTGTGAAAAAGACTCATGTGCAGTGCATCTACCTTAAAAAACACAAATGACCATCTTCAAAACATATAAATATGCTGGGTTTTTTTGAGTAAACTCCTTTTAAGATATTACCTCAATAATAACGTTTATCTTTGTCAGTTGCGAGTTACATTTTATCATATTCTTTTCTCCATTTTGCCATAAAAAAGGTCTTATTTTGATAACTCTGGCTGCTCCAGGAAAAACAGAGATTGAAAGTGTCTTTTGTGGAGTCAGGGAGTCTTTCCCATCGCAGACGATGTGACACTGGGGGATATGACATGGCTGTGGTTAAGGTGCACCATAAGCAGGTTACTGCTACAGCAGTGGATATATGGAGACAGATGGCGATGGCCTCTGTAACTTTATTTGCCGCTGTACTGTTCAGTGTTCGTGGATGACTCCCTGCACTGCAGAGTGACTGTAGAGACACATCAATCCAGCTGTGCACTGAGAATCTCGATGAAAGCTGCTAAAATGTCATAATACCTGTTAAAAATACATGTTTAAATTTAATTTAAACCGCTCAGTTTCCCAAATGAAGGAGATATAAGTCCTACTGTGCGAGTTACACTGTGCCATATGAGACAATGATAGTGACAATGATAGAATCAGCTGATTTAAAATTCTATAATGTAATATAAAATACATATATTGTGTCAGTGTAGAATAATATGTCTTCCGGCTCAACAATAATGTCTCAGATTTAATGATTTTACAGCATAGGCTACATCTTTGTATCTGAACTGATAAAACATCATTTCTCATGTTACTACTCCAACATCATCACCGTTCTGCTCATTATGTGCAACTGATTCAATGAAAGCTGTAATCCACAGCCACAGGGCACAAAAAAAAAGTTTTTTAAAAGAAGACATAATAAAGGAAGGAATTATAGACTAATACTACAACTGTGCTTTTTTTAAATCTCTTCAGGAAGAAATAAAGGCAGAGGAAAATGTCATTTGCGGATGTCTTTGGCTTTTTTGGAATAAAATGTTTTCTGCATTTTAGTTGAGTAGTCCGCTCGAGCTGGAGTGCATTGATTTTGATTCGGGGAAAAAGGAGAAATGAATAATGTTTTTTCTCTGAGAAAGTCCGATTGATTGTGAGATGTGGTGATTGATTGGCAAAAAAGGAAACATACAAACCTGTACGCATGTAAAAATATTGAACTCTACTGGCTGTGGTCTCCTCTGAAATCATCATACATCATTACAGACTGCAACATAATCCATACCTGATTAACATAACATGTTCTATGGAATGGATACATATCACACACATGCATGTATGCATCACACACACGCACATGCAAAAGATTTCCACACGTGACAGCCTTTTCCGTCTAACAAGAAGGATTTGCAACCAGTCAGTCAGTAGGTGTTGGACCATGAGTGGAGGTCTGGTGTTCCTCTGTGGAGAGCAGAAGTTGAATAACACATCTCCTCTTTGTGAAAGCTTGACGGGTGTTACTGGTTAATTATTCCCCCAGCTCTTTCCTGCAGTGTCACGGCTATAGCTTCCCCCTCTCAAACAGCTGCTCTGCTAATTACCTCTGGTGGCGCACACTGTAGTCTCTCTCTCTCTCTCTCTCTCTCTCTCACTCTGTCTATCTCTATTACCCGTCCTCGTTCTCCCCCTCTCCCTTTCCATATTGTCACAGTTAAGATGTAGAGACACCAAGCTGAGACTGAGGACCATCTAATAATTCTATCCCACAGAGAAGTCATGTTCTTCTGGCAGTATGTGACAGTGAAAGCAAAGCGTGTTAGCAGCGGGACTCGGTGTGATGCAGAGGCTCATGAAACAAACACACTCCGTGGAAACACATTTTAATGATTAATTATCCCGGTTATGATGGGGTGGACTCACTTTTGCCTGGCTTTGTGTGTTTGTCACTGTCTGTGTCAATGCTTTTTGTGTGCTCTGTTTGTGTGAGCTGACTGCGGCGACAAGCTAAGGCGACGGGATTAACACGCCCCTGCCTGTCATTCAAACAGACAAACGCACGCACACACACACACACACACACACACACACACACGACAGCTCTGTGGCACACAAACTCACACGCACACACACAATACCTACACACAGGGGACAGAGTCGAGACGCGCGCAG
>JAPZDV010000021.1:21862335-21879371 GCA_029814665.1 Acanthurus lineatus | reverse complement strand
ACACACACACACACACACACAGACACACACAGACACACACACACACACACACACACACACACACACACACACACACAGACACACACACACACGTCAGCTCTGATGCACACAAACTCACACGCAGACACACCATACCTACACACAGGGGACAGAGTCGAGACGCGCGCAGGTTAATTGACTTCTCTTTTAGTGGCGAGGTATTCTGATGGAGTCAGCACATTCAGAGGAGAAAGCAGTGGGTGAGGAGAAGCTACGAGGTTGTCTCCCTCTCTGACTGTCTCTCTCTCCCACTGTCTCACTCTCTCTTTGTGTTCGTCTCTCTCACAAGATGGCTCAAGTCAGAGGGATTAGACAGGACAAGGCCTTCCACTACCATGGCGTGAATATGATAATGAAGTGTACAGGAGAGGGGATTACACCATCCTGACTCTCCCATTGGTCTTATCCAGGTTCACACATTTGCATAACACGCCAGTGTACTGCATGCATCCCATCAGCACGACACTGATATGGATGCAACAAGCAGCAGGTGCAGACTGTTTACACTAACATAAGTAAAAGGAGTTGAGATTTGCCGGTTGGGGATTTGCAGCGCTGCCTTTGTACCTGAAATAATGCTGAATCAGAGTTTGCGGTCTGGAGCTGTGATACAGTATCACTTGTGTGCTTGGGGAGTTTCAATAGTTTCAAATGAAACTGTATAAACAGCACAGGGTGTGCGTAATAAGCATAAATATTACTTGAATTGCATGCAGACTATAAGAAGATTACTGTATTTTCAATAATAAGACGGCACGCTATGCATTTGTTGATACAGTACACAGTTATATGGCATCTGTGCCACACTCCTGCTTTCAATAGAGGCTATTATAGTCTGCCATGTTGGTGTTTATGCTGTAGAGGAGGGGAAAGGGATGGTTCACAGCAGCTTTTGAAAAAGGAACTCAAACAACCCAAGAGATGCAGCGAGCATTCTGTGACTGGAAGATTTGTACAGTAAGCTGGTAATTGAGCTCTATATTTTGTTGGGTTTTAAATTGTAGCCCTCCGAGCTCCCCGTCCTATTGCCTTTAGAGTTATGGACGGTGTAAAAATCCGTACCTGGAGACTCATCATAAACAGTCCGGCTCTCAGTAAGGCCTAAAAACAGGATAAGAGAGTGTCAGACTCCATTGTCGCTGACAGTGATCAAGCTACAACATCACCTCTCTCCATTACCTGCAGTCCATCCCCCCCATCCATCCATCCATCCGTTCATCTATCTATCTATCCATCCATCCTCACCTCATCTCCGCCCTGTCAAATCAGCAGGGGCTGTATGTCAGCCCAGCATGCATGTGTGTGAGTGTGTGTGTATTAGTGTATGTCAGCAGCCGCGGTTGTATGTCATGACCGTCTCCTGCCTGCAGATTCATGTTATTGATTGGATGCATGTCCCGGTACACTATAGCAGGCCGTGACGGATCACATGCTGCATGGGTGTCATGGTCAGGGCTGTCACGGCAGCTGGGGGACAGAGAGAGGAAGCGATAAGAAGCAAAATAAAGACGAAAATTGTTTTCAGTATTGAGCAGCAGGGGCTTAAAGCACAGTACAGCCACATAATAAAAACACATCTTCAAATTTTCCTGCTGCAACAAAATAGTCTCCTTGAAAACTGTTGACAGGGAGATTTGTGAGTCACTACCTCAAAACTCAAATTAAATTGAATTATCTGCATTGTATTGTGCATCAACATTACAGTAATATTCATTGGCAGATATCTCAAAAACCCACGCACACACAAAAAACCTGTCCTGTGTGATTCATTTCTACAACTGACTGCTGAGTGAAAAATCTGTTTGGAGGGTTTTTTTTTACTGCTGGATGATCCCTTTAAGACAAAATAAACAGCACAAGGAGGAAGAGAAGGGAATAATAAAAGCGAAGGAAGGGGTGTGAGGGAGTGAGAGTAAAACAGGAGGAGGCGTGCTGATATGAGGTGGTGCACTCAGACGGAGGCTGATAGGCCTGAAGGTGAACCAATCAATTATTCTCCACTGTCAATAATTCAGAGTAGACCAGGGGCTCCTGAATGTGTGTGTGTGTATGGACCAACACACACACATATATACACATCCAGTGAGCAGCCAGCCCAGTGGCCTGATTTGATTTAAGATGACCAGTCAATGTGGATCCAAGGCTTCAGAGGGCCGAGGCTTTAAATTATTGCTCGGCTTAAAGACAGAGGGGGAGCAGTATTTTCTCCCTGCGTGCAAAACCCTCCTATTCCAGCTTTCTCTCCCTCTTCAATCCAACTTCTTCTCTCATTTTGCTCTCGGCCTCTTCCCTCTTGATGAGTCCCAAGCCGCCGATGGAGGGATACAGGCCCCTCGTGGGTTCCACCTTTGCTCTTTTCCCTCCTTCTCCTCAAAAAAAATCTGTCCTTTCCCATGTTTTTTGTTTTGTTCTTGGCTCTACCTCTTTCTCTTTCTCTCTGCCATGCTGTGTCTTTGTCTTTTTCTCTGTACTCACAGAAACCATGCAAGCACACACACATGGACTGACACACACAGACACACACACACACACACACACACACTATCCATTTCTCTGTAATTGAAAAGATGCCCTGGCTGTTTGCCACACTACTAAAATGGATCAGATGGCAGAATATCCCTGAGGTTGTACATCTCCAACAGTGAGAATTACAGAGACATCTCTCTCTCTCTCTCTCTCTCTCTCTCTCTCTCTCTCTCTCTCTCTCTTTCTCTATGTCTTTCCCCCTCTTGCTACACACACATGCACACACACATACAGGGTAAAAGTGAGTAAGGCTGACTGTGCCATTCCTAATGTCCCGGCTCTGTCCTTTCTTTGTTCCAGCCCTCTATTACAATATGAGTGGGCCTGTTAAAGTGGAATTGGAGCATTTGTCTTGTGTGAGTTTCTTCTTCCTGACACGAGGACTAGAAAATGACTCCTCAGCTATTCAATAACAGTCGAGAGTCCGTGGTCTGCGAGTCGAAAACAGATTGGAGAAAAGATTCTTTTTTTCTCCTCGGCTCAGATGACAGATAGAAAACTAAAAACGCAACATCAGTCATTAACAATCCACATCCTCCGCAAACAACAGCAAATAGTCAATACGACTAAAATCACTGGTCCGTCTCCTCAAAGATTCTTTTCCCCTTCGGTGTTACGACGTGTGGTTTGTGCGACAGCAGGGTGAGATCTGTGTCAGTGTGTATTTTTGTCGGATGGAGGCAGCGATAAAGACCGGGCTTTCCACAGAGTGACAGAAGTGAGAAGGTACGACGACGAGGAGCTCTGAACTACGTATCACAATAAATAAAAAAGGGACTCTTGAGAGATAAAATGTAAGCGTCTTAACACACCATGAGAGATGGAAGTGTGGGAGTAATAACTCAGTGCCACACAACAGCCACCTGGCAGCTTTGCATTGTTTGTGCTATTTAAAACAGAAGCCAAAGTCAATTAAAATTAAAAAAAAAAAATGTGAGCAGCCATGCGTGTCAGTCATGATGAGTAGCAGGATGCCAGCAAGCAGGAAAAGGGATGAAAAAGACGGCTGACACTGACAAAATTCTTATCTTAGTATAAAAAAGAATCTTTTGCTTCCATTAATATGTCATAATTCTAATATTGATGTTCTGTTTCTAATTTATTAATTGTTCAAATTCTGGTACTTCCATAAAAATCAACTGACACAGAATGAAAAAATCACTAAGAATCATTAATACCCATAATGCTACATCATTTTAAACAATGAGTAGACAACATAAAAATATAGAAAATATGGCAAATGTGTGCAAAAATCATTTATTTAATATAATAAATTAATAAACAACACAATTCACTTTTTTAACTGTCTTCAAGAAAGAAAAACAAAATTCCATTTTTGATTAAAGTCTGATTAAAACATTAATTTGCAAAACTATATCACTGTTAAAGACAAAAAAACAATAATATGCTCATATTGTCATTCAGCCTTACAGATTTTGATCCTGGATTATCTGATCAGATCATTTCTTTGTTGTTGCTTTTGATAGTTTTACAAATACTGATTCAGTAAATCTCAATATTGGAATTCCTAAATTTTCCTCCAAATAAAGTAATCAAGATAATCCTGATAAATTTTTAACTTTTTTACGACCCATCTAATCTTCTGATGCCTAATTTTCTGGTCCATGGGATTTTTTTAGCAATGTTGCCATTAACTCAGTGATTGTTGAGCAACTGTAAGAATGACTGCAAACACAGAATAAGACCAACAAAATAAAACTGGTGACATTTAAGAAGCATTTTACTTTAACTTTTGTATGTCGTGCC
The DNA here is from genome assembly GCA_029814665.1 of Acanthurus lineatus. Lineage (NCBI taxonomy): Eukaryota > Metazoa > Chordata > Actinopteri > Acanthuriformes > Acanthuridae > Acanthurus > Acanthurus lineatus. The sequence goes on along the minus strand of JAPZDV010000021.1, from coordinate 21,875,039 downwards.
AACGCAAGGCTCTGTTTTGTGTGGAAAAATATGTGTGTGTGCTGTGTGCGCATGTTTAACAATATCATAGTGGCGGCCCTCCGTGTCTCGGTTCAGCAGACAACAGGTCTGATTGGATTAAGAAACTCTACAGTGGATTAGTCATGTCTGGTCTGATGCTGGACACAAGGAGAGAGAACGAAGGAGCGCTGTGGCTGTTTCTTTTTTTTTTTTTTACTTGAGTTTAATCTCATAACTGTGACAAAGGGGTTTTACCATGGTAGGCATACGTGATTGAAATCCCAGGATAATGCTGATGCTATGGAGATTGGCAGCTCATTTAGTTTGTAAATGCACCAAACATCCACCACTAAGCTGAAAATGCATCCTAATTGCCATAATAAATAGCTGTGAGTAATGTAGGCGCAGCACTGTCCTAATGTGTGTTTCTACATTAAATGATAGACATATTCATCCCAACCATCACTGAGATCATCAAACATAATAAAAAATATGATGAATGCCCCTCTGAGTTCATCACATGAAGGTTTAGTTGTCACAATGAAAAATATGTGCATGATGCTGATTTTTATAACTCATAAAAAAATGATAACTGACTCAGTAATGGAGTTCATGGCAGGTGACTGTGTGTGTTGAGCTTAGAGAAATGCAGTATTTGATGCAACCAACACCTCCTGACACACAAACGGGACAAAAAATAAAAAGAGTGATCTCTTTCCTATCTTCATACTTGTTTGCAGAATAAAACTGGTTTCCAAGCCTGAGGGTTAAAGAGGTCGATGTGAGGGAAATGTTGAGAGTTAGTAAAAACTATCTTTTGTTAGATGTTCGTACACTTTTATGCATGAAACATTATCATAAAATAGGTTTAAATTGCATATTTATTTGTATTTTAACAATGAGCTTTTTGTCTTTTTTTCTTTACCATTTTTTATTAAATATCCCAGCAACTATAAGATACATTTTCTGTTCAGAGGTTCATGTATCTATTGACTTTGGCCGTCACCTCATTTTTCTGATTATTCTTTTTAGCATTTAGCTTGAAGCACCCCTGTACCTGAGTTCAGCTTTGAAGACCTGCTAGCATGGCTTTAGACCTTTACAAAGTGGTCGCATTCAATTTCACTTCACATTCATTTCTATTTGAAACCAGGTGAGACACATTCACTTCCTGTCATAATGCCCTGCCTTAAATCAGACTGAACTATAAGACAAAATTGCAAAGCTCTCCAATATTCAGCCAGTCTGTGAATCTCATTCAGGAAATTATCTTATTTTACATTTTCTCTACAAAATAATCCAAACACCATAAAAGAAGGGATGCTGCTTGTCTGCAGTCTGAGCAACTATAGTAACAAAGATTAATGCTGTGTTTTATAAATTGCTGTATAATTTACAGTTTGTTAGAATGCTGTTCGTACCTTTGCTTGCCTCTGCAGTTAATGTTTACAGCCTCACACAAATTGTTTCCTGTGACACCTGCTTTTGGCAACATGAGGGAATTTTGCAAGATACAATTTTTCTTAATGTAACCTCTGTCTTGTTTATACACTGTACCAGGTTTTGATTTTTCAAACCAATCAATAGGACAAAGACAACCATGTAGCCCTGAAAAATATCAAAAAAGGTGGCTCTTCTGAACTACAAGCCTGTGGGAGGCAGAAACGAGGTAAAGGAGGAGGAAAAACACCAGTCCAAGAAAGTTTGTTTGCTGCAGGGAGGCGAGAAACTCCTTTTGTCTGGACCCAAATTTAATAAAACAAACTTCGAACTGTGAGTTGTAACTGCTCACTCTGTTGATGATGCAGCAAAAGAAACGGTCTCCACCTCCCAGTCCGAGAGAAGCTACATCACAAGAGAGTAATCCTCATTCGGGTTCAAGTGAGGCTTGTATCCTCTGTTTGACTTGAGCAACTGATGCCACTCAGTGCAAGTTGCAGCTTCTTTAGAGTTGGTTCATCTGTGGTCATTTAATTAAAAGAATGCAGGAAAAAAGAGATTGGAAATCTCCTAACTGTTTGATAAGTGTGTGGTATGTTAGTGTGTGTCACTTGTCACAGGAAGTGCTCTGAGTCGAGTTTGAGTCATTCGCTCATTAAGCATGGCATGCTGGTGCATCTACTCAAGTTTATTAATTGTGACATAAAAAACCCTGAAATAAAACTGTTATGAGTCATCATTTATTAACTGTAATTTTTAAAGAAAATGAGGGTTTTGCTAATTGCAGCCCAGTTAGTGCGGCCTAATCTGTCACCACCGCTGCTGCAAAGCCACTAAACCTCCATTTGTGAAAATGTGGGTTCATGTTGTACAGTATGTGTGTGTGTGTGCGTATTTGTGTGTGTGTTGGCAGAGGCAGCGTGTGGTGCTGAGTCTACCCTGCCCTTCCCTGCAGTCCTCTCCTCCCTCCTGCCACCATGGAGCAGCCTGCCTTTTAATTACCTGGACCATGATAAAGAGAGCGAGCAAGCGAGCTACAGACGGAGAGAGAGAAAGTGTGTGTGTGTGTGTGTGTGTGTGAGAGAGAGAGAGAGGCAAAGAGCGAGTGAAGCGTGACATTCCAGTGTGCCTCATAAACTGTAAACTGATATTGTCTTTGAATGCAAACCAAAGAGAAGAAGAGAGGAGGGAAGGTGCGATTTGGGGAGGTGAAATTGGAGAGGAGGTGTGCATATGTGTGTGTGCATGTGTGCGTGTGTGTGAGTGTGTGCGTGTGCACGGTAAATCAGAGCAAAGCGTGGCTCCCAGTGTGCAGCAGATTGCCTCAGCTCACACCACTGCCTCCGCAAATTAATACCATTGATTTTCCTTTGCGTCTAACACACGCACACACACAGAGAAACACACCCCAGCTGGTCAGAAGGTAGGCAGAGGATGGTGCATCTGCAGATCGAACTGCTGGAGAAGACTTTACCGCCTCCTTTAACACAAACACATGAACACACACACGAACACATGCACATAAAATGAATGATGGGATACAAATGAAAGGAAGGAAAAAGAAACTGTCAGGTGTGATACCTCCCTTAACACCAAGTCTGGCAAAGGTACAGAACCACACACACACACAAACACACACACACAAACACACACACACACACAACATAGTCAAAGAACTGAAGGCCTGCCAGGTGAATGAAGCCAGAAGCGGAGGGATTGTCACAGTGTTTTGAATTCTGAGAAATATCCAAACAGATAACAAAACGCATAATAATGCTGCGCCAGAAAGCTGAGAGGAACAGCAGGGAGCTTCTGACACTGACTGACATACAAATCAGACAGAGAGATCCAGCGTGAGATAAAAAGGGAAAGGCACTGAGATGAGAGGCAGAGACTGTTCCCCTCTCTCTCTCCTTCATTCTCACAGAGCTTCCTGATGAATGCAGCTGATTGCAGTAAGTAGAGGGCAGCAAGAAATTATCATTAATAATCCCCAGCCAGCTCTTAATCATATCTCCTCCTCTGCTGCATCACCAAGTTGCTCTATCGCAGTGCAAGTGTGTGGGAGAGAGACCACTTTAAGACAGTGGTATTAGGTGGAGTGTTTAAGAGAGGAGAACTATTTAATCCATCAATCATATGTTCCCTTTTTTAACAGATACTCCTTACCCACAAAAGGAAATGATGCAAATGTCTTACTTCAGTGTCATGCATGTTCCATTTGGTGATGTTTTTGTGGACGCCACTGATCCTTTTTGTGTGTTTGATCCGTAAACTGCCTGAACATGTGAACTCAGCCACACCATTTACATTTTATCAGCAGTGATTATAAACTGTAAACATTAAAGAAGAGCACTTTAAAAAAAGGGGGGGGGAAAGGGAATTTAATAGCAGTAAAAATATAGCTTTTATACTGCATTATCTATGTAGAGACCACATACTGGGAACAGCCTGATGTAGAAACACTCATCAACACTTATACGTACAATAGATGTGAAGCTTTGTCAGTTTGATATTCAGTTAACAGTTCCAGTTATTCATGAAGCAAAAGTTCCAAACATTAAATGGTCATAGCTTCTGAAATGAGAGGATTTGTTGGTTTTCTCTCTTTTTTTGCACTATATGGGTAATGTTAGTGAGTTTAGGTTGGACAGAGGATAAACTATCAGAGTATGAAACTTTTACTCTGAATAAATTGTGATGTGCATGTCCCAACAGTTTGTTGAATAAGTCAGTAATCAAATAAATGTCTTTTCTTTGATTGATACAAAAATTGAAAGCCAAAAAGCTTCTTCATATAAGTTTATACTGAGTTGCAACAGATTCCAAATGTTCTGAGTGATACTCCACTTTAAATGTCACGCAAAACCCAAAGTGCCAGCACAGAAAATGCAAAATGACTGCAATGTGACATATAGTTACAGTCTAACTGATGTTTCCTGTGCAGGTTTGATGCTGTAGAGTCGCTGTGAATTAATGCAGCTTCTGTCTCCTGTGCTGTCAGATGGTAAAATGGCTGCTCTGCAGAGGCCATATTTTTTTGTGTAAAGCAATAGTCCAACATCACACTGCTACCTGCCTGCTAGCCTTGTGTGAGCCATTTTATGGAGGTGGAGTAAACACTCTCTCTCTCTCTCTCTCCCCCTCTCTGCAGAGTTTATCAACCGGTCTCTCATCACTGTGCAAGGTCACCCGTTCTCAGAGACAGTGCAGAGAGTGCGTGTGTCTGGATATGTGTGTGTGTGTGTGTGTGTGTGTGTGTGTGGGTGTGTGTGTATGGGAGTGTTTTACAGCAGTCCCAGGTCTCGGAAACCTTGGAAACGGAGTGGAACAGAGCATTGGAGCTGTAACAATAAGGCAGCCTGTTGAGCATGGAAAAGCTAGCTGCTGCAGTTGGACTGTTTGAGTATACACATACACTCAAACACAAATACACACACACACACATACACACACACCTGCCAGCTCTAATGATGATTTATGCCCGGCCCGAGGGCAGGCATGCATAACTGTAGCAGTCACAAACACACAGATCCACTTGCACATGCACTCACAGCTTAATACACAAGGAATACAGTATCTCCCTCTCTCGCTCTGATTCGTCCTCTCTCTCTCTCTCTCTCTCACACACACACACACACCTCTAAAGATGAAAAATTGACAAGATGGATGTGTTATAACAGCAGTGAGCATCAGGGAAAGAGCAATGGTAAAATGAAAATTGAAAGATAGAAAAAAATAGGAGCTGAGAAACAAATATGTTGAAAGCGTAGAAGCAAGAGAGAGAGAGAGAGAGAGAGATGGTTATCTCCCTGCTGACTACCATAGTCTAAGCTCATTTACCATGTTCTATCTGTGATAGTGCTGTAGCTGTCCAATCTCTTTCTAGATATTTCCTTGGAGGAAAACTGCTCATTTTGCTCTCTTCTTAAGGCAGAATACACTGAGCTCCTGGTCTTATTAAAAACACATTTCTCACATGGATCCTTACTCTGCAGTGCTTCTGTGTGTGTTTTTGTGTGCTGAAAGAACAAGTGTGTATGTGCTCAGATACTCTGCATGGTTCAAGACATTAAAGCACACAAAAATTATCAAGTTTTGGGAGAATGCATGAGAACAAACACGCACACTGAATAAACATACAGTATGTGGAGTGAATGAGAAGTTTGTGACTTATTGAGAAGAAATCCAAGTAGCCCCTTAGACAGCTGCATCCAGACAGCTGGACCAAGTGTGTAAACTGTAGGAAATTATATATTAAAAAATAAATGTGCCACATTTCCTACAACTGATTCCTCTGCTATGAACTTATCCATCACCCCTCATATAGCACATGCACAGAAACACACAGATTAACTATGCACACAGACTGACTGGCTGCTTGTGAGAATCTGGTCTCAGTCAAAATAATTAGAGTGGCTCTCAGATAACTTCATTTATGCTGTTTGGTTTGGTGTTATCAAAGGAACAGGACGACCCAGAAACTTGCCCGTTTCATCACTAATAAGTCAGTTGAGGTAAGGGAAGACATTTGTCTTGATCAAATTTATCTAAAGTCATGTCTCTGCAGCGATGCAAATTCAAAGAGTCTGCAAGGCCACAACACTTCAGTCGCAGCAGCCACTAACAAAGTTGCACAGGGATGCAATTCCCTGTTTGCAGCTGTTTTCTCTTTTGAACAATAATAAAGGTACAGTATGTGTTGTCTATTTTGAGCTTTCTGTCTGGGGGTTTTTGTCTCTGATCTACAAAGCTCTGTGTGCTGCTCATCAAAAAAAAAACATTGTTTAAAAATACATTCCCAATTTCAACTGAAAGTATCTGACTTTTTACATTTTTGAATTTCTCCCACTGTAAGGTACTTTAAGGACTGGTGTGCCCTCAGTATTCACAGTATTTGGTAATCAAACTTTATCAACAGACACCATGTTAATATGAATTCAGGGTGATTTAGAGGCTTCTTTGAATTAGCTGTGAAAGCTGCGAACAGTTATTTTGTTTATGGAACAGATGCAGTTATGATGAATGATGAAAATTGACTGAAACAAACTAAAAGAGCTTGGAACAACAGCATGGAGTTGCATTAAAGGCCCAACACAATCACACAGGTGTTTGCACACAGGTGTTTTCAGTTGCTCTGGATGACAGCACCACAGGTTGGGAGAAAACTAGCTCTAGTTACACTAAGACATATATGATTTCACTAAACTTATATAACTGATGGTGCTGTAAGAATGGATTTTGCTTCCAGCTCTTTTCCATTAAAACGAGTAAAGACACATTCACTTACAGTTGTTTTGTTCAGCTCTGACTCTTTAGTTCAATATGATTAACTTCTGACACATTCACGAGGCTCCCTGAGGTCAGATCTGTTTCAGACAGAGGGGATCAGACTGACCTCTCATTTGTGAGATATTGATCGTTCATGTTCTTGTTAGAATAACTACATGATGAAATAATCAGCTGTGGTGAGTGCAAGGACAGTGACAAATGCTGGTGACAGTCAAGTGTTTGATAAAAAGCACAATTTGCACATTTGTAGAATAATGTTGTCATTGTAAGCAGTGTATGCTTGTGGATAAAGGAAAACTAGGAACAGTGATGGACAGCATCCGACAGCAATTACTTTTACAATCACTCATACAGCTGGAATTAAATGTCCTCTCTACTGAAAAAATGAGTTTTTATTTGTTTACTTCTCTGAAAATGTCAAGACTTGACTACATTTACTTTTAGCTTTACAAAATTTAAGAGACTTCTTGCATTCCTGTACTGAAGGGGCGATGTCTGTGCATCTTTACTAAAATCTGACATTTAAACATACATAAGCAAGCTAGCTTTGGTACATCACAAATATGAAAGCTAATCGCATGTAAAGAAACCTGAAACTTTGACCTTTGACTTGTTAGCACAGAGAGAGAGTTTGCACGAGCAAAATTAAAACTGTGTGCTTCCAGCCACTTTTCTAAGTTTTTTTTTTTTTGTTAGAAATCCATGTATATTTCTATGAATCATATCAGATTCTTTTACATATGTGTCTGGAAAGGAACTTTAAGAAACAGTTTCAGTCCATGTTTAACAAAGTGAATCATATCTGCCCACTGCATGTCAAGACTAACTGCCAGGGAAGAGTCGTGACTTCCTCCCACTACTTACATAAATATTGTATCAGCTGGTGACTCCATCAGAGAGGGATGTCTGTCCATAACTCTCAGCACCTCTGAACTTCTACTCAATAATCCTTTGCCTTGACAAATCAGACTACCTGTTGTTGAGCTAAAATAAAATAGGAGACACAGACACTATCTTATTAAGCTGCTTTCCTACAACTGCTGCAATGGCAGAAACTATTACAAAAAAAGCACACATGACATCATATTCCCAAGGCCCGCAAGATGATGATGACGACACTGTTTTCATTAAAAAATGTTCCAAATCTTTTTAAGTTTTAAAAACTTGAGGTCCTTCTAATTAATGTCTGAATGAATTTCAGATGCAGCACAGACTCACTTCCATAATATTCAAGCATCATTCACGAAATGTGATTCATTTTAGATGGGATTTAGCGCAGTCGCCGAGGTTTCAAAGAAAATATAAATTATCACCCTCTCACCGCTGTGCGTAAAGATACAGATGGTGTACGCTGAATGTGTTCTTTCTTTCTAAGATTACTGTGTCAGTGGGGAAATTAGAGAAAAGACCCCACTGAAACTGCACCATCTGTATCTTTACACTTGGTGTCATGAGGGTTGTTTAATAGAGGCAATTAAGCCCATTTGAAACTGGGTGAATACATTTACAAATTAGGTTTCATTGCCATTTAAATTCCACACCTTTGCACCACCATGGTGAGCCTGGTTATAGTATACCTTTTAATCACTATAATCAATAGTACATGTCATTTCTATATTCATAACAAGTGTCCATGTCCTGTCTCCTCATTTCAGTAAATTTTAAATTCCAGTCATTTTGCTCTAGAGGGAGTCATAATAGAAGTATACACTAAGTGTTTTGTTATATACTTTGTTTTTCTTCCTTTGTTCTAAAGGTTTTTGAAAAGATTTTTAGGGAACTTTGGGGAACTGTTGCAGAGCCTTTTGAGAAAAATGTACAACACCGGGCTGAAGCATTAAAACTGACCTTTCCAGACAAAGCTGTAGTTAATTCTGCTACTAAATTTAACAGCAATTTCAGTATCCCTTTAGTGTTACAGGGGTCACTGAAGGGACTTCAGACAAAAAATACCCCAAAAAGTTATTATATGTGGCCTTTTTAGCAGCCATACCTGAGTGTAAGCCTACCCCCCCACCCTCCCACCCCTCCTCCTCTCCTCACCCCCTGCCCTTCCTATTCATTTCCATCTGTTCTCATCTCTTTCATTATCTCTCCTCTCTCATCCTCCTGGCTCCTCTCGTGTTCCCCTTCTTGCAGAGCAGTAGTGTCCTTGCAACCCCCTCAATCATCCCCACACAGGGAGACTTGGAGGCAGTCCAAGCCCGGTCCCTTGAGTCCTGGCTGGGTGACTTCCAACCCCACGATCCCCAGGCTTCACTCCAGGCTGCGGGCCTGAGAGCTGGCAGCTCAGGGAGGCTATTGTCGGAGAGAGATTAACCACACATGGCAGCTATTGTGCAAAACACACATGCAGACACGTGGACGCACACATCTTGACACGTACAGAGCCACATATTCCCTCAACATAACAGTTATTGTTTAACGTCAATGAAGATGTTAAATGGTAACAGGCAGACTATTAAACTACAGCTCTGCAGATTCTCCTACTAATATGGCACAAGGTGAGCAAATGTCACGGTGTGCACACCAGTGGTATGTTAACACTGGTGCTTGCACGTGCTGTGTGCCCAGCAATTAATCCTGCTGAGGATATTGATTTTCTATTCACTGGTAGCCACAAGTGGATACATAAGTCTGTCTCTATCAGCCTCCAAAACACTGTATCTGTCTGGCTGTAATCCTGAGTGTATAATAGCTAAGATGATCGGATGTGCAGGCACCTCAAGGGTCCAGTCGACGTGAAACTGTGTATTATGCATGGTTTGATCTGCACACACACACACACACACACACACACACACACACACACACACACACACACACACACACCTAGATACGGCAGAGAACGAGACACAAAGCCACTTGTATTCAAGTACAACATGTATGTCTCAGTGAAAATATGCAAAACAAAGCCCACGCAGGCGGTGCAGTTACTTGAGTGCAAATGCTACTTACACACAAGACATATGCACATGAGCACACACACATTCACAATGCTAATCCCTCCCAAATAAGCCCAGCAGCCTGGGGACAGAGATGGTGCGATGGCAGTAGAGATAAGAAAAAGAGGAAGAAAGCAGAGAAAAGGATGTGAGCTGCTGTGTCCCACATACATACGCCACAAAGCCCCTCCCTCGTTCGCCGCTCCTCTCCTCCCTCCCCTCCCCTCCGATTATCGCCCCCACCCCCTGCCGCCTCTCTCCCCTCTTCTCGCCAATCTCTACATCCCTCTTCACCCCTCTGCCTCCCCCCAGAATCCCAGCAGCAGCTCACAGGAGAGGTGGCACACTTTGAGGATAAATTTAGAAATGAGGTGCAATACCAAGGCCGGCACAGAAAAAGAGAATAGTGGAGACTACATACATGTGTGTCTGATCGTATGCACACAGACACACACACACACACACACAAAACAATGTCTCAACATGCTGAATTTTGGATGGTTTTAATATGATCTTTGGGAGTGTTTTGTTGTGAGCAGAGAGGTTTTGGAGAGGAGGAAAGACCACAGATAGAGAAGAGAAGAGTCATGTTTAGCTTTGTAATACTCAATACTCCGTTAAATGGGTGGGAGTTGTGGTGTGGTGTGAATATTAATGGCAGACCAAACCGGACCCCCTGACGAGAGGGAGAGAGAGTGTGTGTATAAGAGAAAAGTGGAAGAGAGCGAGTGACTTTGGGCTGATGGGTAGATGGGTAGAAGGGGAGGAAAAGGAGGAGGGAAAGTGACTTTGGGATGGCTAGAGGACACTTGGCCACTTGAATTCTGGGGTTAAAAACTCTTCATCTTATACGGACGCTCAATAAACACACACACACTCAGACATGCACACACTCGCAATTCAGCCTCAGTGTGCAACAGCTTCTCTGCTTCACTGCTCAACCCTGAACAACCTCTTTCCTCCCTTATAACAGCCATGCTGCCGCCCATCTCTCCCCTCCCTTTTCTTATCCAATCTTATTATTACTATCTCACCTCTCTTCTCAACCGATGCCCCTTCCCACTGCTCCTCTCCCCTCCAATCCTGTACAATCCATTCTCCTATCGCACAATTCATCACGAGTGCATACATTTTACTAAGGGAGGTCTGCGGAAAATAAAAACTCAGGACCTCAGCAGGTTGAGCTGCATTCTCTGCCTGCTGAGCTACACAAGACTCTCAGTGACAGGTTTCCTGGACCTCACAGCCTCATGTATACAACGTGTGTGTGTTTAAGACTAAATAACTCATTTTCTGATTAATGGTTTTGTTTAAATAGCTCAATACATATTAATAGATATGTTCCAATACCAATTTTTTTCCTTCGCTAATACAGATTACAACACCTGTATGTGATGCTAACACAGAGTATGAACCTGCAAGCAGCAGCACTGCTGAGATGTCAAGTCTGAAATCTCGCAGGTCCATCTTGAAAAGCTCAAACCTGATTTGTTTGTATTCAGTGAGAACATGACAGGACCAATCAGCATCCTTTAAGGAGAAGGAGATGGTTGCTTCATGTGTTGTTTAGTTTTGATGAAAGCGAGAAGCAGCTGCAAGCTTGTAAACAATAGTGACCACCAAAGAGGTTAGCATGGATGCTACAATAGCAGCAATTCTATCAGAACTAGAGCAACATTTCCTCATTTAAAGAAGATCAAAGAACAGCACCGAAGGCTTTTCTTGCTGGAAAAGATGTTTTTGCTCTTCTCCTGACTGGCTTCAGCAGGAGTAATGAATGTGACAGACAGAAAGTTCATCCAATCACCTTCCTTTTTTTTTTTTAATGACCTGCCCCTTCCAAAGACTGTCTATGGACTGTTTTCCAGATGGATATGTGAAATATATCATTTGGATATGTGAAACATTCCATCTGGCATGTCAAGTTAAAAGAGTACTGCTCTTGTATATACATTTTAGTAATAGTATTTAAAGGCTCTATTCTTGAATGGAACAAATGAATGAATCAGTAGTAGAATGCACCTGTGGCCCAAACTGTGTCCCACTGTTACATTATGTAACACCAACATGAAGAGTGACTGCCATTTTTGGCTGCCTGCATGAACAGATGAACATTATGTCTCTCACACTCAGTGTTTTTTAAACACAGCATTGTAAGCTTCAGCATCATGTAAGCAAGACACAAACCATCACACATTAAAGCAAATTAACGTGTCGTCAAAGCAGCGCTGGCTGGAATGTGGGTGTCTATTAGGCAGCATTAAGGATTGTGCATACGTGTGTGTGTGTGTGTGTATCTTGGTGCTTTTATCTGCCACACAGCAACTGACAAACAATTAATGTAATACAGTTTGGATTCAGACTCTGCCTTGTCATGGTAATGTGTTTGAAAAGATGGAAGTCAAAAGCAATTAGAGAGATAGACAGAGCCCCGTGGCTTCAAACACAAACCACAACAAGCAGCCAGTAACACTCAACTCATGGTGAGAAAAAAAAAAACATTTATCTGTGGAGTTTAGTCAGTGTGCAGGGAGCATAATTTGATGCTACAGTATGTTCATGTTCTGCAAATTTAGAAGGGTTGGCTAGTTACACAGACAGTTATTTAACCAAATATATGCACTCTTATGCTTTTGTTTTGTCAGTGTTGCAACAAAGCGAATCCAAGAAAAAAAAAGATGTACAAAATAAAAGAAGACAAACAGAGCTGACAGTATTTAAATAAAAGCAACAGCGCAAGAAAACTTGAATGCAATAATTTAAAAGAATGTTTGAATGTGAGTGAGACAAATAGCATAAAAGGAGAAAAAAGCAGAGGGATGGGGAAGAGGGGAAGAGGGATTACTTACACTTGGCTTTTGACAGACTTGCTGTAGGAATAAACACTATTGGGAGTGGTGGAGATCAATAGCTCACTGCTACAAACACACACACGCACACACACACACATATACAGTACAGTGACTCCTCAGACTTTGCTATCACATGCAAGAACTTGAGCTGAGTAAGACAGATGGATCAATGTCA
>JAPZDV010000021.1:21824076-21856773 GCA_029814665.1 Acanthurus lineatus | reverse complement strand
CACTTGTACAATATCCTGCACAACATGTTGTGTGTCTGTGTGTCTCTGTGTGTGTGTGAGTGTGTGTCTGTTAGGATGAACTTCCTCTGAGCAACCCAAAACCTGGCAGTGGTATTTCTGCAGTTTCCTGTGCATTCAGGTGCAGGATGGAGGCCCGAGTTCAGTTATTATCGAGAGGATTTTCCTACTGTGAGACAAAGTGAGTCATGCTTGTTCTGTCTGTGTTTTTGCCTGTGGATAGAACGAGACAGTCTGGATGACCCTCTGTTTGAACATGGTCCTCTCACTGTCTAGATAATCTGTCTGAAACATCCTGCCCAATCCTGACCCTAGAGGCAATGCCATCTGAGTTAGAAACAGAGAGAAAAAGAAGGATGAAAAGATAGACAGAGGTCCAGATAGTGGGAGACAGGTGGAGATACAGACAAATAAGAGGGGCAAAGTTCCTCTTGGAAGTCTTTCTCGCAACTCACACTGATCCTCTTTTCTGCCAAAACTCTGTTTAATACACCCGTCTCTCACATAAACACACACATGTAACATTCCTGAAGTGGTCATGCAAGGCCAAAGAAGATGAGAGTGCGAAGCATAAGATCCTTCTTAATACTCACAAATGTCTGCGCATTAAAAATACACAACTTCGTTCCCTCTGAAACCAGCCAGTTGAAACGCAAACAAGCAGACACACAAGCATGAAAAAAACCCACAACATATTTACACATACATGTACAGTACACACACACACCACTCTTTGTTCTTCTGAGGCTGTACCCTTTCATGTCAGAACAGTTGGCCTTATTTGTGGGGAGTCAGTCCCCTGCTGAGGCTGACGTGGACTGAACCAATCCACCCCGGAGATGGGGGGAAGGGGAGAGGAATTTTTGATGACAGATGAGAGATGCATACTGATACCAGTTTGTAAGGAGGGGAAGACTTGGTAGATGGGAAAAAACTGGGGGGTTAATGAGCTGGAGCAGGGAAAAAGAACAAGGGAAGGAAAGGATGGAGGGGGGGGATGTGGACCACATACCTCTTGTGCTGATCCTGCACCAGACTGATTCAACACACTGGGGAACGGCCCTTTAATTCTAAGCCAACATTTACCCTGGTGCACACACACCAGGGGCCGCATGTTTGAGAGAGGCATGGTTGATATTCTGCATGTGTCTGCATAAATTCTGATTTTAAAAAAAAAAAAGTGCACAGAGACACACACAAAAAAATGTTAAACCTCCCAAATTAATACAGAGCACAAAAATGATGTTTAAAGATGTAAAAAGAAATCACTACAAAATATCAATTTGCTTCCAACTGCACTCTGAAGGATTTATAAGCACACTGCTTCAAAATGATGTCAAACACTCGAACGTCGGTGATATTAGAAATCGTAGCCTACAAACCCACATCCACCCAGTCTGGGTTAAGATGGCATGAAATGGTTGCAAGATGACCTAATTAATAACGAGCCCCCCCCACACACACACTGACACACACAACCACACATGTACAAAAATGTATGTTAGTGGGCATATAAGTGTTCAGAGCACACCCTATTAATTCAGCTCAGTTAGTCCCAGTCCAGCCATTAAATATAAGCCTGGCCCAAAGCTCACAATGCAGCAACATGGTTCAACCCCCACAGCTTTGTCTATATTTTGCCTCTCTCTCTTTCTCTGTCTCTCTTGCTCTGTGTGTGTTTGTGTGTGTCTCTACATTCACTATTTCCCTCTGTCTTTATTGACAGCACACTGTATTTTTCGGTGCTTTTATAAATGAGTAAAATTCCAGTGCAGGGCCAGAGGATGAGGGCTGAGATGGTATCGGTTTTAGAACTGGGGTTGGACAGAAATCAATCTGAATGTGCCCTCAGGCTCTACAAAATGCAGGAGTCAAATGTAAGTGTAGAAGCCATAACATAACTGGTCAAATAATTAGTTTTACACATGGTGCATCAGGCCTCATTATGTGAAAAAACACCCAGTTCTATATAAAGGAACCAGTGTTTGTCTGATCAGCTGTTCTCAATGCAACACTGAAGGTTTTTGACCACCAAGGGAGCTTGTTGCTGCAGGACTTGTGGTTTTTGACCTTACTGATGATTTGTTTATTATCAGAAATATGTTTCTGTTTGACGGACACTAGGAAGTCGAACTGGGCAAACAAATAGACTGAGTAAGTGTTGGTCCTTGGCTATGAATCATCCATGTGTCCATTAGGTCATTCATGAAGCAGCACCTCAGCGGCTTAAACCCTTAGCTTTGCTTCTACAGACACCAAAATACTGTTAATACCCCTGCCACAATACCAAGGCACACAGCCAGAATCACAGCTTACATTAGTCATTTAACAGGAAAAGATGTGTGAAGAAAAAAAATCATTAATATTTCCAAACCACCAGCCCGCTTGTGAATCAAAATTTGTATTTATACATGAATGTTGCTTGTACGAATTTGATAGTTGACCGTCTCACAGAGGAAATGGGAGACAGACAGAGACTTTGGGGGTGGGGGTGGGGGGGCAGCAACAGCAGAAGACACAAATTAGGATTAGAGGAGTGTTCATCCCTCCTTTTTTTTTTGCTCTTTCATTAACGCACCTCTGAGGTGTTTTCAGAGGCTGTTGAAAATAAGCCGATTTCACTGCTCAAGAGGGCTCACCCACCACACATTAACAGCACCCAGTGTGTCACACAGGCACACACATATAACACAAATTACTCTCGCTGTCAATCATGGCGCACTAAGCAGTGGTATCTGCATACAGAGCCAATGGCTGAACAGCTCTGGGTAAAAAAAACAAAAACAAAAACAAAAATGAAACATACAAGATGTCACAACGGGTCGAGTCAAATTTCGATGCAGAAAAATGTATGTCAATTCAATTAGTATGAAGGGAGACGAGCATGTCAGCCTTATCTTTGGCCTTTAGACTATCTGTGAGCTGTAGTCAGATAGAGCTGGTGAACAGGGAGCAGATGGATTAATACTGTATGTGGGGGGGGTGATAGAGGGAGGCAGTAGAGCTATGAAACCAAGATAGTCATGCAGATAAACTAATAACAAAGATAAGACCCACACATACAAAATGTCATAAGCCTGTGCAGTTTTTCACACAGACAGCTAAGCACACGCACACACACATGCTGCAGTCAGGGCATCATATTCATCAGCCCCACCCAGCCCACAGAGGCGGAGGGGAGAGGTGGGGAAAAGAGGGAGAGTTAATCTTAATCTTAATGATTGTAGTAGCCTCAAGAAAAGAGGAGGGAGTTAGAGAAGGCTGCAGGGTGAGAGGGGTGTTCCGATTGTGGTGCAGAAAGAGACTGTATGGACCAGAAGACAGGCAGAGAGACAGGAGACTTACTGTCGACATGCAGAGCAAACCAGAGGCAAAGGACACTGGAAGGTACTTATGATAAAGTGGCCCAGCAGGACTGAGCCATATAACGGTGTAATAGCAAAAAGCTGTCTCCAATCCGAACTGAACAGCAGGCCTGATCTGAGGTCTGCCTGTGGGAGGACGCAACGGGAGGAGGCAGTTCAAAGTCACTGTGTGAGGATACACAACAGAGGAGCAACAGCACAGAAATAATGACAACGCGGGGCCACACGTGGCATCGGGACATCTGTGGATATTTATTCATCACCAGCAAGCAACCTACAGTGTCGAGCATAATGCAGCTGCAGCAGACGCAGCCTGTGAGCTTCAGCACCAAGGACAGCTCCAGCCCCGCGGCGGGATCTCAGTGCAGGGTCACGCTCAGAAACTCCTGTCCTCAAAGTCTCTGATCCCGCCTCACCTTGGCTTAAACTCAGTGTCCAGTTAGGCAGCACAAATGGACCCGATGCGGACAACGATTAATGCATACAGGGTTTTTGAGTGTAAAGAGACAATAAAGTGCTTTAAAAAGTTATAGGAAGGCTGGAAAGACAGTAAACTTAACCATGTTTATCTGCTAGGCAATTCACTCTCAGGATGTACATCAAGGCTGGAGGTTTATGTTGAAAGACATATATTATGATATTACCAGGGATTGTTTAATATGTTTCTGAAAAAAAACAGCTATATGGAGTTTTGTAGCTAGTATAGGAAAAAAAATAGACCAGGAAAGGAATATTTATGGCTGCCAACTTTTATTCATAAAATGTATAATCTCCTTTATCACTTTTGACCATATCAGCCTAAGATATTAAAGCTGTTTGGTGAAAACATCAATATGATGACATCAATCAATTACACCATTTTTAAAAGCTTGACAGCTGTGGAACTGAGCTGCAGAGGAGTCTGAACTTATTCAACAAAAGTAGTTAAAGCTGTTTTTTCTCTGTTGCCTCATGAGCATATGTGACAGTGTGTGTTTCTTTATGTATTTGTGTAATTAAGCACTCTAACGCAAGGCAAGATTAGACTAAAGAGATCCACCAAAAAAGGGTTAGAGGGAAGCCTGCATGATGGCTGAGGATGCATGTGTGTGTGTATTTGTGTTTGTGTTTGTGTGTGTGTGTGGATGCATATGAAGGGAGGCAAAAGGGCAAAACAGACGCAGGAATCGACGGGCAGAACTTGAAGGTAGCAGAGGAGCAAAAGGTGAGCAATTAGCTGAAACTCTAACTGATGAATGAAAACCTGGACATTTGTTGGTGTGCTCATGTTTGTGTGTGTGTGTGTGTGTGTGTAAGCGTATGTTTGTGTGTCTATGTGTGAGTTAGAAAGTGTAAAGGCATGTGTGTTTTTGTAATTGAGACAGATAGTCCTACAGTCCCCGGGTCCAAATTATTATTCACACAATCAAGAGGCGATAATGGTTCTGGTCCCAACAGCACCGTCAGGACATCAGTCTATTCATGACACACACACAGGCACACGCAAACAAACGTCTGACTCTCAAACATGAATAATTATCTGTGTGTGAGTTTGCCTTGTGAATGTGTGCGTGTGTGTGCACGTGTGTGTTTTTTGTGCACTGTGTTGGCCAGCATCATCGGGCTCAGTTTGGAAGTCGACGGCGGGCTCTGGCTCCGCTTCAGATGAAATCACACAATACATGGAGATCAAACTGTTAATAACCTGCAAACCTCCTTCCAAATAGCTCAAGGAGAAACAAACGAACCCACACAAACACTGAAAACAAGAGAGGAAGAGGCAGGTTAGCAAGAGAGCGATCAGAACATAAAAAGCAGAGAAGCAGAATCACAACATTAGGGCATTACTTTTTCATATCCTTTTTTACCTCAAACCACAACAATTTGCTTGTTTTTCTCACTGCTGTCTTAGTTTTAAGATGGAGGTTGTTTTCTGCAATTTAGTGCTTAGAAAATCCAGGATCAAACCATTTATGATTTATAATTTGCACTTTCATTTTCTCATGATTTTTCTCCGCCTCTCCTCCAAATGATCCAGACTGCAGCAGTTTGGCTCCTTGTTTGTTTGTACAGACGACTTGTTACCTTTCCAGCCTCAGTTTCTCTCTTTTTTCTTCATGTTAAATTCAGATTTGATTCGAACATTACTGCTAAATTGCATGCAAGGGCCTCCATAGCTTTTCCATTATTGACTAAAGACAGACAAAGTGTGCTCACCCTCAGACATCAGATGGCAGAATCTCATTTAAAATCACTTCTCACTTGTATTTAGATGAACAGAAGTGTAAATGTTCTCTTTCTTTAATAATTTTGTTACCATATGTCCTTTTTATTTTTTCACTGATTAAACTTGGCTAAGTAGTTTGCTTTCACTGTGTCTGACAAAGCAGTTTGTAAACACTGTAAAAGTCCACTATTAATTGAGTTAATTACTGTTAATTATCGACCGTCGAGTCTCAGTTGAGCTGCACTCCTGGGGTGCAGGGTAGCTTTGTGGTGTAAAAAAATGTCCTCCTCACTATCAATCACAGACACCAATTCAAGCTTTCTATTTGCTATGCAGAACTTCCTGTTTAACAAGTCCAATAGAAAAGGGCTATCAGAAAAACACACAGAGCAACGGCAGCTCACCACCAAGACTTAGGGAAAATACCAAAGGAGCACAGTGGCTGATAATGCAAACCCTCACTGGGGTCTTTAGTAATCAAACATAATTATCCTTGTCACAGTGTTCTCAAACACACTGATAATCACATTCCCACGCATGCTCACACGCACGCACACACACACATGGACACGCTAATCCTGGCAGTCTACATCTGGATCCTTCGATTGACACTGTTGCAGAGCTGGTTGATTTTTAGTAAAGCAGGAAATGTCCCACTGCCCTCTGCTGTCCCACCTGTCTTTGTGTGCTCTTTTTTTTGCTCTTTTTGCACCTCCCATTTCCTCCTCCTTTTCTTCCCTGGATTTTTTTTTCCTCCTCTCCTCATTTCCCCTCATCACTTTCTATCTCAATTCAACCCCACCAACCCCCTTTCCTACATTAGTTGTGATTTTCTTCCAGCTTTCTACCCCACCCCCCACATCTGTCTATGTGACTATGTCCCTCTCTCCTCCACTGGGTCTTATTCACCATTTCCAGCTCTACATACATTTAGTATCCAGACCAGTCATTCACTAGTGTGTGTGTGTGTGTGTGTGTGTGTGTTCGGGGGGGGGCTGTAAAATACCTGCTCAAATGTCATCAGCATCAACTTTGAATCTCAATCATCTTAAACAGGATGAAGGCTGGGGGGGAGGGGGGGGGGTCTTTGGCGCTCCAAGATAAAGCTTACAGCACACTTCATCGCAGGAGGAGGAGGAGTTGAGGGGGGTGGTTGGTGAATTAGATTACATTTTCCCCATGGGTGTCTCGCCTGGAGCGCAGCCCGGTCCAGGTGACATTTTGACAGAGTAGGCCTCGGGCTTGTTGTGCTAAGGTTCGCCGCAGCTCTTGTGACTACACAGATGGGATCTATAATTGTGGTGAGCTAGCCAGTTAGCTCACGCTTGAGCCTGTCAGGAAGCACGAAAGACACTTCTGAAGACGAGTGTCTGCTCAAAGAGCATTGTCTGGTATTATAGCTGGAGGTGACAGGGCCATTAAAATGCACAGAGTCTGAGCGCCCATGTATGTGTATCTGTGTGTGTGTCTGTGTCTGCGTCTATGTCTCACAGTGATGGGTGGAAAGAGGTGTCTTTGGTATAATCCACTCTGTGACACAAACCTGAGTGCTCTGTCCCCCCCCCCACCTCTCCTCCCACTCCCTTCTACCTCCCTCCACCTCCTGTCTTCCTCTCGCTATCATCTGTCCCTCCCTTATTCTGTCTCTCCAGAATAAATCTTTAATGGAGGTTTTATTGTCCCTGATCAGCATTCAGGGCTGTGCATGTTTATGCAGGCTCATCTCACACACACACACACACACACACAAACACACACATCTCACCTGTCCCTTCCTCTGACTTCATTGTCCCAATTTCACATTTGTGCTTCCTACATTCAGTCTAATTCACAAATCAACTTAACTTCATCACAAAGAAACTACACTTCTATATTTCAAAAATTATTTTTATGATAATCACAAGAGTACAACAGCACTGTCTTCTACGCTTTCTACTAAATAAAAGCTGCTGTTGTGTGTTTTTTTCGTCTCCAGTGGGAGTGAGTGTGTTTGGGAGCGAAAAGGTGATATGCTGAGAATGTAAATCCTGATTGGGGTCCAGACTCGGTGGACCAGAAAAAGGATGTTGGTATAAGTAACAACAAAGACAATGACAGGTGAGGCTGGAGCGATGATTGATGTACATCCAGCTGAGAGGAGGATATGTGTGTGTGAGAGTGTCTGTGTGTGTTTGCATGTGAGATAGAGTAGGTGAGAGAGTGAACACGAATGTTATGTGTGTGTATTAAAGACTCAAAGGTAAAATCATGGCAATGTGGCTCCTCTGTTCACAGTGGGAGAGCTGGGGAATTACGGTATCGCTGTCCTGCAGTTTACACACACACACACAAAGTCACACAGCTAACTAAAAGTGCCACGGGTGGGTGTACATCAAAGCACTGCAAGGACAAAATGTCCCTCTGTGTGTGTGCTATTGAAAAAGAATAATGTTTTGTGTGTTTATACACTATTATATACAGTGTGTGACATAGGGACAACAAGCACAAGGTGGTGTCTGATTTTTTCATAATTTAAATGTATAAGCTTTATGTTTGTGTGTGTGCATGCAATATATGTTAGCGTCTGTGTGATGCATGGTAAGGGACATGTTTGTCCTCCAACGAAAAGGCAGCACATCTATACATTTTAATCAGCATGTTACCCAGAAGACCCACACTAAGTCACAGTCCCATACGTTCAACACACACATGCACAGGCACACACACACACACCATGGCAGACATACAGTCCACTTTATATTCTGAAGTTACAGCCACTGGCCTCACCGGAGACCTGCCTTCAAAAAAATATTTCATGTAGCACGTGTGTTCTGTCTGAGTATGAATGTGAGAGTGTGTGTGTGTGATGGCGACAGAGAAGCATTAAAACTACAAATGCTGCACAGATATGGACAGAGATGTACTGATGGAAGAGCGAGGGTTGTGTGTGTGTGTGTGTGCGTGTGTGTGTGTGTGTGTGGGTGCGTGTGTTGTGTGTGTGTGTGTTGGGGGGGGTGACCTTGCTGCAGGGAAGACTTCACCACAAAGGCTCTCTGTAGGGTCTCTGTCCAGCACACATCAACACCCCAAGGCTACATACAAACACACACACTCTCAGTAATGTATACACACACATGAGCAGTCGCACACTTACACAGACACACACAAAACAGATTTCGGAATGAAGTGGTGCAGAGAAGGAAACAGAGGGACCCCCCAGGACAATTTCCTCCTCCTCCAGTCCCACCCTCTCTCTCTCTCTCTTCAGATACAGTCAGACGAGCCACAGTGAGGACATTTTTTTCCACTGCTTAATCAACTCTGATGCACCGGTGACACCGATTACACTGGAAACAATATGACGCTTCACATCTGCAGCACTGACTTTGATCTGGATGGCCAAGTGTCTGGCCTCTCTGGTCAAGCTTCCACCTCCGGGCTCATTTCTGGCAGCCTCACTCCCATGAAGGAGTGTAGGATTAGAGGTTTAGTCTCCAGATGCAGCAACCTTCATCAGACAGAGTTTACAGATTGCCTCATTAAAATTATCAGGTTCCCTATTAGCACTGAATTTAAGTCTTAAATACTGCCAAATACAAATACAGACACCTCACAAGCAAGGGTTAATGTTTACATATGACACATCTCAAGTTAATTTTTTCACTTGTTCCTTTGGCAGAAACTCTTTAATTAATTTCCTTTTCACAGTAATTTTACTTGTCCAATGTAGGAATTTTCCTTTCGGCTTTGACAACAAATCTTCAGCCAGCATGTTGCTGGTTAACTCATCTTGTTCTCAACACATGATAAGCGCTCTGTGCTGCAAAGATCAGACACTGTCAGTTCACATCCATGATCCAGCTACTAATCGATAACACACTTAGTAATTTACAGTTTAAAGTTGTTTGATGAATATGGGCGTTGATACTTGAAAATGAACTAAATGGGATTTATTTCTACTAAAATGAAATGAAAATTCGAGTTGGGGCAGAGTGCAACTAATGTAACCGGTGTGTAATTTGCGTATGGCTGAAAACAGAGTAACAGCTGTAACACCAAGCTTAGAAAGAGTTGGAGCATTAACATTGGCATTTCATCCCTTTAAGCAATTTTACTCACTTTCCCCCATTTATACTTCACATCTCTGTACACCAGCGTTACCCTCGATGTGTTTTCAACACTTTTTGACATCCAAACTGGAGGGGAGTCTGAGAGGAAATCAAAAAACATCCTGATGTTTTAGTACTCGATTACTTCACAGTTGAGGAAAATTTGAATTTCTGATTGACTGACAGATGTTAAATCGAAATGACCTCAAACATAAATCCTGTTGAAATTTTAACCCTGATGTTAAATCAGTATTTGACAATAAACTTGAGGTAACCATAGCAACAGGACTTCATGCTACAGTACATTACAGAGTAACTATCAGAGACAGTTATGGGAAAAAACAGTAGCAAACTTTTAAAAATGGATGAGTTGGACTCAGTTTTCTTTTTTTCTGTGGTAAGTTAACTTGATACCAGCTAGATAAAGTCTCAAGTGTCCTGATAGAGAAAATAATGTATTTGCAGAATAAAAGCAAATCAAATGATCAGACAAAAGAAAAAGCCTAGTATCTGTGGCTGTTGCAGGCCTGTAATAAACCATCCGATCATTCATTTTATCTGAATTAAAACAGTTGGATGTCTTCCTGCCTCTCTACATCACACTTGCCCACCCATGTGCACCCCGTCCATGCACTCATTGTGCAGGACTGGAGTCTTATCTTTCAATATCTTTCATAATATTGCTAAAACTATACCAAAATAATTGCCAAGAAGGACAGAAAAAATGCAGTCAAAATGTTCTAATACTAATATGCTAACACTGATAGCCATATTTGTTGTTTATGTTTCTTATGATAATGCTCAGTGTTTATGAAACACAAGCTAGCTGGACACAGTTAGCAATGACAAGGAGATGCTCCTCTACCAAACATTAGCTCGTCCTCCAGCAGGAGTCAGGAAAGACATGTTGTGTTTTGTGGGAGTGATTTTGGAGGAAGGCCTGAAAAGGGGGGAAGGGATTTTTCTGGTTAAATACTTTTGAAATCTAGCTTACTCTTACTCTCTCCGAAATTACCAACCGCAGCTTCAAAAATCCACATGCATGTATGTAGCTCGGATGTGCACATGTGAAAAAACACATTTTTGTTGCACAAAAATTGGCACATATACAAACTCCCAGTACAATACCCATTCTCACCCTAACTGGGTCAATCCACCATCTATTCTGCTGAGGGAGGGGAGGAGACACGGGTTTGCTGAAATGGAGGAAGCAAACACCAGAAAAAGCTGCCTCACTGGGAGCAAATCTACCAGCGGTGAATCTGGAGCAGCTGAACGAAGGAAGAGAGGAGGCAAGGAAGGAAGGGAAGGAAGAAGGAAGGAAAGATAAATTAATATGGGTAGCCGTGTGTCACAAGAAAGTAACATGATACAAGCACAAGGAGAGCAAATGATGAGAGGGTAGAGGGCAGGGGAGAGAGAGGAGAGAGAATGATGAGAGAAGAGAGGGAAGAAAGAGTCTGTGGAGAGGACAGTGGTTTCATTAGTGAGATTGATTAGATGAATGGAGAAGCTAACAGCCTCTCTGCTCTTTAGCTAAATGCCATCTCTGGGCCTATCAGCACCAGCCCCAACAACAACACATAAATTAGAGAGGGAAGGAGAGAGATGCTGAGAGAGAGAGAGAGTGAGGGAAACAAACAGAGAAAAGGCATAATCGTCATCACAGAAACACACATGGCACAGTGTGTGTGCATCTGAGACCACAAACGACAGCAAATGGCTGATCACCTCAACAGGATGCTGCAGTATTCTGTTTGTGTGTTCAAGACCCTGTTTACACTTCGTATTAAAATGCATTGTAGTGATCTGAACAAATGGTCACCTGAGACGCAAAGACTTTCACATTAGTCATTCATGCATCCCTATGTCATCCAGCTGTTTTCATTACTGTCTGTGTTACTTCTCCTAGAAGATCAGCAGGATTCAAGCACAGTTATAACCTTAATCCTCAAAGACCTAAACAGCTGCTGGTGGCTGAAAATTTCTATCGTTTTAATTGTTTAATAACTCTTGAATCGCTAATGCAATCAAGATGCTTTAAAAAATCTCGTAAAGCGCAGTTCATCAACTTTTCAGTGGTATCACATATGTCGTGTTTATCTTGGATGATGGTATAAAAAATTCCTGTAACATGCCAAGGGTTAGTGTTAGGGTTCAGTTTATGCACTCTCACACAAAGCAAATATAAAATTCTTACTTGAAAATGGACAAGACTGAAACTTCAGGTTCTCCTGAATCAAATGATGAATGACACCTCATTCTGACTAATAAAAGAGGTTAAGAAAAACAAAAATAAAACACAGTGAGTTAAATTTCTTCAGATCTTAAAGGGTTAATCCATCAAAAGACAAGCCAGCTATTACTTTACTTGCATCAATAAGCTCAGAAAACCAATTTATTCCGAGATTTAATAAACATGTTTTATGGATGCCATTCCAACTGTCAAAATACATTATAGAATGAAGTCATTGCGACTTGCAAAACAGCATAAACTGAAAAAACACTACATGTATATCATGCATTGATGACATCCTGCTTTGTCCTTTCTGAGGAAGCATCAGGATACATCTGATGCAAAAAACTTGGGCTAAAAGGTAGTTTGAGCAATCAGGTCACAAAGTGTCATGATGGTCTTTTACACTTGTTTTTAATGTAGTCCACTTGTGATCTGGTTACCCAAAACTAAAAGTAAACAAGGTCAAAGTCTGTGTAGAAAAAAGGCCTTGAAAGACTCGAACCTGCCCTTTGTTTCAAATTACTTATCTTTTTACTATCAGTCCTCTGACTTACACACAAACTCATACAGGGACACACACACTTGAACACAATCACTAATGATATTCACCCATCCTGAGGGCTTCCTTCTAAAATGTTGCCTTTTACATGAAAACTTAACAAGTGTGAAATTAGAAAGGTTACCAAATAATTCACACACACACGCACACACACACAATAACAAAGCGTGTGGCAGAGAGTGGAGCTTGGATGGGGGGGAGAAGTCCTAATTGAAAAAGCCTCTTCCTTCCAGGAGTTCTCTGCTGAGGAGAGACAGCACAATAAGGTAATTAAAAAAGGGCTGTGTGATATGCCAGGGTTTATCTCAGGATTGTCACACACTGACTGATATGAATTTACATAAACAAATCATATTTTCTGCCCCATTAGCTGTATGTGAAAGTGTGGCTCTTGCTTCTGTGTCAGCAAACACTTTGCCTGCTGAAGTGTCTTTGATCAAAGCACGAGAAATTTCTCCAAAGAGATCAATGGAGAGATGAAGCTCTGACAATCAGCTGCTGTTCCACTGGCTTCTATCATTCAGTGCAACCTGTCATCGAGGGTATCTTTCCTGGGGTTGAAAATCTATGATTTAAGATAAATGAGTAACTATATCAACAATTAACAACTTAGCATTCTTAAAACTGCAGCTAACATGAAATCTGTCAGTGTAGCAGTGCACAAATCACACATAGGGCTGAATGATATGGAGCAAAAATCATATCTTTGTATGTTTGCACTGAATGTTTGTAAACAATATGTATTTTAGTATTTTTTCTAGTATGAAATGGGTTAAATGTTAAGTTGTAAGTAAAGTCACAAGTTAGATCAAAAGCATTTGTATTAGAAGAGACTGTGATCACAATAAAATAATGACAGGGTTTAAAATGAACACTTTATGACTAGACAACATGTGAGAAGTAAAAAAAATTTGGCTAAATAACTCAATCAATATTACAGGGTTAACTACTGATTCTTTCACAGACTCTTGGCATAATTATAGCTCACTATAATAGTTCGCATTACTGATAATCATCAGTGATTTGAATATGATGTCTGAGTGGGTAAAGGCAAATACGAGAGAGGCTAAATCTGGTGAGTTTAGAAAACTGTATCATTTTGCTGACATGCAGCCTTTAAAAACTGGCAAAGAAAACTCTTCTCAAAAAAAATTTCCCTGTAGTCTCTTCTGTTAAATAAATTTTGTACTGTTGGACGCTCCCTGTCCATTCATATCGCTCACAAATTGTCTGATTTCAGTTCAAAAACTTGATGATGTTGAGTTTAACGGTTACTTTACAAAACAACAAGCACAACCTCTTCAAGTTGGCCAACTGGCCCTTTTTCCTGTCTTTAAATAGCAATATGTTCCACTTTTTTTGTGTACAACAGAGACCAACACCATGATTACCTTCCAGGAATAACGATCCAAGAGTCTGTGCTGTTAAAAAGATAATTATATCTCACAATTATCTGTAAAGAAGACCAGGTTTTTACTTGTGCATCCAGTGAGGATGGTGACACACAAACTAAAAGCTGACTAAAGTATAAATATGAAAAAATAATGACATTATTTTTATTTTTTCAGGAAAAATAAAACAAACCAGATGTTTCTTTGAGCTAAACTTTGTTGTAGGTCTGACTTCTTTGTAGTTTATGTTATTATAAAAGTAAATGCGATTTTGAATTCTTACCATTGAAACAGAACCATGTTCCACTTCCTCTTACGCCCTCTAAAATATGTGACATTATTTTACACTTTTCAAGAATATGCTTAATTGCAGAGCCACATAGCAGGGTGAGAGTCAGGGGCTACACAGTAACAGCTGCTGGGGGGCACAAGCAGGCACTAGCAGACTGACTCTTCCCAGCTATCTTCACCTTTCCTAGCCCCCCACCCCTACCCCTACCCCACCCCTTGTCATTTTTACTCAGGATGGAGCACAGTTTGCTCTATTAAATCTGTAATGAGATGCAAATGAGATGCAAATCCCTCCCAGAGGAGTGGACTGCTGGAGGGAGGCTATCTAATGTCAGCGTTCAAGAGAGAACCATCGCCTCAGGAAGAAACAGAGAAGAGAAAGTGTGTGTTTATGTGTGTGAGAGTGTGTGCATGTGTGGATATGTGTGTGAGAGAGAGAGGGGAAAAAGGCAGTGCTGTTGAAAAAGTGCTAGGGCATTGATTGCAGCTGTAGAAAAATGTTTTTGATTTATCTTGGACACAGGAGCAGAATGGGACCTTCAGTATCATCGCATAGCAGAAAAACTCAGTCGAAGAAAAATAATATCCTCAATCTGTCCTCTGTACAGCTCCAGATAGGAGGCAGAGAGAGAGTGAGAGAGAGAGAGAAAAGGGGGGAGGCAAAGATAGAAAGGAGCAGGAGAAATGTAAGGGAAAAAAAGAAGATGGAGATTGGGAGGAGGGGGAAGTCAAGGAGAGGCTGATGCAGCCGTGGCTGTTGACAGGAGAAAAATACACCTTTCACTGAGAAATAAAGCTTCGCCTTCCTTACTGCTGCATTCCCTCTGACAAAGCAACTCATCTGGCCTCGCCTCACTCACCCAGCGGAGGGGGGGGGGCAGATGAAGGAGGGGAAGGGAGGAAGAAGGAGGACTCGTGAAAAAAGGGGGGAAACTGCATCAATCTGAATTTGACATCAACAGTTCAACTATATGTGAGAGAAAGCATTAAACTAAACACACACACCAACATGCACAACACTCCTCTGCATATGGACCTGCTGTATTGATGCCGGTCAGAGTTTGAAACCTGATGCCAGCACCCTGGCATCAGTCCTGTGTGTGTGTGTGTGTTTGTGTGTGTGTGTGTGTGTGTGTGTGTGTGTGTGTGCTCCCTCTCGCCTGCCTCTTTCCCACCGTCCACCGTTTCTCTTCCCTTCCGTCCCAGTTTAAGCTCAGCTGTGGCTCAAAGATAAATACACGGACTTGGAGTTGGACACAGGATGCGGTGCCCATTTCTCCAACCCCTCGCTCACTTTCTACAAACACCCAGGGGACCATGTGATGGTGATAAACCTGCACTATTTTTAGCTGTAAACATATAGAAGGAGGGCCCAAGCCTCTTTGTACCACTGGGACTTAAACATCGTAGGCTTGGAACTTCACTGACCCTTTATGGATGTGTTTCTTCGGCAGAAATGGCAGCCATCCATTAGCACATCACCAGCCTCCTCCTGACAACAAAATAATAATGCACCAGTCGGCTAATCAAATCAGAGGTGTGAGGTCATGAAAAGCTTGGAGCTCATAGAACAGCATGTCCTTTCAATTTTCATTTACTTTTATACTTGTTCCTTACTGACATGCACCACCTAAACAAACCTTTTACTGTCAGTAATGTCCTTAGCCGTTATGGTGGTAGAGTGTGTTTTTAAGGGCTGTATGTACACACAGACAAATGTTGATGTGCTCTGTATGTACAGTCAGTCTGCTGCTCGCTGGAGCACGGCTGAGGTCAAATGAATTTCTCAAGGGCACATCATTGGGTTTTGAGGTGAGGACCACTGATAACTAGTTTGCTCCCCTCTTCACCCTTTTTTCTACAGCACATACACACATCAACATCACCACATGCAGGCCTGCAGACACACACAGACACAGTATTCAAGATGTGCCTTGTCTTAAGGAGTACTATGAAGCATGATTTGTATGAGGTATAATCGGTACCTTATCTTTAAATTGAGGCCATGCAAAAATGCATATATACATTAAAAAAAGATTGTTTGCTGTCTTATTATATACCTGATAACCCCACAACCAACATAAACATTTTTTTACTGTACTTATGTTTATTCATTAATGTATGCATGTAATTATCTTGTCAGTTTAAACAAGTATTTAAAATAGAAATTACTTCCATTTTTTTCCTGTTTTTAGATCCACAGATGTTCCCCTGTCATCATGACCACAGTACTTAAGTCTATCAAAGCCTCACAGTTCACCAGCAGTTGATCCTCCATCATCTTAGACCCACATCTCACTCTCTTTGTAAGTCTCTCTCTCTACTTTGATTTAAAAGTGGGGTTTTTGCATTGACTCCCATTATTTCTTTTTTTCCCTTTGATGGTGCTTTAAACAGTATCAGTGGGCTTACCAGCCAGCCAGCCGGCCAGCCAGCCAGCCAGCCAGGCAGGTAGTCAGTCGGTTCATAAAAAAAAGCCACTCCAGTGGATAGAGGAGGTGGCTGTAATAAAGAGCATGCGGAGCCGGACTGAGATGGTTATCGTAGCATATAAATGTTAAACCACTGCAACCCTGCATGAGACAAAAAAAATAACAATTCTGATATATATATATTGTGTGGTCATTAAATCATGGCAAGACTTTCAGCTGACGTTGCTGCATCATTGTTTCAGTAATAATGCAGAGAGCTGAGTGAAAAAATAAAAAGATTATGGAGATGCATCATTACATTCACAACATACCAGTTTGGTTTTTTCTTCCTCTGTCTGTGTATCTACTTGGTGTAGTTTTGTATTCAAAGCACATAAACTGCTGCACTATATTGCATTGCATTCTAATGGACATCTCACACACTGCAGTGAGACTGAAAGAAACACATACACACATAAAAGTGTACACCGCTGATGTGTAGAACAACATTGTGTGGTTTAAAATTGTGGTTGAAGCTCAGTTTAGTACATTTCTGTATCAATAAAGGCCCTTTGCCTTAATGTTAAGGGATTCTGCAATAACAGGCAAAAAAATGTGATAATTTACAATTTTCTCTGAAAACGGTTTCAAGTTTAACTACTGAAAACACAGAGAAGAACCATGGAACAATATTTTCATATCACACTTTAGAAGTGCCACATCTAAGCACACCACTGTCTCTCTCCATTGTATTCCACTCTTCACTATCAGCTATAATGAAAAGCCATTAAAATGCTTAAGGAGGCTGGACTGCAAGCTCTTCCCTCGTTTCCAGGCTGATAAAGAAGCTGCTCTGCTGTGAGTTGGTCCCCGAGTCCCAGTCATGGTCGAGCAAGCTGCACTCAGACACCTGCTGCTCATTAACCACAACAGAGAAAGCTGACCACTTCAATCAGTATATTAAGACAGGAAATGAAATGGACAGGGGATGGGGGGCATCTGATGGAGGAGGAGGAGGAGCAGGAGAGGAGAGGAGATGGAGGGTCCCAAGGTTAAGAATTGGAGAGGAGGAGAGAGAGGAGGAGAGGAGGAGAGCCTTTTCTTGGCATGGTGCCTACATGCAGTGTTGTGTCCGTCACCTTCGCTCTGCTGAAAATTCCCCAGCTCTCAGAGGTGTGTGTGTGTGTGAGTGTGTGTGTCTCTACCCTGTCCACCTGACATCTCTTAACAGTAATAATGTATTCCCTCCTATTAATATGTTATGGATCAGAGAGTATATTATCGATCCACCAGCTCAGCCATATTGTTACACTGGTCTCCCCCCCACCTCCCAATGCTCCCACTGTTCTCTCCTTACCTGCTGCCTCCCCCCCTTTTTTCCACTGCTGCACCACTGAAGACTTCTCCTGACAGAAGATCCTCCACTCTCTTTTTCTTTTTACCTTTTACTTTTATGACTTGTATTGTATAGACTTGAATGACCTCAATCCCTTTACTGATGTGGAGCTAAACATAACCATGTGGTACCCATTTGGTAACAGACAAGAAAATGGATCTGTTGATCAGTGAGGCAAAGAATATAAAAATCAGTCGGCAAGTGTAATTATAATTATTTGTTGAGGTCATTTATCACAGTTAAACATGCCAAAGGGTTTCCTGGTTTCCAGCTTTTTGACTATTTTTGGTCATTCTCCATGTTTTTATACTGTTTTAAATACAACAGTATTTGTGGGTTTTTTGACTGTTGTTCAGACAAAACAACAATGCGAACATCTTGTAATTATCTTTATCTTGTAACCTGAATGGATAAATGGAAAACGTTAAGGTTGCTGAAAATTCTGTTGACAAGGCACTATTACAAAAAAATGTCCAAATTTCGCACATTACATCACTTGTCTAGATAAAGAGCAAAATTATTAAGATAGTGACTGAAGAGAAGCATGAACAGAGCAGGTAAACAACTGAAAGGTTGTAATAAACAGTTAGAGGCTTCGTAGATCTATTCATATCATTGACATTTGACTCGAAACCATTTGAATTGCACAGTTTTGCAGATTGTTGGAGGCTCCTTAAGGCAGAGCTGAGGGACCGAAATCAGCTCAGAGATGAGGAGGTCTGGAGGAGAGAGCTGAGGGCAGACCAGAGCTTTTGGAGGGATAAATACTCTAAGTCACACTGAATTTTGCTCTGATCAAGAGTTATTTAACGGTGGGAGGAAAGCTCAGAGTTTATTTTTTAACCTTTTGGATTATTAGTGGACTTAGCTTTACTTAAAGCAGTGAGTTGGAGTGGAGAGGTAGTGAGCTACACTTAGTAGTTTCTCTGTATTTACTGCTTAAATTACTGGAGCAGAAATGTACTTACTTTATAAACATACACAGAAGAGAGGGAAAAACTGAAAGAACCAGAGGTTAGTGGGTGCTTAGATCTGAACTTGAAACAAACACGCCTTTAATGTCTGCTGTTGTTTGTTGGCTTACTGCTAATATACATTATTTGGCGATTTAAGGCGAATGAACACAGGTTATCCAGTAATCAAACAAAAAATTAACATTTTTAGGCCGATAACAGACATTCAACATTTCATTCCAAAGATTTGAATGCAAGATATGATATTTTTTACAGCCCTAGTAAACAACATCCACAGCTCTCCTCTAATCTGATACAATAGCATAAGAACAGTGAGTGCTGTATTAATCATTTAGATGACTCGACACTAAAGAAAGATTTTGTTTTATCCAACTTTCATGTACAACATCTGACTCTCCTTTTTTGTTTATTGTCAGCACGGACAGAAATGATCAATCCAGTCAGAAAAAGAGCAAATCTGCTGCACAAATAAAAAGGTGTGCCTGAGGTGTAGCTCTTTCCTCCACTCAAACAAAATATGTCTCCATCGACACAACCGACACTGCCATACTCCATCACCATAATTGATGTTTGAGTTTCTGCTGCATTGCATTTCACTTACAACAGCCCCTTGAATTAGTCTGGGGAAAAAAAAAAAACAGTGACTGTGCACTTTGTGGCTGCACCCTCATTTTTTCTCAACTTCTCTCTCGGATGGAGGCCAAACTTTTTCTGTTGCACAGTCAGACCTGTTAAAGGTGATGCTTCACTCTATAAGTGAATATTGGCATAAATAACAGCAATTTTGACAAGTGCACAAAGGCAAAGAGATATATACACATTGAGAATACACAATGACGACAAACACATTTAAAATCATCACTTGCATTGTATTAAAATTGAAAATAAATAATGAACACTAAGGTGCTTTCAGCCTTTTCTGACACTCTGACATCTGCAAACTACCACATATGTGTGGACATATGAGACTGTAAAGTACAAACACAATCAGCAGTCTGCACCCGTAACCATGCTGCCAGACAGCATCAACAGTATCACACACATAAACACGCAAACAACACGCTTCACACATAGCAGAGCTCATGACATTCATAAAAGGAAATGAAAAAGATCACGGTCCTGTCCCGGGCAGCAGCGTGCGACACTGTGATTGTGTTGAGTAAATGTGATTACCTGGGAGTCACTCTCCGGAGGCAAACGCCATCCAGTTATTACACTCTTATTAATCCCAAACTAATATCATAGCCTGCCAATCACTTACAAACACATTCCTTAACCCCATGCTGACAAGTGTGTTGTGCCACACAAACTGAATGAGAGAGAGAGATATGCACACACGCACCAAATGCAAAAGCATTTATATAAAAAACACACACACATAGATCTGCACACACAGTGAGAACACATGCAGAATTAATTCAGACATGCAGGCACACTTGCATACAACCAGGCAGCAAGCCAGCAGACACTAACACACACACACACACGCACACACACACACACACACACACACTTCCTCAGAGGGCCCCAGGGTGAGAGGAATCGTCCTCTTCATCTGAAGCGGAGAGGAAGCCCATTGGCCAAATTAGATTCCGCAGTTTCCTGACGGAGTTAAGCATCAATTTGCAGCGCTGCGCCGTGATTCGCCGTGACCTTGGCCTATCACAGCGCAGCGTCTGGGAGTGCTCAGAGAGGCTCTTAATCAGACCTGGAGGACATGGGGCCTATGATGACATTACTCAGCCTTTATCTCTCTACACACATCCTTCTGTTTCTCCGTGTGTCTGTCTCCCAGCCTGCCCTCTCCTCTTCCCTCCATTCGCTCATAGTTCCAGGGCGAGGAGGTGGCTCCAAGGCTCCAACGGATGGTTACTTAACCTGACCTCTGAATGTAATCCATGTTCATTGATCCAGGTTTGTGCTGACAGTTTGCCCTAACAATGCTGACCAAACACGACAAAACATGGTCTGTTTGTATCAAATGTGACCCGTTTTCTCTCATTTTTTACTCAACAGGTATGTCAGCAGGTCACTGACTACATTCAAACATTCGTTCTCATACATGACCAGTCCCTAAACCCACACACACACACTCATCCTTATTCCAGAGGTACTGCAAACCCATTGTAACTGATGAGATTGTGCTGAGATGAAGATAAATGAGCCTTCATTAAAGTCATCATGGCACCAAAGCAGCACTGAAGAGAGGGATGAAGGAGGAAAAGATGCTCTCCTCCATTCATTCACTCATTTCATCCTTAATAAAGGACACCAAAGGACAAGATACATGCTGCAGATATACAATAAATATGTGCATTTATATAGCCTGCACTTACACTCATACACACGTGCAGCATGTACAAGAAATATGTGCATTTATATTGCTCATTCGCACACCTATACAGTGCTTCATACCAAACTCCATCCATAGAGGCTATATAGCAAACACCTACTTAGATAATGGAATTCTCTGTCAGGATCTATCAAGGGAAAAGCCTTAACCTCCACACAGATATCACACTAATCCTGAAGCTGGAAACACACACATTTATGCACTCATTTCCTTTCTCAAACCCACAGGCATGCTGCAAGCCAAATGAGTACAGTAAATGCATGCCGTTTTAGGTACATTTGGCCCATTTGATGATTGAAATAGATTTGTAAAATCAAAGATATAAAAAGCCTGTCTTATTGTTGGCAGACAGTATAAGGGGAATGTAATTGGATTTCCCCCCTCTTGGTTGAACAGATGATGCTCTGCTGTATTGAGGGTGGAAAGTTATGAGTGCTGCACAGCACCTGTACACACATTTAGACACACTTGTACGCAGAAAACGCAGTACAGCAAACAGTGTGATATTACAACTGCCAGTATGATTCACTAGACTTTTGTTATTTTCAAACAAAGTAATATTACTGGCTCATATCCACTCTATATCAGTGCCAATATTCACAGTCAATATTCTGCACTGTAGCAATACAGAAGCAAGACCTGAATTTTAAAAACCTCAAGACTACAAATAGCCATCAAATGTGTGTGTGTGTATGTGTGTATGTGTGTATGGGTGTGTGTGTGTGTGTGTCTGCTGCTGAGTCACGCAGGGTCCAGAATGGATTAGCCCAAGTAGAGCTTTATACTCAGTAGGTCAATGAAAACTTGTTACCTCACAAAGTGATGCAAAACGGGAAATTAAAAGACAGAGACAGACAGATACAAGAAGAGACCATCCTCAGAGCATGCAGATCAAACACTGACTACGCTTACACTTACATACACACACACATATAGTATTTCCCTCTATGCCTCAATCTCCAGCTCTGGTTGCTGTGCAAACAAATGTGCACAAACATATGGACGCATAAAACATCCACTGAGGCCCTCAATCTGCTCAGAGTCGATGTAATGACTTACATGTTTTGTCTTCAGAGATTTAAATTGCTTTTCCCATTTTTCTTGTTCATTCATCCTCTCACATCCTCCAGCACTCTACCTCACTGTCAGTGTCAAACACATTCCTGCCTTTAGGTTTGCAGACTGAACAGTCAGTGTCCAAAATGACTTTTTTAAAAACCACTTGAAAAAAAATAGTGAAACTGTGGGAGGTTTTGAAGTGAGATTTTCAAACATCCACTGGACAGCGTTTTTCCTGCTCAGGTATCCTTCAAAAGAACACACACATCTATTGGCACAAAAATGGCAGCAGGTTGAGCACAGAGGATCACCACCTGTGGATGGTGAGATCCCCAGTCTTGCTCAAAGCCACTTCAGCAGAATAAATGATATTTTTGGTCAATTAAGACTGAACCCAGGCCTTCTGGCTGAGGGACAGACTTAAATGTAACCCTCCCAGCAAAATCCTCTTGCAGATTTGAAAATTTGGTCTAAATCTTATTAATTGGTGCAAATTCCATAGGGAACATTTGCTTCAGGTGTTAGAGCCTTTAATACATCCAAATGTAGATGTGCAGAACATTGCACAAAAGCCTACAATTTGCACTCTGCATGAGGGGCCAGCTGACTCAAACACAAATGTTCCTTTTTTAAAAAAGAGGACTCCAGCCCATCAGTGCCTATAAAACATAATGCGCTCACATTTTGATATCTTCTCAGAAAGAGGGGGAAAAAATTACATGTTAAAAAGACACAGATGCTCCCGAAGAGCTGCACCAGCACGCTCCTCCAGCCTGCAGCCTTGAGGCAGCGCCCAGCCCACAGTGATTGATACTCTGATTCAGACGCTTTTCTCGCTAGCGGAGTCCAAGCCAGTAAGAAAACACACAACCAAACACGTCTGTCATCCTCGCTGAGCTCTGGCTGGCATAACATACATCTCCCTCTCTCCCCCTCTGCTCCATCCATCTCCAGTATTCTCTATTTATATTATCCTCTCTGTATATATCAGAATCTCCATATCTGGATTCTGAGAGGATGTATCTATCTACAACATGTCACAGAAGAATATCTCTCTCAGTTCTTATCTTCTTCTCGTGCACTTCTCCCTCAGCGCTGCACTTCAACTTAAAACACTCACTGAATCACAGTGTGAAATGACATGTGGCTTTGCATTAAAGTTCCCTCTCTGACATATTTCTTTACTCCATATTAAGCACGTTTTCCACTCTGACATGCACATTCTCTTTAGAGCAAATTCGAGCCAATGACAGAATCTTTCTCACACTCTTTCTTACTCATTCTTTTAAGTGCTGATACACACCTGATGGATCCTACGCGCCGTTCCTCCGCCTCTGCTTTGCCACCACACCACGAAGGTCACTGCCGGGCCGCTGTTGCTCTTCCTCCTCCTATCTTCCTCTTCCTCTCCTCTTACACTCTGTCCCTCTCTGTCCCTTTTTTTTCTCTCTCTGCTTTGGCCAGAGAGAGAGAGAGAGAGAGAGAGAGAAAGAGAAAGAGAGAGAATCCTTGCAGGGGGGGCAGGAAATCCTCAGCTTCAGACAGAGACACTCTACAGACTGTAGAGCCCTAACTGCAGCTGAAACACACCGGCGCTGCCAGCTGACTGAGCTGTGTGGAAGTGGTGGTGGGAGGCTAACGTGGCTAGGCTACAGTCTGCACCACAGCAGACTTCAGACGCACACAGCCAGAGAGCTCAGAGAGGCGCTAGCTCAAAGCTCAACGCTGCAAAGCTCCGAGTCAGCAACCTAGCCCCCCTCCCCTCCCCTGCCTGCCTGCCTATCTCCTTGCTCTCTCTCGCTCAGCCTCTTCCCCCTCCTCCCCTCTCTCGGTTACCACATTCTCCCTAATAGCAGAATCCTCTCTCTCAACGTCTCCTGACTGAAACTATACATCACTCCCAGCTCTCGTGCTTCACTTCAGCTCAGAGAAGACGACTTAAGAACAAGACTTAAGGATGCTGTAGCTGATTTGCAAGCTAACATCACTTTTTAAAAAAAAAAATGTAACTCACTCTCTTTGAGGTGTATGTCTGTTTTTATCCAGATGGGGGCAAAGGAAAGTAGTTTTTTTACAGCACATTTTATTGCTTTAAAATATCAGCATGTAACTACAAACTGAATATCGTGCATGTTAACTTCTTTTCCATTCAATGTTTATTTTGGCTTCAAGACAAGCATCTCTTTGGGTCTGATGTATTCCTTTGCTCTACATGAGGAAGAAGGAAGAAAAATCTGCATAATGCTGGTTGTCAATGGCACATATTGGTTCATTAAGATTACTGTCCTAATGGTTTATAGCTCTACAGGATTTGAACTGAAAAATGACCATTAATGAAACAAAATTCATTTTTTAGAAAAGTTTTAATCTATCAGAAAAACTTTAAACTAAATAAATGGTCCCTGTTCGTAGCAAAACCTCCATATATAAATCTAAAAGGATCTGCATGAATAGATACACACACACACAATAACTGACAAAACGTTTTTGGCAATTTGTGTGAACTGACCCTTCAACATTCAAAGTGCATACAGACCACACAAATGCGCACTTATGACAGCAGGGGAGACAGAAATGGAAGAGGGGCGGTGGCATTCACATGAA
The DNA here is from genome assembly GCA_029814665.1 of Acanthurus lineatus. Classification (NCBI taxonomy): domain Eukaryota; kingdom Metazoa; phylum Chordata; class Actinopteri; order Acanthuriformes; family Acanthuridae; genus Acanthurus; species Acanthurus lineatus. Next base: position 21,831,819 of record JAPZDV010000021.1, on the reverse strand, counting down.
TCCAAATCCACACGCCGCCATCATTTAATGAATTCATCCTCTCCAAACCTAATGCCCTGACAAAGGCAGGCTTATTCAGCCCTCCTTAACACACACACACACACACACATTAACCACAGACACACAGGAAAAGAGAAGGGATGAACAAATTAAAAGTGGGAGGGAAAGTCAAGTGCAGCATCATCCATCGGGAGAAAAGAGCATCATAGGAAATAAGTGACTGTATTAACTGTAACAGACAGTGTTACACTGGAGAGGAGTTGGAAAATAATTATCGTAAAACCTGGAGAGTAACATGTTCACAGCGTTGAGATTTCTACTTGTAATTAAAACTAATTAGTAGTAGTAAAATGTTACTACTCCTCTGTTGTTTAGTTGATCTAATCTAGTGTCTTCATACTTAACACCAGTGGTGGATAAAGCTGCTGTTCAAAGGAGGCAGAGAGACGAAAATGATAAACTCATACAGAGTTTGTCACAGATTTGCTGTTTTGTAGTCAAACAGCTAAAATAATATGAAAGAAAACCTCCACTTGTTCTTCTCTAAAATCTCTCTCAGCTCTCCACACACCACTCCCTCCTCTCTCTCTCTCTCTCTCCACTCCTCACTCTGACTGCGTTTTCATCCCTCGCTCTCCTTCTCTCTCATCTGAACAAGGACATTCAGTGCATCACCGCTAAAAAAAAAAAAAGAAAAAAAAAAAAATTGTCATCTCCATCTCTCTACTCATGGCTGTTGCTATGACCACAGCAATAAACCTGACTGTGCTGCTTCACTCCACACAGAATGAGTGCGCCTGTATGGGATGTTCTTATGCCTGTACATGCTCACCTGCATCATTCTTCACTGCAGAGCAGATACATCAAGGCTTCCCACAGATTTTATACACAAGCACTCACATGGGTATTAAAACATCATTACATGTAGGAAATTAGTTTTGTCGTAAATGCTGCTTCCCTCTGTTTCCGGGTGATGAAAATGTTGTAAGGGACCACGGACTATTGACAGCTGTCTAAGTGTGGCCATGGAGGCAGATTGATAAGCGAGCGTGTTAACTGTCATTTGGCAGAGAGGAGATAGATTACTTTAATAAGTAATGACTGGCTGAGTGATGTGGATGTGATGTTCTGTCTCCCCGCCACTGTCACATGCTCATTAAGAGCATCAGAGCATGTCATTAACATAAACACATACGCTCGCTTAAGCGTATCATTAAATAGATTTAATTATCTAAGTTTCAGTCCCTGAATGACGACAACAAGTGCACAGCGCATTCAACTTCCAAACAAATGACTCGTCAGTACATTTCTAATTAGTGCAGAGAAGAGGAAAAAGATTGGTATTAACCTGGCTTACTCAGTTATGTGTGTGTCTTAGTGTGTGTGTTTGCGTTTTTGTTACCTATTAGGGACCTTTGTGGTATAATCGCAGACTCTGTGGGGACCAGCAGTGCACATGGGGACCTAAAGTTGGTCCTAATGAGGCAAACGTCGTTGCTGAGGTCCTGGTTGGGGGTTAAAGTGTGAACGGATGTTACTTTCAGGTTGGGGTTACACCTGAATTAGTTATTGTCAAGGTTGAGGTTAGGGTTAGGCTGTGAACAATGAATGGAAGTCAATGCAAAGTGCTAACAAGGATAGTTCCAAACTTGTGTGTGTGTGTGTGTGTGTAAGTGTGTGTGTGTGTTTTCATTCTCAAGTAATTATATTTCCAGGCAGTGCTGAGCAGAGAGGGGCAGGCCTGTGTGTATATTCCATTTGGCTTATCAGACGTGTCCAATCCTGAGGCAGATCAGATCTAACTGTAAAAGCTCATTAATTACGGATGGTTGCTGAGCGACAGAAAAGGGAGAGAGGTGAGGTGAGGGGACGGATGGGTGAGGAAGTGGATGAGGTGCAGCGTTGAAACGCTGAAGCTGAGAAATAATTGAAAAAAAATTCTCCCTCTGGTTTGGTATTTGTGAAGTAAGCACTCAGCAAGCGCAGCTTCGGAGATCAAAGTGTAAATGTTGCCGGCCATCTCAATCTCTGCTGATGGAGCCTTTGCAGAGTCATTCACACACTGCACACACTCAAAGAACACACGGAGAGATTTTACAAAGGCATTTGGTTACGCTTTATAAAAGAGGCATTAAAATCTGAGGGGATTTCCAGGTTAAAACAAAATGTTAGTTGAGTCACATTTACAGGATTCTGTCCTCCTACATGATAATCCTCTGGAAAAATAATGTAATTATAAAAAATTCACCTTTTAGAATAAGTGTTTATCAGAGTGGTATTCATTTGTTCTTTCTGTTGTGAACACACAGGATAACTCACTCATTCATTAATCTTTTTGAATCTTTGATGTTTTATCAGTTATAAGCCTTTGAATGACAAGTTTTGGATTTCCAGACTTGTAAAAATTCCATGTGGCTGTCATATGTCCTGATTTTTTTTTTGTCTTTTTTAGCATTTTACCACTTAAATTTCTGAAATCTAATGAACCAATCAGCCATTTAACTTCTGAAAAATATTTCAGGGCATCTGGAACAAAAAAAACTGAGTTTCAAGAACTATCACTCAGTTATTACTCACTCTGTCTGTAGCTATAAATTTGATTTTATCAATAACAGAGAGTTTTTTACTACAATAAGCAAAACTACAGTCGTAAATGTTAAAACTTTTTTTTTTTAAAGGCACTTCAACTTTAACATAGCAGTTAGTTGACAAACTGTACTTAGTCATAAACAGGAAAGGTTTATTTTGCAAAAGGCAAAAAAGCTTTGTACCACAATATATATTGGAAACTAAGTCATGGTTGCACAGATACATGTTTATAATAGATTTTTCCTTTATGTTAATAAGCTAAATTCTAAAGTTTAACTGACAAACCCTCTGGTTTCTTTTGGCTTCGGTCATTATTAGGCCACTGTCCAAACTGGCATAATTTAATTTTGTGATACATACGAATGTTATTCAAGAGGGAAAAGGTCATTGTGATTGTATTTTTTGCCATGTCACTGAGCCCTAATAAGCACTTGACTGTATGCCTTTCATTATGTACATTATTCAAGTAACATTGCTAAGTCTTTTCATTTTACAGTTTAACTTCATTCCTCCTCCAGTGTTCTTGCTCTTCTTGCACTTCTCTGCTGTCACCTTTAAAGCTAACAGAGCAGCTTTCTACACAGCTAATCAAAGTATGAGAAAGAATGAGCAGTAACACACACCCACTCACAGAGGCATGTATGTACAAACACGTATGCACTTCAACCCATGCAGCTCCTTTTCTTCCATTAGCTGCTGACTCTCAGGTGAATAAACAGAGCAGGTTATCATGCCAAAGCCTTCAGATTAAATAGCACAAATACATTAATGCAAAATCACACATATACTGTACAATATATTTATAGCTGGTGTTTTCTTTATGATTAAAGGTCTTCTTTGAAATTTTACTAATTTCTTACATATTTTTGGTTGACGGTACTGCAAGTCACTTGATTCGTTACTCTGATTATGGAGGTTAGCAACAATGACATAAAGCTTAGAAGAGAAACTAACAGCGCTTTTTGTAACTGCTTCTTTCTCTGTCATGATCCCAACATTAACAATACAGTAACATAAAGCTCTCAAGGAGGATAATTTCAAGGAAGATTCAGCTCTAAATGTGCTGCCTAATGGACTTTTTAATCATCCAGGTGCACACAAATTATGCAGGAAAGAGTAAGACAAAGACGATATCAGTGCAACTTGCATCACAGCTACTTGTCTATGCATCTGTGTTGAATAAGGAGAAAGTATATCACGACCTTTGTTAACCTAGTTTTAAAAAAAAAGGGATGCAGTGTACAATGAAACAGAATCCTTTTTGACATATACTTGTTAAAAGACTTTACAAAGACATCTTATTTGGTATTTTGATATTTTAACTCATTAGCAACATTTGCTTCTTTGGATTTTGATGCCAGCAAAATATTAGGAACAGAGTCAGCAAAAGACTGTGAAAGTTGTGGAAGGTTATAAAAGTTTTCGGAACGTGCAGCAGGTGAGCAGGTTCAATGGTAACAGCTGACTGTGTTACTAATCGAGGCTTGTGATAAATCTTGAATCTATACATACTGAGTCTTTAGCCCAGTGCCACTTAATGTGTGTTGAGTTAGACTCAAATATGTGTCCCAAACTCTCCTGCGGTGAATATAATCCTTCCTGTTTCAAATCAAGAAGGCTGACAATCAGAGTCTCCACCTACAAAGTGTGACATCAGTCATGACCCTGCTTTCTTCAGCCTGCCTGAAGCATGTCTACTTCTGTAAGATACTTCCTCTATGATTAAGTGTTAAAACTTTATCAATTTCATGATATAGTATGAAAATGGTATGGATGGAGCGAAGGTTCACCACCTGCAGAAACATGTTTGCTTGAAGGACATTACTACATGAGTGAAAAAACATTTGGTTGTTAAATGTACAACTTCACAACACAGGCGGAAGCAGAAATTTTAAGTAAATTTTGTCTTATTTTGAAAAACGCTGGCTTTCATGATAGCAGCCTTTTATGTACAAGAATGTAACCAAGGTATCATAACACACTTGCCAATGATGTATTGATATTTTAAAATGCTATGTGCAGCACATTTAAGTACCTCTCAGCAATATCTCCAGAAGAAGAGCATCTCTCTGTTTCCCTCTATTTAATCTCCTCCTTTTTCCCCCTCCTCCTTCTCCTCCTCCCAGTGCCTTCTGCAATGTCTGGGTGTCATTAATCTGATGGTGGTGGAGTGGTACCCATTACAGTCGCACACCCTAAATCAATGACTGATACATGGGAGAGTATGTGTGCCTGCATATTGCAGTGGAGGAATAATGCGATGTTCCTTCTCCTCCTCTTTACGCTGCCTTTTGAGTCCTGTCCCCGCATTGCTGATGATCTTACTCTACAGGAGGGCCTAATGAGCTGACGTGCTTTCATGAATAAACAGGAAAGAAAAAAAACCCCATGCACACACATGTGCGCGCATGCACGTACACACAAACAACTCAGACTGTTTGTTTAAAAAGAGTGAACAGTGTGATAAATCACAAATGCTAGTTAGAAGTAAATATTTGCATGTGCTAATTGGACTCATTAATGGCAGAGATATGAGTGGGGGAGGGGAGGGAAAAGAGATGAGTGACTACTTAAGAATACACCACTGATCAGCTATCTAATTGGAGCTTTGTAATGCACACGCACACACGCTTGGAACTGTTTGTGTGTTGGTGTGCTGGGCTCTGGGAGAGGGATGATTAATACCTTTCTTAGAGACACACGTGGACGCACATGCACGTTAACACACACACTAACGCACACTCAGGCAAAGACTCTTCACTGAAACCCCCCTCCACCTCCATCTCCGAAGAGGCTTTCAAGTAAATTGAGTTTGGGTTTAGGGTCCTGTTTATATTAATGAGTCCACTGCCGGTTGAGTTAGACCCAGTGCTCTGTGTTATTACCTGCTTGATAATGAATGCCAGCTTGACTAGCAGCAGTCGGCGGAGGCTGCCACACGCAGCAGATAATGCAGCAACTTGCCCGTGGCTCGCATGAATAGATTAGCTGCAATCTCCTTTGACTAGAAAATTATGGTGAAACGCAGAGAAGAAACTGGTGTACCTGGTGGCTTGAAGGACTTTGACAATTACCCTATACTAGAGCTTGATCAAATAACGTTAGCATATAATTGAATGCATTTGTTTTAACCTTCCTGAATTAGCAGATTGGTGGCATTTGTCACCGCAATGACTGTCTGGAGGTTTGAACCATTTTAAAGGTAGTTTTGGTAAACATTTTTGAGATTAATTAATCCCGCTACGGGAAGCTCTGCTTATCTCTAACACTATTAAAAAAACATTGTAACAACAGTATACTGGCCATGGGTCAGTGTTAGTGTGCTTCACTTGTACTCTACTTTTAGAGCTGGAACAGAGAATGGAGTCTTAGCACACAATGTTGTTTACTGCTGAAATTTTTGTGTCATGTCAACATATTAGATGGTTAAAATTTTAGGTTTGAAGGCTCATACTTATATCAGATGTAAGTTACAGTGTATGGTCCATAGATTAGCTCAATTTAAAACAGTATGGGTGACAGCTTTGCATTTTCAGACTGCAATGCAGCTGTAAGGTAAATAGCAGATGTATCTAGTAGAATGTTTAAATGGACCACGTTTATGGTAATAGTTATGTAGCCAGCAATTAGAGGGAAAACCCAATCACCAGTTCATGTAGGTGGCATAAATGTCTTCATGCTTCTGCCTTAAATCTTTGATACAAGCTCCATTTTTGCAGATTAATTAAAACAATGAGCACAGCAAACCATGACTTTATTCACTCTCTGCACTCACTTTTTCTTAATTGGGAAATTGTACTAAAAACATAATTATAGAGAGCATTTTATTCACACATGTGAATAAAATGTTGTTGTTGATGTTTAAAGTGCATAGACGCATAATCTCTCAGAATGAACAAATGTTATTCCAGGAAATAGAAGAAATCAGGTACAAGAGTACTGCTAAATTATAAAAAAAAGACATTAAATAGTTTATCACAAATCTAAGATATATAAATACAACATTGCCCATTAAAACACACATCTTATCAGGACTCTGTGGGCAAACAAGTGTCAGTAGCTCTAAGAAGAATACCAACACTAAAAATCAAAATTGTGTCATAAAATATGCCTTATTTCTCTCAAGAGTGAAGCAAAATTAACTAATAAACCACAAGTCAAGTAAAACAAAATGTCAATTCATGTCAAAATATTGTGACAGACAAACAAAAAAAACACTTTGGATCCACACGTCTCATGTCACAGCACACATTTTGAACACAGCTATAAAGAGCAAGTCAGGCACATCAGTGTGGAAAGAGGGAGAGACTGACAGGAGCTGGAGTTCAGTTTCTTCTGGCTTTATCACATACAGTTTATTCTAAGGGGCATAGTTTATGTCTATTAAATCTCCAAGCATCACCTTTCTATTAACCCCAATGCAATTTGTATTAGACATTCAAACTAATAACTGCTAGCACTAGTTTGTCTTGTACCAGATATAACAAAGCTGGGCTGTAACACAGGATTCTTTCATTTTTTATTTTCTTTCACTGTTTATCTAATAAAGCAGAAATGCCATCAGAATGAATCTTTGAAGGGTTTTAGAGTGCAGCTGCAGCTCTTCTCCATAAAACAGGTCTGACTCATGGAGTTGGGTTCAGATTACAAGCTGCAAATGCTGCGCAGCAGGTGAGATGATTTTTTCTTCCTGCTGTAGTGAGCTGTAGTAATAGTAGCCTATAGCTGGATGTTTGAAAGACTAGTGAAGTCCATCTGCAGTTGCAAACAGTGAAATCCACCAGCTTTGCTCAGCATGAGCAGTCAACATTCTTCATGTGTAGCAATTGCGAGTATGGTGCCCTGTGGGTATTACACTGGACTGTGGGTGTGTGTGTGTGTGTGTGCGTGTGTGTGTGTGTTGGGGGGGGTGGGGGTGGGGGTGTTGTGGTGTCTCAATGGTCTGCTGGTTCTCTATGAGTGAAGCTTCAGCAGGCTTTAATAATTCACTGGTCTCTTTTTGCTCCCAGACAAACTGAGTTTTCACCAACGGGGGATTCGGAGAGCAAGCACAGAGGCAGCTTTGATTTAACTAGAGTCCAGTCACACACACACACACACACACACACACACGCAAACACACACACACACACACACACAAATACGCACACACAC
>JAPZDV010000021.1:21796689-21815627 GCA_029814665.1 Acanthurus lineatus | reverse complement strand
TCTGTGTATGCTGCCTTTTAGGCTTGCAAAGACACACTGATAACTCTCTTTTTATCTTCACTCAGGAACAAAACGCACTTGCAGGTTGACTCTGGGTGCTTTTCACAGCAGGAATCTAATCAAAACAGCATGTTAGTGTTGAATGAAGATGCAAGTCCAAAAAAAAAAAAATACACTCAGTTCAACTCAATTTTTGCTTTCATCAGCTCAGTTCAAAGACTGAATTGATCTCTGCACTTCTCGAGCCGATGCAGGCTCCCTCAAGCTTCCTCTAACATCCACTGTGAGCCAACGGCAGACTAACTGAAAATCTAGTTGCTTTTTTACTCTTTCTTCCGCTTCTTTTTATTTTTCTTACATCTATTCCTCAACTTGTGGATATGTAACGGATGAATCACCAATTCGACGAGAGTCAAACCGAAACTACACATACAGAGCTGAAACACACATACAAACACGAGCACACACTCACACACTCTCACAGTGACACAATGCAGTGATCTAAGCAAACAGATGACGCTGCCAAAGAGAGGTGTTGCTCCTGCTAACTCTGTCGACCCAACAAGGTCAACATTCAAAACACAGGCACTGTGTATGTGTGTGTGTTTGTGAATGTGTGCACGGACGAGTGTGTGGGACTGTTGAGGGCGTAAACAGAGTGGGAGACCTTGACATTCACTTTCTGAGTTCTCATAACCAGCTGGGGCGGATTTCCTGCGCCCTGATCATCCTGTTGCTGCGCCAATGTCCTGCCAACACCCCGTCAATCATGCTGACCCAGGCCACCATCCGGCCCACACACACACACCCACACACAAACACACACACACCCACAGTACAGTAAGTCGTTATGTACCCACACTCCTCATCTGCCAGCGAGGTCAACAGGAGCCATGATGTCAGCGACCTGGCTGGCGTCATGGCAACACTTTGTCCAGCGATGGTGCAACTCAAGGACAAACAGTCACACTGTATCAGCGTAGTCGCCCTGACCTTTTCTAATTTTATCTCATGCGTCTATTACATCCAGTGTAAAGTTATTGGCTCTCTCTTATCTGATGTGACACTCACATTTGCAGGTTTAATGTCAGGCAGTAACACCTTTAAATAATACTAAAGGCTAATTGGAAATGACAGGAGTCACTGTCATCCTTCAAACAACTGAAGTAATTAATATATAATATATTAACAGCGTAGCCAGTTACACACAGGGTAGACTAGGTCATCTCACCTGCTCCAACATAACCAGAGACTAAAGACAGTTTAAGCTGGTTGTGCCCACTGATGGCAAAAACAATGGACACTGGCTCCACTTCATCCCATTATACAATCTGATGCTAAAATATCCATGTTATGAACACTTCCATCTTGCACAACTATTATCACTTGGAAATCAGAGATTAGAGTTAGCAGTCAATCATAATGTCATACCTCTCTAATTTCTCATAAAATAACTTGTACAAACCAAAAATGATTACAGAACATGCACAAGTGTCATATGAATCACCTAAACATACAGAAACCATGTTTAGAAATAAAAAAAAAATTTCCTGTACACTTTGATTATTTGGTGTGGCTCATGTGCTAACACAGAGGAGGCAGTGTTAACAACCAATACTGCAGCCAAACTCCAGAGGAAGATAAGGACATTGTTTGACTTCACTTTTAATGGTTGTCATTCTCTTACTTGTTTTTACTTCTTAAAGTCAATATTTGTGGCTGAATAAACACTACCTTTCAATTTTATGAGGGAAAACAGTTACAGTTGCAATGTTTCACAAGAATGTTCTGGCTCCCTTTTTAAACATAACCATTTTTTTAGACTTTACGGCCATAGAAACTACAGATGTGATGCATGACACACCAAAACCAAACCATTCCTGCACAGTTGCAATAAAGACAGACTCAGGAGGAACATGCATGTGCTGTGTTTTTCCAGTTCAAATCTTGGTGAACCTGATGTAACCTTGGCACCCTGACATAACCCCACAGTGCTGATCTTAAAAACAGCAATGAGCTGTAGGTGCTTCCACACCCTTCAGAAGGATTTAATATTAACACATCTGTGAACATGCAGAGAAACAGACATCTCAGTGTCAAACATGGTGCCTTTAACTATAATGGAGAAAAAAGACTTTGTGTACACAGAAATGAAAGAAATTAGGAATTCTGCGCTCTGACTCAGCAGCCTATATACCTGAATAAATACTAGTAATAAAAAAGGTGATTAAAATACTGATATCTGCTCTTCTGCAGCAGCTTACAATGTACACTTGGGTCATGCATGTGGCAGAGGCCTTTCTACTTGATTGTTTGGATTGACAGCACACAGCAGAGAATAAATGTGAACTCCATTTCTCTCACAGGAATAAATTATCAGTGTAAGTAGATTAACGTCTTCTCATTCTGCTTCCTGCATGCTAAACCATACGTCTCTTCTTTGTGTTTGTGTGTGTGTGTGTGTGTGTCTGCCTGTCTAATGGGCTCTTTTTTCCCCCCTTTGTTTTTATGTCTGTCAGTCCATCTGTCTGTGTTTCTCGGTTGTTTTCAGGAGTGGTGGAGAGGATGGCCTCAAGTAAAAGTTGAGCCAACTCTGAGCCAGACATTAATAATTGAGTAGGGCAGGAGGGGAGAGAATGGCTTCTGCAATATTCATATGTCATATTGACTTGACTGCCAGCCACTCGCCCATGCACCCAGTACTTATGAAGTCTCACAGATGACTGAGGATGCAATGCTGTGTCCTCCCTCGGCCGCCTCCTCCTCCTACATCTCCCTTTCCCTTCCCTCTGTACATTTTCTCATCTTGCATCCATACGCCACCTCCTCTTTTTTTCACCGCTCCCTCCTTCATTCTGCTATCTTTCCTCCTGTCCTTCTCCCCCTGCCGCCTCTGTTCATTCTCTTCTCATCTGCTGCCATTTCTCAGAAGTGAATGGCATGCCCATGGGCCAAATTCAATTAAAGCAAATTAAAGAAGAGATGCTTCTCAACTCCCTCAACAGACAAAAGGAGCACACACATGCACCAGACACGCCGAGGGGCTACAACACACACACACACACACACACATATGGGCAAACAGATATTAACACTCTGCAGCTTCTGCAGAGAAATCAACACAAATCGTTGACAAGAAAATAGACAAACTATAATGTCGGATTGTGTCCTCGAGCTCAGGCTCTTTGTATCGTTGACACAGCTTTTCCAACTGTTGCTCAGTGAAAACCTGCTCTCTCTGCCTCTTCACCTCTCCAGGCCCCAGATGCTGTCTTTAATTAGCCATGGTAACTGTAACATATCCGTGAATAAGTAGCCGGCAGCCTGACTGGTTCAAATCTGGGAGGACAATCTGATGAATTAGACAGTAAAGCGGAGAGGACCCTCGTTAGCAGCAGCCGTCCGCATTTTAGCATCAGCCGTAAAATATCAAATCCTCAGAAAGAGTTGGAGTATTTCTGAGGTCAACCAATTATCGAGCGCTGCAGGCTACATTGGCTGCCTTTCAACGTGATTAGATCTAAACCCACCAGAGGACATCCGGTTCACTTGTTCTCTTGTACAAAGAGCTGAGATTAAAAAGTTCTGAATGAAATTAAAAAAAAAATATTTTTTTGTATGCTGTGAATACAGCATCTGCTGCTCTCAGCATGAGAGAAAGAGGGACAGCTGGACAACAGGGTGAGAGCGATGTGATATAAGGAGAGATCCCTGCATCTTCCAAAACAGCTGCAGGATGAAAGTAAAAATACTGATATTTAGAGATGTAAAAGAATACAGCTGCTGTTGTTAAAAGTGCAGCTTATATTTGGTGATTTGCATGTTTTTACCAAAAGATCTTTACTAAGCAGAACAACTGTCATGACCTCTGGACCAATAAAACCCACTCAAAAGCCAAAACATCAAGTGAAAGCAAGACTGCCACATAAAATTACTTCAACATAAAGCTCTTAAATACTGCAAGACTATTTGCAATGGAACACTGGAGACAAAAAACACTGAAAAAAAGAGACAATTTGCGCACATGCTTTTCCCTCTGAGATGTTGATGTTTTTGACTCCTGGGGGGCTGCACCATGAACTTGGTGCTAATGCATGTGCAAGGGGAGATGCCTCAAGCCTGCATAGGCGTGTATCTGTGTATGTGTTTGATTAAGTGATGGTAGGTGGGGTTAATTGTTGCAGGACGTCACTTCTGTGGTCCCTGAGGAAAAAGTAATAATGATTCTCCACCAAGCTGACAGACACAAAAAGAAGATTCAAACAATACATGGAAACAACAAACAAGTCACACACTAACTTGAAAGAGCCATAAACTAGCAGCCGCCCACACTGTCTTCACTGAACCAGGCCTGTAACATCACTCTGCCCTAACCAACACCCATTTAATCACACACACACACACACACACACACACACAATATCAATTTGTGGAGCACAAGCACAGCGCAGTAATAAATATGGAAATAACCCCACAGTTACTGCCTGTGTGTGTGTGTAAGTATGTGTGTGTGTGCTGGAGGAAACAAATAGTACCCGCAAGGAGAGCAGGTGTAAGCATTTATGTCATCCTATGTCGAGATGACACATCCAAACTCTCACTCACACACACATACACACAGCCACACCCACAAAATGACCTATCCATGACAGGAACTGTGTACAGATGGATCAACAAATACAAATGGATCAATTGGAAAGCAGTGCATCCCCTTTCCCACCAACCCCTTCCACACACACACACACACAAACTCACCCACCCACACAATCCATGACTGCGACAGAGGGATGGGAGAGGGGGTGTCTGTCATTGTCCTGTAAGGGGATATCGAGGCTGATGTTGGCAACTTATCCACACTTCATAATCCAGCGTGTGTGTGTGTGTGAGGGTGCGCGCGTGGGCGTGTGTGTGTGTGTGTGTGTGTGTGTGTGTGTGTGTGTGTGTGAGAGCGTGTGTAGCCGACCAGGCCTGGTGTTGTTGATAAGAGCTGAGGGCTTAGTCCTCAGTCACAGGGACACACTCAGAGCATTAATGAACCCACAGCACAGAGGAGAGCCTCTGCCAAAAAGGTCTTTATCAGCCAATAGGAGCCTCTGTTTGTGTGTGTGTGTGTGTGTGTGTGTGTTTCTGTACGTGTGTCTGAGTGAGACTTCTTTTTTTTTTTTGACATTCCACTGTATTTTCAGAAAATGTATTCATGATCAAACACTCTGTCCACACACACTCATACACACACACTCACACACACACACTCTGTAGTAGGTATAGCCTGAAGGTGAGACTGGAGGTTAAGATGCAACACACAGCAGTTCTGTCTGAGACTGCACATCAATCACACAGACAGCTTTAACTCTGTGTGTGTGTGTGTGTGTGTGTGAGAGAGGGAGAGAGAGAGAGAGAGAGAGAAAGAGAGTGAGGGAGAGAGTGTGTGTGCCATTTCAGAAGTTAGTTAACTTGGTAACGGAGCAATTTTGCTAACGGAGCATCAAAGCTGAGCATCAAGGTGATTGAAAGACAGTGAATTATTCCGGCTGTCAACATGAGGCAGCGTAGAAACATCAGCAGAAGAAAAAGAAAAAGAAAAGAAAAGAAAAGATGACTGACAAAAGGAGAGGAGGGAGGGTGGAGCAGGTTGCTAAGAGGAAACGTCTGCATGTCTGTCTGCAGCAGATTGTTGCGTTTAACAAAGCAGGGACAGTAACTCCGGTCCCACAGTTCTCATAAACACACTGAGTATAAAAGCAAAGTGACGCGCACTTCAAAGCGTACACAAAGCCAGAAAAAAAAAGAACACACTCACCTATATCCGACACCACAGAAAAAAAAAACAGTTGTCAACTCCAACTTTTTGACGAATGGCTTTTCTTCCCTTCTCCCTCTGATTTGTCATGTTTCAGTAACCAGGAGGCATTGCTTTCATCTGCAAAAAGCACAGAGCAGAGAGAGAGAGGAAAGATGGTGGCATCAGGACGTGTGATACACTGCGTCTGAATTTTTTTGTTTTTGCTTATCATTTCACTTTTGAATTATTAAAATAAAATCAACAAATCAATCAAACGAGCAGCCAATCAGTCAGTCGTGAGAAAGGCAGAGATGAAAACAGAGCCGGCAGAGTGATACTAGAGAATGAGTTTGAAGTGTGTCAGGTTTAGGACTGTGCATTAAGAATTTATGGGATCTAAGTGATGCTGGTTTGAGATTACAGCGGGGGAGAGGTTTACTCAGCTGAAGAGTGATACTGGTGCTTGGCAGGGGAGGGGGTGGGGGGGAGTGACTGCTGAGTGGTGTGTACCATCTGACAGAGCGAGGTATTTCTCAAATGCAGGAGGAGGAAGAACAGTTGTGGGTTATGGACGAAATGCTGTTGTTTGAACTCAAGTTTTACCCTTTGAGAAATAAAATTTTAACTGTCTGCACACTGAACATTGCTTCTAAGGTGGATCACACTGTCTGCAAATGATCAAAATAAATATTAATTAATTTAACAGAATTTTTCCAGCTAGAAATTTGGGCAGGGGTGACAATTTAAGCTTATTGTCATTTATGTCTCAATAATACATGTGTTCCTTTTCTGTTAGGTGTGTGTATACTTTACACTGCTAAGAGGAAGTAGGTTTGTAAGAGGCGTATGAATGGCTGTTCCTTGGTTTGTTGTGTTAGTACATGTGCACACACAAATACGCACACACATGCAGACAGGATGTACTGTACAACAGTAATGGTTGTGTAAATTTCCTTCTTAATAACAAAGGAAGTTCTTTATCAAGGCATGCAAAATGAAAAGATGACTGAAAACTGAAAGAATAAATTAACGTGTAGAAGGTAAATTAATTAACATTAAAAATTCTTTAAATTTACTTATAAAATTTGACATTTAAATGATGAAACTGGTAACAACCTTATGGATATCTGCACTTTAACAGAGACACAAAAAAACAATCAGGAGGTTCCTGCCAGGTCGGATCTGTGAGAGACCAAGATTACGGTCCAAAACAGACTGAATCTGCCCTCTTGTATCCTGCACACAGACAACACAAAAACACACATGCTCACATAACACGTCTGGTTCTTTAAACAGCATGTGTCTGCTTCCCAAGCCCTGGAGTAATAGCAGTCATTACCACGCACAAGCACATGAGCACACACACACACACACACACAAACACACACATTGTCCAGCAGGTTATTACAGCGGCAGTGTAGCTTATTACCCTGCCTCAGCACCACTCAATTATTCAGCCCGAGTCCACAGGGATGGGAGAAGCAGCTCAGTGTGCTACTTACAACACGTCTAAGTAGGCCAAAGAGACTGAAACTAAAGTATGACACACAGGCGCACCACAGCATCACCATGCAAACCGTGAAAACTGGGAACTCCAAGCACAGATAACACATTTTAGGAGCCACTTTAGGAATTCAAAGTGTGTGTGAGTGAGTGTGTGTGTGTGTGTTTCTCATGGTTGATCACTTTTGGTGAATAGACAGTCACAGGAGGCCGGTGGGGGGGGCAGTCGACAGAGAATTACTTTTGTTTCAGCCTGGTTGTCATCAGTCTATGGATTCAAACAAAAATATGTCCTCCCCATTGCCAAGTTTGTCCTTCATCACTGTGAAAACTGAGGGGTTTTTTCCCTCTTGAACATACTCCTGTTGAACCCCCCTTTAAAGGTAAGGTTAGTGACTCTGGAGAAAGTTGATTGTTAAGTCCCCTCCAAATACAGTCGACCTGGAAAACGAGACCAAACAATAAAGCCCGGTGGCTCCCAGGGGACGAAATTAGCACCAGCCACCTGCCAAATGCTGGTAAAATATGAAAGTGGCTGGTAGATTTCAGACACAAAATAATGATTTACTACTAAGTGACTTCCGAATTTTAACATTTATCTGTCATTTGCTGGTAGATGTTTCACATTTAAACAGTTAATTTCCCACCCTGGTGGCTCCTGAGCCCCCTATAGCTGAGACTCAACGATAAATCAACTGTCTTTCTTCAGAATCGCTCAACCCACCTTTAATAGAAATAAAACTGGCACATGCCCAGCATTTTATACCTTTTGCTAGACTGCCTATGTACATGCACCACAGAGGACAATACAACCTTGCTTGATCCCCCAGTAGTTTATTAAATACTTTCACAATCTTGTGGAGAAATAGAGAGTGAGAGAGGAGGCAGCAGATCTATTTTAGACTGAGATTAAGTAGAGCTGTGTTGAAATAGAAGCCCTGACCTACCAAGCCATGATCCAGGGACTTATTAAAGACTCTTATTAAAAGTTAAGGAAGGCCCTAAGACCCTTACAATAAGAGAGAAGCTGGGTGGAGGCGGGGGAAAAATCACACAGTTGAGGGGGTGATGCGTGTGGTGGAGAAAGGATTGAGTTTAAGCTCTTTCTTTCCTTCCCTTCCTCTTTTCCTTCTTTTCTGTTTTTAACATCACATACACGCACACACACACACACACACACACCCTACAAGATCTCCCGCCCCACTCATCTCCGCTGACTCCCACTCTCCAACCAGGTCAGCTAAATAAAGTCCACGGTTTTTAGCCTAATTTATGAAGACTCACAGCGCAAACAGACATTCATGCACATACACACACACATACACACAGTCATCAAGTGCTGCTTGTAGATTTCAGTGCAAATCCTTTTTTTTCCCCTTATGTTGCTATGCAGTGTGCAGCAGCACGGTCATTGAGCAGAACACGGGCCCGGTAGCAGAGCGACGTGGCTCGGTGCAGTCCTGTGTAACTGCAGCTTGTCCCACAGAGAGCAGAGGGAGTGCTGTACCACCTGCTTATTGATCAGTTAAAAGATAGGACTTGCTGGAGCTAAACATCTGACGCTGGTGTGGAGCTGCCTCTCTTGCCTTCCCTGGAACCCCTGGGATGCGGATCGAAGATCACAGTGTGTTTGTCTGTGTGTGTGTGTGTGTGTGTGTGTGTGTGTGTGTGAGAAAGAGATGACATTAAACAATGACAGATGAAAGTACAGCATATGCACATACGGTTTTTCTTTCATTGTTTTGCCTCTTTCTTTCTCCCTCTTGCTCTCTCTAAATACTACCCATCATCAGCGCTTTGTCCTTCAAACCAGAGCAGGCAGGAAGCATAATGGAAACCATGGCAACGAGACAGCGAACAGACAGCACTGCTTAAGCTCGCCAAGGATGGACGGATGGATGTATGTATGGATAGATGGGGTTTTTCTGGGAGGACGTCTGAAGGGGAGGTGAACTGAGAAGATGTGTGGGAGAACAAAAAATACGATTCTAAACACTCATTTTCAACACCCTCCCTCTTTTTTTCGGTACACGTGTATAATAAGACTGACATAAACACACACACACACATACACACACACACTCCAGCACACTGTAGAACTTCATTTTCTTGGCAGATCTGTAGGACTTTGAGGCATAATGTGAGTCGGTGCTTTGGTTCAGCAAGGCTCTGTGGGTTTTTCCTTTACAATCTCCTCGTCTCAGCTATCAAAGTTTCTCATTAAACATGTACAGCCCACAGAATTCAGCTGGACTCAGACCAACAGAAAACATGTAGTTCTTCCCAGTCATTAAGGTTTTGGCACTCTGTTTTGTGAACCTTAGCTAACAGCATGTAGTGGCTTGGCATTAAAGTTTCCTCAGATGTTATGCTGGTTTTCCCCCAGCGGTAAGCTGGAATTATAATGTCAAATTTAAAATAAACGTCACAGAAACAAACGTACAAGGATAATGTGAAATTATTCTAATTTATTCCTGGCTTAATCCTTCATAATATCCCCGGTAAGTAGCTGTAAGCAGGCAGACACACATACACTCACAACCAGTCTCCCTTGCACATATGCATATAGTGATGCCTAGAATAAAATCATTTCCCTGAATAACCACCAGGAGGAAAAGTCAGGCCATTTGTTTCTTGCTCAGACATGTTTTAGCCTAAAACATAATAACTTGTAGCAGAAAATATTCACGTAAGCAACTTATAACTTGTTTTAGTCTAATTTAAGACAACTTGTTGCATGTTTCAGCTGGATAAATTATAGCTTGTAGCATGTTTTGAGCCTGATAGAAGTTCATACAATGTTTTAGCTTGATAAATGGTGACTTTTATTGTAGCATGTTTTAGTCTAATTTACTACAGCTTTTAGGATTGTTAATGAGAATTTAACTCCAATGATGTTTTAGCTTTTTTGGGCCATATAATAACTCTTAGTAGTTTAGCCCTGTAAACTATAATTTATATCAAGTTTATCCAATTAAATTTGATTTTTAGCATGTTTTAGCCTACTAATAATATGTAGAATATTTTAGACTAATAAAAATGTGTTGAGGTATATATTACTCCTATTAATTTAAACTTGAAGACTGTTTAGCCTCATTAACAATATAAAGAATTGTTAACCTCATAAAATATATGTTGTAGAAGGTTTTAGGCTTCTGAATTTGAACTTGAAGAAAGGCTTTGCAAAAAAAATTAGGTGTGTAAGTAGCATTTTTTTAGCCTAAAGTTAAATGTGAAACTGAAATCTCATCAACAACACAGAACAGTTATGATTGGCCTAAAACATAAGCAAATACAAATCATGCAAAGCTGTGAGTGTAATACCCTGCACATAGTGGGAAAGTGATGATGCCGAAATTCGTTTGAATGTCGTTTTTTTTTTTAAACAGTCGCTTTGAATGCAGGGCAAAAACACTACATGACTTCAACAGCAATAGTCCCTATCCTTCTTTGGGTCCCTGACACCTTCTGGGCCCTTGTGCATTGCTGCATCGCCCCGGCTGCTCCTCTTATAGTCGGACCTGTGAATCTCACCTTCGGCTAGTTTGTCCAGGTCCATTTTCGTCCGCTTCATCTCCGCCTCCGGCTGCTGCGGAGCCAAGGAGAGCTCACTGCTGCTC
Organism: Acanthurus lineatus; assembly: GCA_029814665.1. Taxonomy (NCBI): domain Eukaryota; kingdom Metazoa; phylum Chordata; class Actinopteri; order Acanthuriformes; family Acanthuridae; genus Acanthurus; species Acanthurus lineatus. The sequence continues at coordinate 21,804,722 of JAPZDV010000021.1, read as the reverse complement.
CCTTGTGTTCAGCGCGTGATAAACATCCGCAACTGTGCTTCTCTAATCCATCTTCATCTTTAACATTTACCGAAAAATGAGCCAACTTGGTTCGCCACAACCCACACCGAACACAACCATGGTGAACTCACACAGGTGTCTTCAATTTTGTGCCTGATTAGACCTTCCAGCGCGATTGACACCTCCCTCTCTTAAAAAATAAGAAAACCTCATCTGTCGTGAATCACTTAGTTAGGTGAACTTTGGTAACTTTATGATGCCGAAAATGTTTTTCCCAATTCCAACCTGAGATGAGGTTTGATAAGAATAGCTGAAAATACCTGTTTGGGTGGGCGGGGCCTCTAAGAGTAATTAGTTGTATGGCTCGTGACTTTTAACAAGCTGTGTTGTCACGTGTAGCCTACTTCTGCAGTGAAGTCAGTAGATGCATTTATCCGTGCACAACGTTATTTATTAATGATTTCTTCATAATATCCAGCCTGCTAATAATAAATGAAAGGACAGTGGTGCAATGTTTCTATCATGGAAGTGACGGGCTTTTCAGCAGGTTAAAGTCAGTGCAGATCAGCATCACAGGGTTTACATGGATGAAATCAAACCTTTTCATCATTTGAATAACATCAGAGTTGAGAGTGTTCCTCTGAAATGAAAGCACACCTACTGTGCCTGCCAGCTGTACAGTTCTCCGGGTCTTCATGTCCGACCAGGTCTGTCATGGTTTGTTAAATTTAGCTGACATCGACAGTGTTTTTGGTCTGAGTTCTCCTCTCACATTTTTTCTCGATGTATTCACAGGGATCACAGAGGAGGAATACAATGCACTGCAGCACAGACGGATGTAGACATGTTTGTGTCGTTTATACCATCAGAAAACAAATTTGACCACTAAAATTGTCTTTAAGGTGGTTTAAACCAACTGTGAAATAGAAAAAAGTGAGATTTCTAAGCTTACAACATGTATTCAAACCTAAATTTTCATTGTCGGTTTTAATAGACTTTCATCATCATCAATGATCTCAACTTCCTGTCCCTGAGTACTGTTGCATGCTTTTCATTTTTCTCATAGACCCATTAAAACGAACTTGTTCACCACCCTGAGTTGTGGTTTGATGTATGCGCTCCAACACTGAAAGCTACCGATGTCGGAGCAGCCGAGGAAGACTGATTTAAACCATTTCATCTCATCTCATTTCCACATCCTCTGGTCCCCCTCTGCTTCTGAAATCTTCCTCCCCTCATTCCCTTCATTAGACTGCACCCCTCTCCTTGTTGAAAGACCGGGAAGAAAGCTGGTTATTCAAATTTAAATCAACACTGACAGAGAAGCAGATGTAAAAGGAGAGCGAGGGGTGAAGGGAGCTACGAAAGCTTGTACCTGACGTTGTTAGTATTAATGCGATTCCACTGCGAGGGTTGGGATCGATGCAGTCAGATGAGGGACTGTGTTAACATCCTAATCTCTAATAGCATCAGAGCAGCCAGACTATAAAACCCTCTACCAGTCCAACCATGAACACACACACTCACACACACTCCAGCGTAGATCGAAATGATAAGACAGACAGAGAGGACATGAGGAGCCATTAGAGGAAGACCTGTATTGTGTGTTGAAAGAGAATACTCAGATAGCCTCCATGACCCCACACTAGACTTCCTTTACTACATTTTACACAACACAGAGCACAGTTTTAGAGAAAAGATCATGTAAACAGGAAGTTAGTACTTTGCTGTTTCCAAAATATCAGATTTATAAGTGCAGGAAAACTTTAATTCATCCATTTTCCAGAAGATGTTAAGGTTTATGGAGTGAAACACGACTCTCTCAGGCTCGCACAGTATGTACTGTATGACTAATGCAGACATGAACTCCCACATAAGCACACATTAAAGCTGCACTAGACAAGGCTTTAATGTAGTAGTGTTATCAGCCTACTTAGATCACTCACTGTAGAATGCTCCAGAGAGGAACAACCCCAGCCTTTCTGAGCCGAGCACCACAGTTTTGCCCTATTTGCTAAAAATAACATTTTAGTGTCAGGTTTGTTCAGTGGGGGAAAACTTCTCGGTGCACGAGAAAGTCACAAACTGAAACTCGGGAGCGAAATACAAAGTTGCTCCTAGACAGTAGAGAGAGTGATCATTTGAATCATGTCTCCGTCATCCAACATCCATCTGAGGTTCATGCAGTCAAATCCCTGGGTATTTACAGTAAGAAGTACACAAAAGGACAGAAAGGAAAGAATTTACAGTAACAATATCATTGTGGTATAAAAGATAAAATTAAAAGAAAACACCATCGGTGAATTAAACTTCAATTTTATTCATTTACCCTATTTTTTTCAACATAATTGACACTCAAAGTACAGTTTAAGGGAGGGAGAAAGAGGCTGTAGCAACAAATACGCAGAAGCAGACACAAACAATTAGGTCAGCACTATAAATGAATTATTTTATGATAAATGGAAAACAGAATTTTGTGCTTTATCGACACCTAATTTGACAAAGCAAGAACATAAAGCAACCGGATCAATTTTAGAGGCATTATATTACAAATACTGTAAGATTTAGCTGCAGCTTAAGTTATCTCTGCCATGTTACATCAGCTAAAAGAGGTTTTCCACTGTCCTCTGACCTGTTCAAAAAGCTTTTTGCTCATCAAAGTTAGAAAAGAGAGAGAAAAAAGGGAAAAAGTAATGAGCAGTCTTTATTTTTTCTCATTGCTTTAAAACATTCCAAATCTAATTTTGACTCATTAGCAAACCTCTGGAGCTCTTCTGTCTCATACTGCAGACACAACCTCTGAGACTTGCATGTGTGCGTGTGTGAGACAGCATCTTTAATTACCCAGGTAACTCAGCCAGATGCTCCATCACTCTGGCAATGGCAGTGATTAAAAGCAGTAAAATATTCATTTCAATCAGACACCCACATGCCACATGTATAATTAATGTGCAGCGGAAGGACACAGCAACTTTTACCCCAACCACATACACACACACTCACTCATTTCCATCACCATATTCCCTCTACAAGCCGCAGCCAGATGATGCATATGTGTGCATGTGTATGTGTGTGCGCTGGGGCGGATCCAAGAAAGGGAACTGTGGATGAGCCACTTGGAGTAACACTCCACAGGGAGGTCAGGGGGGCAGCCAGACTGCATTCTGGGACATCATTCAGCCACCTACACAGCAGATGTGTTGCGTTTCTCTCTCACTGCCCCGACTCTCTCTGGGAGTGTTGTTGTTGGAGAAACAGCATCTCGAGTTTGCTGTCTATTGTGCATTCAGCTTTCTCTGTTCTCCATGTGCTGCTCCTTCTTCTATCTTAACGCTGCTTGTCAATACCTTGAAATACCTGCAAGCGGTTTGTCGGAGATCTCAGAAGCAGCATTGCGTCTCAGGTGGGCGGAAGAATATACAACCGCAAAGACAATCTGAGACTTGAGGTGAATTTTTACAGACATAAAGTAAACATCTGATTTCTAACTCACTTTGTTGAACAGATCTAATCTGCCCAAGGCTACACATGTGAACACAGAAGAAAAAAACACCCAGAATACAGTAGGACTTTCTTATCTGGCACTTATGATAAAATGTTCAAAATCAATTGTGATTTAAATGTAAACACCTCACACACCTGAAACAAATCTTTTCTTTTCTCCTTTCAATCCCCATGGTTCCACTCGATCTGTTTTCTATTTCTGTCCTTTCAATCCATCTGACTGCTGTCTCTTTGTTTCCCTTGATTAAGCTCTCTGTCACAGCATTGTTTAGACTCCAGCAGTAGGCTACAATTACTCAGCGCAGTGTGTGTGTGTTGTATCACGCACATTACAATTACCTCTGGGTGTGAGCGTGTCATCTGTTGCCTGCTCGTGCTCCAATTTCTCCGTGAGTGGTGAGGGAGCTGAATCCAGATGCTTTAGTGTGTACACAACAATGCAACCAGGAAACAGGAAGTCTCCATTAAATCTACTGAGAGCTGTGAATCGAAATATCTTGACAAAAGGTCAAATCTGTGTGTTTAGGGGGAAAAAACGACACCGTCTCAGGTTTCGTTTACTTGTCCTCTGTGGCAGAAAACAATGAGGTCCATGCTCAAAATGACTTGGATGTTACTTTATTGGTCTTTTAATGCTGAGATATCAAAAGATGGATCTTGCAAGACCTTTTAACAGTTGGCAGACATTACAAAGGCGCTGCTGTGAAGCTGGCTGATGGGAATTCTAGTAGCTTTCATTTGATTACGACTGGCTTGGTGTAATCACATCTATGAGATTTCCAAACGTTACATCTGTCTGATCGGCCGTGAAAGGCCGGCAAGAATTTCCCCCCCATTAGCCTGGCATCAATAAGTAACTATGACTAGAATGGCTACCACTCACACACACATTCACATATGAAGACTTCAGAGGAAACTGCCAACATCTCAGTCTACATTTTCTTCTAATCTTTCACCCACTGTCTAATTGGTTGGTGTGACAATGGAGAGGGTTTGATGTTCTTATGCAACGTCGCAGGCTGATAATTTTCCTTTCACCATCTCTCTTGCACACAAACTAAACATAACACTGTGTTTCCATGATCCTCATTTCAACTGCTGTTATCTTTGATCTATTTGAGTTTCAGTGGGTCTTGCAGTGGTAAGAAAAGCTAAAATAACACATTATTCTCCCAAAGTTTTTATATTTTCGCCTGCCACTTGCAAACAGAGCACGTTCCTGCTGAGTTATTGATATGCAAAAACCAATATTCCCTTGGCAATTCTGTTGCACAGCTTTGCACAAACCCTATCACTGGCCACTTACTCTAATTTAGACACAGACTCTAATATAGACTTACCCTGTTTGCAGCAAAACAAAGCTCCCATAGCACATGTAACGACTGTTGACTGATGCTTTGTAAGCTAATACAGCCTCTGTACCTAAAATGCATGACATCAATAAAATAATTGATCTCAAATGATAATACAGTAGTACTCTTTTTGATTTCACAGCTTAACCAAGTGTGTTACTTTCCTTTCAGCATACACACGCGCCAAATATTACCAAAAATATGAACCATAACTGCCCTCCTCTCCTCATTGTGCGACTGCTCCTGTGGGCTGTTCCCTGTAAACAACAATGTTTTCTCAGTCAACTTGCCTTGTTAAATAAGATTTTACAAAATCCCATGAAAGATTTCTCAAAGCTTGACGGCGGATATTGGCATTCCTGTGCAGAAGGCTGTGTTTTAAAACCTGCAAACAACCCGGCATAAATTTACACCATTAAGTCCCTCAGGCTAGAGAATGCATAAAGTGCTGTGTGTCTGGCATGAGAATGCAGCAGTCATAATGAGAATGTAGATGTCCTCGGCCTGCCACGGTGGAAGCCTCCGACATGCGCACACAAAGTGCTTACTCTTGTCTGTTGCCGTGTGTTGATGAATAATGCACATATTAATCTTGCAATGTATAGAAGTGTTACTAATATTCGTTCAGCATTTCCCTCCTCGAGGTTATCTAATTAATGTGCCATCTTTGCAGTCACCGGGCATGGTTAACATTCTCTGAAGTTCACTCAGCAGGGTGGCGAAAGTACAGGGAAAGGTTGGGGGGGGGGCATTAATTATTTTTTCTTTTGCTATTTTATTTTCCTTGACTTTTCCCACCAGTTTTCTTAAAATTTAGAATGACCCCAGGCACTTATTTTCACGCTGCCACTCCCAGCTCCACACTCCATTCTGCTGGGAACCAGTAAGAGTCTCCAGTGTGGCGAAAAAAGGACCAACTAACCCTGAGATCATGAGCAGGAATTTTACCCCTTTACCAGCTGTCCACCCAAGGGTGCTGAAACTGCATGGACGAGGAAGACAGTCTTTAAGAGGCAATAAATAGTTCAATGAATGTGATAGCTATTCATAATCATAATCACTCACTAACTCATTCATTCATTCACATAGCTAGTGTGTGAAAAACTAGATGTTTTTAGCAGTTTGTGAAGATTCATCCACCCTGTCAGCTGGCGATCTGGGATCCTCCCCCCTCAGCAGGGGCAGAATCAGGGGCTGCTACAGCCAGCTCTGAAGCTTTGAGTGGGACTGCTTCTTTATGTTCTTTATCTATATTTGGGGAAGGGGATGGGGAACTTTGGGCAAGTAGAGCTGCAGGCAGTCCCATGGGGAGCGAAGCTGGGCTGTGGGGCAGGTGGGGCTTGAGTGCCCCTTCTTGCCCCCCTCTCCCTCGGTTCTTGGCATCATCAAGCAACACACGGACGCTCTTGGAGAAGACGGCACGAGGGTCAGCGGCAGGTAAAGCAGGACAGATGCAGGTCTCCCTCAACTCCAGAGCCTGGATAGAGACAGAGTGAAGAACAGACATTAAGTCACACTCTGAGGTTAATATGAACTGAAAAAGTAAATTAAGTTAATGAATCAAGAACCCTGTGATAAATGTCTTTAGTGCAGTGGTGAGACATTTGTTGTCTTTCTTTACAGCATATTTAAATAAGTTATCACTCGTTTTTTTCTTTGTGATGAGAAGGTATTTTGATTAAAATGCAGCTGTGAATTGTAAAGATAAATGAAAAATGAGAGAGACAGAAAAGAAACAGCGCGTCGGGAAGAAAGAGAGGAGATAAACAAAGAAAAAGATAGAGAGATAAACAGATGTACTGACTCAGACAAAAAAGGAGGACATAAGAGGGAATCAACAAGAGTCTACAGCCTTGATACTGTAAGAAATTCCTGAGGCTGTTCTCAAGCAAGGCAGTGCTTTAAGCTTAATGCTAACACATCTTAATTTAGCATATTTGCAGTGTGTTCAGACAAACTACAAGTGAGAATCATAGAAACGTCATTTTGCAGGTATTTGATTAGGAAGCACTGGACAAATTAAAAACTTGACCTAGTGATGGCACAAGGGGAAAGTCTGCAATTAAAGTCAGCAGGCGTCTTCTTCTGAAGGACATGAATCCCTACAATCTGTCCAGCAGTTAGTTGAGCTCTTATAGTCTGGACCACCAGGCTGATTTATATTGCCTTCCCTACAACCATACTGCTAGTGCTGCAACAAATACAGCTACGAAAATATTAGAAGACTGTCACTTCTTGAAATCATTTCCTTACAGGCTGGGTAGGCAGAATTGGTAGAAACTAACTACAATCACTTCCCAGCAGTTGGAGACTTTCTCTCTGTCAGTCTTACACACCCCCACACACACGCCAAACTCATTAATCTCTCACTTAGAATCACCTACAAGACTCTGAGCACATACATGCACTTGGCTTCCCACTCAACAGGCTCTCCTTCTCATGCTAGCAGTGGACTTAATGCGCACAGTTTAAGGATGATGAGCGCACTAGTGGAGGCGAAGTGCCCTCAGAAGAGTCAGGTTAAGTAGCTTGATGCTGTCACCCCTCGCAAGGTTAAAAACATCACATTATGCATCGCTTTCACCCGACTGAGCTCTGCTGTTAACTGGCTCATATTTACTGCTACACTGGATCGAACAGTTAGGTGTGAGGAGGGTTACAGAGATACCACAGAGCTTTCTCAGCACACACACACATACACACACACACATAATGCAGGCAGATGAATCCCCCATAACAACAGTCTTCATCACTTCACTGCCTGTGGCTGCAGCCTGGCCTTGACAACGACTGCTGCTAGAGGTCAATCTACCACACAGGGATGTGATATGATGCACAGGCACATGCATTATATCCCACAAACACACACAAACACACACAAACACATACACACACACACAGAGGATGTACACACACTGAATGACACAGGCAACTGATGGACAATTAGTGGTTTACCCATCTGTTCGTCTTTCGTGCTTGGAGCGTCTGACTGTGTACCAACAGTCCAACTCACGCTCAAGGTTAAATTGGCTGCTGCCTAACACATTGTACATCTCTCTCTCTCTCTCTCTCTCTCTCTCTCTCTCTCTCTCTCTCTCTCTCTCACTCACACACAAACACACAATCAAGCATAAAAAAGAAAGACATAATTATAGTATATTCTGACTCTATCAATAG
>JAPZDV010000021.1:21775768-21795540 GCA_029814665.1 Acanthurus lineatus | reverse complement strand
TCCAATGGGAATTTGCTCCCTTTTGGAGCCTCAAGTGGTCAGCCGAGGAATTGCAAGTTTTTGTACTTCCTGGTTGGCTTCAATGTGGAAATGAGGAGTTTGCCGCTTGGTCTGAACATGAATGCCAAGTGCATCGCTTGCAACTTGAATCTTTCCCGTCTCGAGGTCTTATTTACAAAAGATACCAGAGATAATCGCCCTTGTTTGACGGCGACGACCTCGAGCGGTAAAGTCCTGATGGGCGCCGTGTTCTGACCTCGTTACCGTTGCTGGTGAGTCAGCGTGACGGTTCTGGATGAGTCAACGCTCAGAGTCATTCTTTCTAACTGCATGTGGTTATTAGAGCTGGTGTTTGGGGATTGGACTTTTACTGCAAAGAGCATAGAAATATGCACATGACCTCATTTTAAATACGTGCAAATTGCACCAAAACATGCAGCTGGAATTCACGTGGCGGCTCAGTTGCAGGTTCATTTCAGCCTCTGTGAGCTCTTTGTGGTTTATTTTTGTCTTTTTGCTGCAAAAGCAACACAATCTTTCTTTAAAATCTTTCTCATAAAATTTAAATTCATCTGTTTTTGGTGATTTTTTTCCAGATAAATCTAAATTAAATGATAAGAGGTGAAGTCAGTGACGTGTTGAACTGGATTTCACTGAGAGGCTTTTTATTTGTCGTCCTTCCAGCTAATGAAGGGCAGAAAATAATGAAATTCACTGCAACATAACACTCACTGTTGACCTCACAGCTGAAACATTTGACTGAATTAACACGTTTATGACAGTGTGAAACACACAAACACACAAACAAACAAAACAAGAACATAACTGAACATAAAAGGCATCATAAAGGTGAACTTTGAAGCTTTAGATTGTAACTGTTTGTAAGTTAAAATGCATGAAAACTCACATAAAAGCATCGCTGGCGAGCCAGAAGATGATTCCTAACTCAAACTGAACATGTTTGCCAGACTATCAAACATGAAAATAAAGAACAAAAACTGCTTCAGGTCCAAAGGGTTGATTTATTTATCTGTGCTGAAGCAAACTTTAGGTTTTATTGCATCGAAGCCGAAATAAAAGAGCCTTTTTTTCGCTCTTTACCTTCATTTTATCCGCCTGCTCGACTCAGACAACCGTGGCCGTGAGCGCTGACAGAGAGAAAATATTTCTATATGCAACAAGAAAAAGAATAAGACACTTCTTTCTCTTCGACCTTCCTTCGGTTTCTCGCACATCACAGAGTCATCAGACCCCCCCCCCAGAACATTCAAAAGCAAACTTTTCCATCGTGTGAGATCATGTAACTTCGCAGCCACATGTCAGCACAAATCTACACACAAGCTACTGCTTTTCATATATATTCCATAGGATCTGTCCATGTCTGTTAGCGTACGCCAAGCCGGTGTGACTGCAGGATGTCAGCGGCGGCGTTTCTCTACATTTTTCACCGTGACGTGCGGAGGGTTTTCTCCCGTGCAGCCCCCTTTCTGTCTCAACATATATGCGGCTGTGCGTGTCAAGCATGCATGCTAAATTCCTCTGAGTGCCGACATGTCAGCTCCTTTCAGTCAATTACTTTGAGTATGTGCATATCTTTGGCCCCATGCTGACCCCCCACCGCTGCCCAAGGAGCCCAGGTGTGTGTGTGTGTTAGCGTGTGTGTGTGTGTCTTCTTCCACAATAAATCCATTCTTCCTGCTCGACACGCCGTTTTTGCGTTTGCAGACTAAATGTTTTTCTGCAGTAAATCAGTGTATTTGGAGGAATATTCCTGGTTGCAGGTCGCTTATTCTCAGTGGTCTTATGACCCTTTTAGCTTTAATCGAATCATCCGGAACGTTTAGAGAGAAAATTTCATGCAACCTGCGTCTGATTTTCATAATTTTTTAAACTTTCCTGGAAGGTAAAGCTCATAAAAATATGGAGGCAACGTGAGCACCTGCCTGGAGAAGTCAGCTCAGGACAAATCGTGTCGTTCTGTTTGAAATGATGATCAATACTGACGTCACGTGAACCGGTTACAGCGAGAAGAAATGTGATGCTGTCAGTCACAAGAATCAGACTTTTCCCTTCAGTCCAAATGATCCCACAACCAAAACCGACCAATCAAAACCTCTGTTTTTATACACACTCCATTCCTCTAATAATCAGGATACTGATCCAATCAGAACAAAAATCCTGCAGGTGATCAATGAATCAGCTGACTGACCTGATCGGAGTTTGGAATAAATATATTCTGTCTGTGTGTGTTTGAGCCTGTGAGGTTATAAAACAATAACACAGAGGCTTTAAAGCTTCTTATTGGGAGGAATTTATATTTACTGAGAACATTTAACTCATTAAAAGAGCCGACAGTAAAGTGACGTGAACGAGGAAGAACCACTTCTTCTTCTTCTTTTTTGTTTCCTGCAGGTTAAATGAATCACAGCAGGCAGATGATTGAAAGTTGTGAGGTATGATAACAAATATCAGATCAATTTTATTTAGTTTGGGATCATTAATCAGTTGGTTTGAAGAAATATCAACCATGTGACTGCAGAGTTTGTGTCTTTCTCTCAGTTTAATGATTATCTGTTCTTCATTCTGGACCAAATGAACTGAACCGCAGGTGTGAAAGTAACCTTAAAGTTATTTATAATTTACCAGAACGACATGAAAAATTAAACTGTGTTTTGATTTCACAGCAAGAAGAAAAATAAATGATTCTTTTCGGTGGTTTTGGACGCCACAAACATTTAAGAGTGAAAACGGAGACGATGGATTCGTCCAAACAACAGAATCACAGGACAAAATCAAACTAAAGAGTCTTAAATGAGACCAAAAGTTTGAAGCTCATGTCACCTGAAGTTTAAATCAAAAGAAAAATCTGCATTAAACCTTTTCCCTGTTAACTGGCATCAAACCAGCAGAGTGATCAGATGCTTTCCTTCCCTCCTTCCCTCCTTCCCTCCCTCCTTCCTTCCCTCCTTCCCTCCTTCCTCAGACTTCAGTCTGACTTTGCCAGTTTCCTGCCGGGCTCCCAAAATAAAGTACGGAGTCAGAGCACTCCCTGGTGGTGTCAAACCTGAACTTCAGCAACTCAAACTTGGCCAACTTTTTTCTTTTTTTGTGTCTTGAGTGACGTCGGCTTCGCTGAGCCTGAGCAGCCTGAAAGGATCCAGCAGAGCGACGACGACAGGAGTTTTAAGCCGGATCGGATGCAAAGAGCCGATTCAGGAGCTGTGAACGTTCCTGACGAGCCACCTGTTGCTTCTGCAGTCGGAGACGACAGGACGACTGACGGAGTTTAAATGTGAGGACACGTGTTTGTGTTTTTGTGGATTAAATCAGCTGATCTGCACGACCAGAAGCTGCGACGCTTCGACTGAACGCAACATTATGAGCTCACACTGCAACAAAGCAGGAAGTGATCAGTTTCTGCTACGAACACAGAAAATCCAAAACCAAAGGATTACTTCATTACACTGAAACAACACAGAGAAATGCACGTGTCTGTTGTGTAATCAGATTACAGCGTTGGTACCTGAGTCCAGAGCCTGCAGCAGCTCTGCAGGTCCACCGCAGGCTGGAGGACTCTGATACAGAGACTCGCTGTTCAAACCTGCAGGAAAAACACAAGCAGAAGAAGAAGAAGAGGGAGGAAGTCAGAGGAGGAAACTGCTGTGTTTGGTCCTGAAAACGTGTTTTTCCTTCAGGCTGAAGCAGATTTATGAATAAATGATGCAAAGTCTCCGAGTTAAATCACCTTCTGATGAATTTTAAAATGCTGAAGATCGATTTCACACTTTTATTTCTTATTTCTAACGTGGAACAAAGCTGTTTTTTTTTTCTTTGCTGAGCTCTGATCAGGAGAAAAACATCTTTATCTTTTTAATTACAGGCTGAACTTTCCCTTTAAATGATGTGGATGTTTATTTTTCCTGTGTGTGTGTGTTTGCTTTCTCTCACCGTGTTTCTCGATGGCTTCAACGAGTCTCAGCACAACCACAGGTGAGACTTCAGACAGAAGCTCCGCCTCCACACCTGTGTGAGAGAGAAACAGAGAGTATTTTTTTTTAATTCATTCACATAAAAACAACAACAAAAGCTCCACAAACTATTTATTTATTAATGATGAGCAATAAACTTCATCGTTAACTTTTAATGTTTCTTCTTCTTCTTCTTCTTCTTTTTTCAATTAAGTTAATTAGGAAGAAAGTTTAACCTCGTAAAACAAAATGAGTTTCAGGCTGAGAGGGAAACTTTCAGTTTGGTGTCTGTAAATCATCAGACGTCATTAACATTTTTTTAATTTTACACTCGTTAAAAGCAAAAAAAGCAGAAAAAGAAAAAATTCAGTTTGATTTTAAACTGAAAAAAAAAAGCTCAAACACTTTTTTTCCTCAGTTATTAAACCAGCAAGAACATCCTGCAAACCATCCGTTCATCAGATAAACCAGAGAGTGTGTGTGTGTGTGTGTGTGTGTGTGCCCTCCAGGGAGTGTGTCCTGCTGCCCGAGCAACCAGCACACACACACACACACTCAAACACACACACACACACACACACACACACAGCAGGGTAAAGACCTTGTAAATGTCAGCGCTGAGTTCATGCCCAGGTCAAAACTTCCCATGCTATTGGCTGATGGTATGACACACACACACACACACACACACACTCACACACACTCACATATATAAAGCTCTACAATAATCTAAATAACCACAGAAACGTGTTCAGTCTGGATTTTTCTACAAAAAACATGCAACATTTATCCGTTTAGAGCCTGAAATCAATGAAACCAAACTGATTTTCCGGTTTAATTAAATGAAGTTTTATGGAAAAAAAGGCTTAAACACACACACACACGGTTGAAAACAAATAAGGAAGAGCCACAAATACAGGATTTGACTGGTCTGCACATTAAAGAATCTCTGTTTTTCTGTTTATCCAGTGCAAATAAATTATTAATCATATTTTTATTGGACAAATTCACAAAATCATGTTAGTTTTAGAGTTTTTACATGTTAAAGTCAATGGAGAGGTTATTAATAAAACTAAAAATCAGAAATCCAGACAGAAAATGATCAGATATCTGCAAACATGTAAATCTCCTGCATGCTGCTGGTGACAGCGGCTAATCAGCCTGGCTGGAAGTGAAAAGGTTAAGCAACACGTGGGATTTGATTCCAGCCCCGAAGCTGCAGCAGCAGCTGTCATAACGTCCTCTATTGGGAATCAATTAGTTAGACGGAAAGAGTGAATTCTTCCAATTAGGGGTTAATATGCAAACAACTGCTCGGCCGCTGCAGGACGAGGTGGAGGTGGACGGACGAGGTGGAGGTGAAAAAACCCTGAAGAAGCAGCAAAAAAAACCTCCTGAGAAACTGAAACCAACATTTATTTTCTGCAGCTGATTAATCAGCTAATTGTTTCCAGTCTGGACGGAAGAATTCACACGTTTAACATCTTTTTTATTAAATTGAGACGTCAGTGTGAGTGAAATTAAGCAAAGAAATGGACTCTAAGACTGTTTTTTACATTTAGTTTGAACATGTTGTTGTGCAATTTATTTCTTCCAAGTCAAAATGAACATTTCAGATTTCAACAACATGATTATTTCTCGGACAAATGACGTCATGTTTCTCATCATAGATATCTTGAATTCAATTGCAATTACCCACAATTTGAATTATGGATATCTGTAATTAAATTCCAGTTTAGAATATCTTCAAATCTCCTCATTTATTTCTTTTTGAATATCTTAAATTAAGTTTTATCTCGTCAAAACGATGTTATAAACATCTCGAACTGGATTTGCGACGAGCCAAAATATTGTTATAGACGTCTCAAACAGAACTACAGACAGTCATAATTCAGTTCCAGATATCTATTATTGAGTAACTGATTCTGATAAGAGATATCTCAAATCAGAGATAGTTAAAGTTGTATTAGAGATGTCTCCATCTCATCTAACTTAGGATGTGTGAGTGATTTCACTGCAGATTTCTGTAAATACTGAGATTTATTTACTGATATTCATCTCTAACTGTAATTTAACTGAGTAAGACGAGTCAAACTTATGTCGTTGATATCTTAAATGTATATTTCATATATTTTTATATTATAACTGCCTGCCATATCGATTTATCTCTTCTTTCAGCTCTCTTTCAGATAGAAAAACCCATAAAGTGGATATTTTGTGTCACATTCTGAACCTTAACCTCGTTTTTCTCGCTCGAGCTCCTCCTTCGTTCGTTCGTTCCTCCTCACATCATCTCAGTCAGTCTGCTGTTAATAATCCGTTCATGTATTTTTCTTTGTTCCATCACTTCTTCTCTCCTCCTCCATCCATCCATCCATCCATCCACCCATCCATCCATCCGTCCATCCATCCATCCATCCGTCCATCCATCCATCCATCCTCCTTCTCCTCCTTTTGTCCCCTCGCTCATCGTTTCCTTCCCCTGTTTTCTCCCCCTCCTCAGCGTCTCACTCGCTCTTTTGTTGTGCTGTTGACAGTTGTGCCATATCAAAACACACACACACAAACACACACACACACAGCTGAGTGACAGTCACACCGGGTTAAATGCACACACACACATTCACACACACACACACACATTCACATAAACACATGATCCAATAATCTTATTTAACCAACAAAAACACACATATCAGCTGTGTTAACAGGTGTACAGACCTGTGTGTCTGCTGCACTGATTGGCTTTTGTGTTGACTGTGTGTGTGTGTGTGTGTGTGCGAGTGCGTGTGTGTGTGTGTGTGTGTGTGTGCGTGCAATGAGAAGCGGCAGAGGAATTTCCGGAGATATAGGTCGTTAAATGTACAGTGCTTCCATTAACGTCACTGTCACAACGTATCACAGAGGCAATATCTCACCCAGAGGAGAGAAGGAAGGAGAGGAGGAGAACAACAACCGAGAGGATGAAGAGGAAGAGAAAAGAGGACAAAGACAAGATGTGAGGACAAAGGAGAAGAGACGAAGTGGGATGGAAGGAAGGAAGGAAGAGGACAGAAGAAGACACAAACGTAGAAAGTATAGAGGAAAAAAGGAGAAGAGAATAGAAGACAGGAAGAGAGGAAGAGGAAATAATGAAAAAGAAGGATGTTATGAGGGTGAGATTGAAAGAGATGAAAATAAAAAGAGGAAAGGAGGAATAAAGGGTGACAGAAAAGGAGACAAGAGTGGAGGAGTGAAAGGACAGGATGAAGGGATGAGGATGAGACAAAAAGAGGACAGAAAAGATATAAAAAGAAAAGAACAACAGAAGAAGAGAGGGGAGGACAGAAGACATGAAGAAGAAGTGAAGAAAGGGAGCGATGATAGATGATGTAAACAAAGACAAAGAAAAACAAAAGAAGTGAGGAGGAAAAAGGAGAAGAGGAGGATAAAGAGGACAAAAGACAGAAGAACAGAAAGAGTTTAAAAGACGAAACGAAGGAATGAAAAGATGACAAGAAGAGAAAATGTGATAAAAAAGACAGAGAAGAAGAGAAAAGGAGGAGAAGAAGAAGAAGAAGAAGCTGCAGAACAATGAAGCCGAGCCGTTCGCTCTGCAGCAGCTCAGCCTCCTACCAGCTCCTATAGAGGACGTATGGAGCTGCACACAAAGGCACGCACACACACACACACACACACACACACACACACACACACACACACAACAACAACAATGTGGCATCCCCTGTCAGTGATAAAAATCCTTGTGGACCTATCATGAGTGTTTAGTTTAGTTGAACAACAGTGCCCCCTAGTGACCCGTAGACAGATTACAAGGTTTGACAGCAGCAGCTATGTTCTGAAAGTATAGTTTTATTCCAAAATACTGATTACCGTTTTAAGAGCAAAAGGGTTTTTAGCAATAACCGAATTATAAAATGTGACTCTCAAAGAGCATCAATGATCTCTGGTATTTTCATGTTATGTTCAAAGTATGCTCAAAGAATTTTGTTTTGCACTTTATTAAAGATGTAAAACTCATGAAGAGAGAGAGCTGGCTGAGATATCCTCACTTTTAGTTCCTTGTATAGGTCAAGTACTAAAAAAGCTGGGTGATACATTTCATTTGGTGCAACTCAATAGCATCTTTCAACAAACATGGACTCATTGTACAGATCATCTCTACTCTGTCAAAGCACTTTAACACACAAGTTATCAAAACCTATTCAACCTATACACACATTTACACACTAATGGCATCTTTACACAGTGTTAACCATCAAGAACTCATACACACATATTTACACAGCCATGAAACAGCCATCAGTAGTAATATGAGGTTGAGTATCTACGACATACAGACTGAAGGTGTCAGGTATCAGCCACTGACTCTTGATAAAGTACCTAGTCTACCTCCTAAGCTACAACTGCCCCATTAGATACCCACTTAACCCAAACTCTACTGTGTTATGCAGGTTTTCTTTTAAAATTTTAAACTACAGTTTGAGCCTAAATAGAGATGATATCAACAGGTTTATCTCAACAGGCTAAAAAGAGGCACAAAACAATTTTTAGACTTTACTTTCAAACTTTAGATATCTCTTTCAGAGCCATGGAATACAATGTCTGACTGTTTTCTCTGGCTGTGCAGATTTTACTTTCAAACTTTAGATATCTCTTCCAGAGCCATGGAATACAATGTCTAACTGTTTTCTCTGGCTGTGCAGTTCTCCTCTTGACAAGTACTCTGATCTTCAAGTGTCTAGTTTGGGGAAATGCTCCTTTCAGTCATAACAAATAGGAGGTGATGATACCTTAGCAGCCAATTGCAATCCAACTTGATCGGCCTCGGCCTCCAGTTTCCTGCTGTAGGGACGGCTGAATATCAACTGAGGGACAGACAAATGGTATATTTATAAGACTAATACACTTGTCCCTTATCAAAAGTTCAAGTCTATTAAATTAGTCTAGTCGTTAGACCTCAAACAGATCTACAATAAAAATGTTGTCTTGTTAGTGATTATGTGTGTGTAGTGTGAAAATGTTTCTTTAAATGAGTGATAATAATGGAAATTGTGTTACAGAGTGTATACGGTTAACATCAGAAAATGGGTCTCACCTGAGAGAGCTGGTCCTGTACCCACTGTCCTAGCAGTGCCAGGCTGTCTCGAGGACAAACTGCCCAGATGGCTGTCAGGAAAATAAGGGACAGGAGGTCCACGACATGAGACAGACTGGCCTGTTCTGCCTGGAGGTGAGCAGAGGAATGCAGGATAACAAGCAAAGGGACAGAGGGAGAAAGGGAAGGGATGGTAAAAAAAAGCAAAGGATTGATGTCATAAAAGGAGATTGATGGATGTTAGATGAAATAGAGGGAGAAAAAAATAGACATAAAAAGTTTTTGGGGTGTGAACGAGGCAGCTGGAAC
Source organism: Acanthurus lineatus (assembly GCA_029814665.1). Lineage (NCBI taxonomy): Eukaryota > Metazoa > Chordata > Actinopteri > Acanthuriformes > Acanthuridae > Acanthurus > Acanthurus lineatus. Next base: position 21,786,165 of record JAPZDV010000021.1, on the reverse strand, counting down.
ATATTGATTGTTCCCATCTATTTTAGTGGAACTTTTTGGCTGTAACAGATTTAGAGGTTTTAACAGCCAATCCAACAGAGCACACCTACTGGGTAATACCAAGCCCATCGATGCTCATTCCCTTCATCTAATTAAAATCTCCTTCAAGCAATTCCTCCGAGGACGATTAAAGTCTTGAAATACCCACAACTTCATTAGACACTTTTTTTTTTTGAACAAGAAGAATGAGCCTTTGTAGGCAGAGAAAAAAAACAGCCATCTGTGGAGAATTAATAAAGCACGACAGAGCCTGAGGTCGACAGGACTTTGGTCATCATACAGTAGCACAGACAGGATTAGTGAGAGCTTGGAGGTGATTGTCAGTGAGTCTTTATTACCGGCTGATGCAACAGCACTGCAACTGTTGCCACTTCAGCCATTACTATACAGAGACAGAGTGGGGGGCTCAACATGAATAATAAGAGGATCTCAGTGTATAATGGACAAACCTTTAGGAGGGCCACATACATATTTTAAAACACTGTGGGGCAGAGACCTGGAGGATTTCGAGCTGTAACTTCTACTCTATGTGCCCAAACGGGCTGAACTCTGTTTTTTAACATTATTTGCACTTCAGGTGTTTTAAATAAACTCATCCTCATGCACAGCAAGGTCTGCTACTCTCAAATGTCAGCGAACTTCACACAGGTCTCTGCAGCACCTCAGGCTGAGGAACTGCATTCATTCTCTGCAGAGCTAAACAGGTTTCCATGTTTTCTGCATCAAATTCAGTGGTGCTGTCTTTGTGTGTTGTCAGTGTGTTTCAAGGTCATCGAGGCAAACTCCTGAGAAGATACTATCTTTGAAAAAAAAAGGGTTGGCTCCTAGGGTCAAGTCAAATACTACAGTAAATACAACCAAGGAATGCTGTGCAAAACATAAATTAAAATTAAAAACAGAATCATTTTCAAATTAATTGTGTTTACCTATAATGGTTTTAAAAAGTGTTGCAGAAATCATATTTTTACAGCCTTTATACAATCATGTATTTTACAAAAAAGGTAAAGCCTTGTTTCGTACTTTCTTGTGAACAACAGCGCCTTTCAGGAATATTCTTGTCATACCCAATCATGATGCTATCACCTGTTACCAATGAGACTATTTACCCGTGGAATGTTTTAAACACGTGTTTTATAATCATTTCACAACTTTCCCTGTCTTTTGTTGCCCCTGTCCCAACTTATTTAGTTGGGACAGGGGCAGTTTACAACAGATTTAGTTTGCACTTACAAAAATCAATAAAGTTGATGAATTGAAACATACAAATATTAATGTTTCAATTAAAATTTACTTTAAAATCACTTCATTTGTCCCTGAAGGACAATTAAAAGGCACATGGAGTACCATATGGCAATTTACATATAGGACAGCTCACACATAATTAATAAATAAATAGAGGGTAAAGTGCATTGCTGCGGGCAAACCTTAATGCTGTGAGCTCCAGAGAGCAGATGACTTTTTTTTTTTTAAATCAGTTGCTAAAAAGTTTGATAATTGTATAATATACATTTAAAAGTAGTCCTTAGACTGCTCTAAGTTGAGTTTATGTCAAAAGAAAGAGAAACTTGTACATCTGTTTTTAAGTGTACAGAATCTCAACTTTTATAGAATACTAATATGTTGACAAAATGTCACAAACAGAAATGCAGTCTGGAGAGGGTTATGCACTTACTGAGTGTCCCAGTATGGCATGAGCCATCTCATGTCCCAGGATAATGGTGAGCTGGTGAATATCTGTCACAGTGTCCAGCATCCCTGTGAACATGAACACTTGCCCGTTCTACATAAAAAATAAATAAAATAAATAAATACAAATCTGAGTGAAACAGTGTTTGATGATTGTCTTTACAGGTTTAAGAAAATGTAGACCAACTTGTCTGTGGCTGACCTTCTGCCCTGATGTTAAAAAGCCACCTAGAACTTATATTGAAGAAAAACTATGAATTATCTGCATATAATGCACATTATATTACAAATGCAAATGCAAGCTATATATAGCTTAATCTACCTTGCACTGTTGCAAGGATACTTAAAGCATAATCAGATATAAAGACACACTTAGTTACACTAGACATCCTTCCTACATCCATCCTGACATGAAAAACATATGTGATTCTACATCTGTCTGTCTTTTTTTTTTTTTTGCTGACCGGGAGGACAAAGGCGTTTATCTTTGGATTTTCCACCACATGAACATCCCAGGAGAGTTCAGACACTTCAGGTATGTCCTTGTTCCTTTGTGCCAGGTGCTGTACCACCCGCTCCACCACCTGGTGACGAGCATCAGTGGCTGGAACGAGCATCTCTGCAAACTCCTCCATATACTGAAGCACACACACAGATATTTCAGCCTTTTAGAAATTTATTTGACTTCTCCTCAAATTTAGTTTTTTCTTGCATCCATCTACAAAATATCTCTGTTCGTCATCACTGTTTTCTCTTGCACACACACTCAGACACACACAACATGTTATAACGACCCTCTTAATTTCCTCACCGCCTCTGAAGTTAGAGCTGCAAGCTCGATGTAGTTCTCTCTGTTGAACACCAGGAGGCGTGTCCGTCCCGTCACTGGCGACTCATCCAGGTGGGTCAGTAGAAGAAGGGCTACGATCACCATAGCAACACCTGCCCCTGCTGCCAGATGCCAGCGGCGCTGCCAGGTCCATTCGCGCATGAGCTGCCTGCGGTTGGCTGGTAGAGCCACCCACCACTTCCTTATACTCCTGCACGCAGAGGACAGCCACAAGGTCTGCAGTATCTATTTATGTAGCTCACACAGCCTATTTACACGATGTAAAATTAAAATCATATACTGCCCTACAGTGGTAAAAATGAGAAGAAAAAAAATTAAAACTGCTTTCATGTCTGAAAATTTTGCATATTTGGAATTTAGGAGAAAACGCAAGCAAGAAAATCAGCAGCAAATGTTCTTTAAATATAGAAATCAAGGCAAACCCACTGAGATCAATACTCTTTTTATTAAAGTGGGTCTTGCCAAGAGAATAGCATGCATAAAATATGTTGACAACAATGTACTATGCACAAATGGCTAAAGTAATATGTGTTTGCCCAGAGGAATTTTTTAAATATTTAAATAGACAAGTCAGCCAAGACTATATGAATATGAAAAACAACTATAGGAAACAAAACAGCTCTGTGAATTGCAGGAAGTGTCATGATGAGGGTCTAAAAATGTTCTGTGACCAAAATTTAAAACTAAATAACTTCATTAGGCCTAAATGATGAAGCGAGCCTAAAGTGAGCCAGTTCTTAATACCATAGTCCGTTCACTACATTGATCACAGTTTGCCTTTTTCCTGTATTAGTGAAATAAGGCGTAACTCTGTGACAAGTCAGAGTATAACATGATGGGGGACTTGACAAAGTTGACAGAACAGGTCAAAACATGCACTGGATTATGACCAAGATACTGTGGTTTCTTAGTGATACAGGGTGTGTGTGTTTTGAAGGAACAACATGTCATTAATATAATTTAAGCACTAATTACTGTACAACCCTTACACAGAGGTCAAATAAGTTGTGTATGTGGAGGGTTGATGTCTAGTTTAAACTGTGATATGAAGGTATAGTAGTGTATGTCAGTGTGCTGTGAGCTGAAACAAGGCCGCCTGGGTAAAAACTAGGAATAATAACAGACTATATGTTACCTGGGCATTATAAAGACTGTACCTAAAAAGTTATATAAAGCACTGATGAGGGAGCTGTTGTGTTTGGGTTACTAGTGTGCAAGTGTGTGTGTGTGTGTGTGTGGTAATGTGTATATGTACAAGTGTAAAGAAGAAAAAACGTAAAGGCTGAATGAGCACACATGGTGTTAATGAAAGGGGATAATTTTATATTTTAATTAAAACAATTAATTGAAAGAAACATGGCGACAGTTTACCAGTAAAGGGTAATTTATTTATTTTTATTTAAATGACACAGTTAATGATTGTAGATAAAACAATTAAGAATGATTTAATTATTGAATCAACATACTACACATTACAAAGAATAAATAAATTGTGCCTTAAAGCAATGCATACGTTTCTCAATTTAATATGTATGTATGAAATTATGTATGTGTTTTTATTTACACTTGAAATATTTAACTTTTAAGTGTATTTTTAAAAAAACCTAGCCTATATCTGACTGTTTTTTTTCATGCATGTCTTGAAAAAGAAGAAATCTTAGTTTGGACCTTTGATTTTTGTATACGCATTGATTAATTATTACTAGTAAGCCACTTAGTCTTTAATAATAAGGCAACATTGCATAGCTCCTACCTGCCCAGTATTATAGCCATGAGCTTCTGCAGAGGTTTAAGCACCAGCCATAAGAGAGGAGCTGGCAGGGCCCTCACGGGGGCTGAGGTGTGGAAGTGGTGTCCGCACTGCGTGAGGAGGACGGGACCAGAGTTTAGGGATGAAGGGTGTTTGGGTTTGATCCGGACAAACAGCGTCCTTCCACTGCTACAGAGTGAGAGAGATGGTCCTGTCGGAGCGGCGCTGAAGTGAGCGGGCTTTGTTGTTGAATGACAGCTGACCTGAGAGGACACAGACTGCAGCTTCTTCCCCAGAGGATGTCCCGCTTCAGCTTGTTTGCAGACATGGAGGTTTCGTGTCAGACGCACAGGAAAGGAACAGAAGCGACTGTTCCTTAAAAAATTGACACAAAGTAAAATCATTGTCCCTGCTGGCAACGCAACTCCTTGAACTTCTTACAGCTGTTAAAAGTCCTGTGCAACTAGAAAAGACGCTAACAAACGCAAGTTATCTAAAAAGGCTAGAAACCCTCATGTTAATACTGAAACGACTGCCATATGCCGTTAAAATTACCTTACTTTGAACTGACCTAGCTAACGTTTGACTCATATTGAACAGACAGTAAACTGTTCCCAGCTGTCAATGTCATTGACACCACCGGACGTTAGCTTTAAATAAATAAACCCTGGTCATAACGGTCCAACAACCGTTGACTGAAATATTTAATTTGTCCCAAAAAGTTTGCTGAATGACACCTTGCGACACGAAAACGTCGGCAGTTTCAACAACAGTTAACGAAACTTTGCATTCGGCAGCAGCTGAGCGCAGTCTTCTAAATAATCCCCCCCGGAAACAAATCCGCGTCGAACGTTCCGGGTCCTCAGTTAAAACCGTTCAGTTACCGGAAGTTAGCATTTATATGGAATTTTCTTGATGAAAAGAAAAAGTTGGTGCCTTAAACGGCAGTGACTAACATTAAAAATAAAAAATCAACTATCAAAATAATATAAAACAAGACCACAATATATGAAAATAGACTTTTATTTTCGTTACAAAGAAAGCCTACAAAACTGAGAAGGTAAAAGGCTTTTTCCTCTATAACACACACTGTTTAACTGTGTCCCTCTCTCTCCCCAACACACACAGACACAAAACTCAGCTGGACTCTATGAATCATTAGGTCGTTGGTTAAAAGACCATAATAATGAAATGTTAAAAAACAAAATGATAATACTGATACAAAACCTCATCATATTTACATACAAATGTATTAAATAATGAATGAAGTAAAAGTACAGCAACATGTATGATCTATCACAGTAAATAGTCATGTTCAGTCGACAGCACAGAGCCCAGATGTAACACCATGCTGCTGTTTGGCTCGCAGGTTGTGTCTGTGGTTTGTGTGGTGGGCTGTGCGAAGCTGTCTGAAACTGTGCCACAGTCTGAGTCAGAGTCTCTTCCCTCTTCCTGGGGCCTTGCCACACTGATCAGCTGATCATATGAAAAGTCATCTGAGTTTACTGGTCTGTATGAGCTATTAGAAGATTCACCCTCTTCCTGGTCAGGCCATTGTTGCTTGGGGATAAATTCTGACTGGAAAAGGGTCTGGATCTCTGTGAGAAATGGCTCTCCCTCCTCATCTGGCAGTGGCTCCAAGTACCTGGCCAAAGATGACAGCATCTAAAGAGACATGATCGATGAAAGAGGTTGAGTGATATCACACAAAGTAGATCAGTAGAAACAGAAATTAACCAGTTATTGAGGCTCTGAGCCAATAGGAAGTGTAAATTTCAGACAGACTGATCGGCTTGACAGACCTTCTCCAGACAGGTGAGATGGGAGTCTTTCCGGAAAAATCTGTCCATCTGCACACTCCTGCCCAGAGCAGAAAAAAGAGGCTCTTTAGATACTTTGTTTTTAAGCTTTACAAACAAGACAAATTGTTTAAAAACACAGACAGACAGGATCAGCATTTAACCACATGTCAGGAAAACAAATAAAGTCTTTCTTTTTTCCTCCCTCACCCTGGTGTTTGGCAGTATTTGTTGATGATCCAGTGAGCTCTCCTTAACGTCTGTTCCCAGTCTGGAATGTCTTGTGACGACAGGAAGTCGAATCTGTAGGGCAGCTCTAGCAAGGAACAGACAGAGCCAATCTGTGTTTACTGTGTGCTGGAACCACTGATCAACACTGTCTGGCTTGATTTTAGAGATTCATGATTTAAACTGTTTTGAAGTTTCACATTGATTGTGTATATGTGCGTATTTACATACTCTGTGGGCCTGAAGGCTCCTGACTCTCTCTCACCAACAGGCAGGTAGTTTGTGAGTGTGGGGAGCGATTGGCTGGGTCATATGGGCTCACTATCATCCCAATGAATGGCGCTCCACCACGTGAGAAATAACTCTGAAACATTAAGGACAAATGGCAATCAGATCATATTCTCATTTAGACAACTACAGTGTGTTTTCTCTATTCAGCTTATTTTACCTGGAACTGGTCCTGTGTGTTTATGTCCCGTACTGAAGGGTTGGGATGGAAGGAAGGATGTGAGTGGTACCAGCCCACCACACTGAAGCCCAGAGACGACAGCACGTCACAGGCCTGAGTCTGAGACACCGGGTCCATCTCACACTGCAGACCTGTGCTCACACTGTTGCATGGCTCTGCTGCACAGATCTGCACAGAAAAACAGGATCATTTGTGACAAAATATCCTCATCTTCCACACTGTCACCTGCCACTTCGTTTCCTACCTTTAATACTTTCCCCTCCTCATTGAAAGTTCCACCAAGCAGGCCAATGACCTCCCCTCGGGACACGTGCGCATGCTGCAAATCACAGCACATTTGATGATTTTTTGAACATTAAAATATGATAAGTGACTATAACTATAAGACAAAATAAATGGGCTGTGTTAGTAATGTTGAAAAAAACCAATCCTTTGCCTTAAAGGTCAGTGAAAAAACAAAAATTCAGCTCATACATGCAGCAGAATGAGGAAACTGTCTTTAAGCTGAGTAACTTTTAACATGCTAGTGTTTCAGGGAATTTACATTTGGCTTGTGCAGATGTGTATTGCATACCATGTCCATTATGAGAAGAGTCTCTGCACACACAATAACCTGAAATGGTTCCTGTGGAGAACAGCAAAGAGGAGCTTTTAAGACTTACTAAACTTTATAAATGGACACCTACAGATCAAGATTATTAAAATAAAATGTAATTAAAAAGTCTGGTCTGTTTCAATTGATGCCTCTAGATGCCTCATCTCTCTAAGGATCAAAGTAGGTTGAATGAATGAATTTATACACAGTAATGTGGTATAAACTGATACACACTGACCTGTACATCCTCTCCAAAAGACCTGCAGGGTATCAGCTGGAAGGGATCAAAAGACCTAAAACAAGTGAGACTGTCAGTATTTGCACACACATAAATACAAGGCTGTCGGAAACACAGCACATGTCACATGAACTCGATGTGCTCACCCTCTTATTTTGGAGATCTTGCAGGGTTTAGGCTGCTTCTTCATCTCTTCTCTCCGCAGAGCGAGTTCCTCAGCACTGAGATGCTGATGAAAACACCATAAACACAGAATCAGTGAACATGCTGATGAAAATCATCCCAGTGATCAATACTTTTCTGAGAATGCTCGAACCTCATATGTCTGTCCTTCCAAGTCTTTAGCATCACACCAGTTTCCCCATATGTCCCGAACACGTCGCTTCCTTGTCCGCTACAAAACACAGTCAGTGAGTTAGCTCAAAGTCCGGAGAACTCATAATTTAGACGTCAGAATTCAGTATTTGGGTATCTACCATGCTCTGCAGCCTCTGGGCCAGCTGATAGGCCTCAATCACATCTTTACCCTCCTTATGTTTGGAACGGTCCACCACCTTTGGGCGATTATAGACTGCTTGTTCTGTGAGGAGAGAAGAGACAGAGTTCCACGTGGAGAGCAGAGATATATTTTTCTTCTTCAAAAAAGGGATACCATCACAGACTTAGTAAAGTTACCACAGTTGAAGTTAATGGCTCCAATGAGCTCCAGGTACGTGTGTATTCTCCCAATGCAGTTGACGTCTCCACAGTTCTTCAGTCCCGGGCGGACGGATGTCTTATTCAAGTACTTGGGTTTGCTCTTCAACCTAGTGAAAAAAAAAAAGAGTACTGACATCTTCTGTTGCAGAGTTGATGTGAAAGAATTTGCTGGACATCTCTTAAGTTTTACCACTGATCCAGGATGTAGTTTCGGATCTTCAGGTATCTTTCTGGGGTCTTGGATGGTCGTCCCTCGAAGAATTCTGGAATGGCTTGTTTTTCATCCTCAGTGATGGTCTCCATGTCTATCTCAATTTCCTGCTCAGGGGGCTTAAGCTCCTCCTCTTCTTCTTCTTCCTCCTCCTCCTCCTCCTCCTCCTCCTCCTCCTCCTGTTTTACTTCAGGTCTATCAGCCAGACTCCACTCAGTCTTATCAGCAGGATCTGGGAGGCATATGTGACAAGATTGTATCCTCACAAAAGTAAAAATTAGGGTCATGATCAAGAGGTGGATTTACACAAACACAGCAGTCTTACCTGCACCATCACTGCAGGTCGTTTTCAGTTGACCTGTCTGAGCAGATGTTACTGACTGGGAGCTCTGGCCTTTATTCTCATTAGTCATTAGTTCTGAGGCTGTCTGAGCTCCTGTCTTAAGATCATTCAGAGGTGGTGATTCTCTTCCATCAAGTCTAGTCAAACCAGTCTTCTCTGAGCAAGGGAGGGAAGACAGGGTTTGTGGATTTTCTGGTGACTGTGAGGTGTGGCAGGGTTGGTACTCTGTCTCGGTTAGACTCGCCTCTGTCTTCTGATCTGTGGGGTTGTCTTTATGAATATCAGAACCTGCTGGCTGCTCTTGCTCGAGAAACTCAGTATTGAACACAGTCTGCAGTTTATCATCATCATTTCCATCATCGCTCATGTCATCAGTGATATCCACCTCCTCGTCCTCTTCATCAGAAAGCTTCTCAATACGGATAGTGTTTGCTAGAGTGGGCACACAACTGGAGGTGGGCTGAGGAGGCTGTGAGTGCATCACAGGACCTGCAGAGGGAGCTGCAGCTCTGGGTTCTGATTTAGACTGAAAAAACATATACAGCTGATGAAAGAGTTAAAAAGAGTTTAAAAAAACAGTTTCTTCTTTATCCCCAAACCTTCTCAAGGAATGCATTCTGGTTATGAAGTAGTTTCAATAATAAGGAACATAATGAATACACCCTGTGTGCAGCTTTTGTAGCCACACAACACAAGTAGAAAGTAAATGGAAGTCCTACCTTGTGTTTAGAATACTGTCTGGCATAGCTCTTGACCTGAAGAACAGAACGGCTGCCCACCAGCTTGGCAATCTTGGTCCACCTTCGACCAAACATAGCCTGTAGAAAAACACAACTTAACCATATGAAATTTCAGACAATACACTCAAAGTGTCTCTTTTAAATCAAGTGCTAGATCAGTTTTTGGCAAATGAATTTGTAAGCTGACAAGCTTACCAGTCCTTCCTCAAACAGTTCTTTCTCCTGTTTGGACCAACGAGAGGAGGAGCCAGAGGCCGAAGTCTTTGCAGGAGACCTGAGCATCAGACAAACAAAATGTGACAAACACATGTATGACAGATATGCTGACAGCATGCAGATGGGTATACACGGCTAATGTGAATTATATTGGAAGAACGAACTTACTTCTTCACTTTAGACTTGGTGTCAGCATCATTTTCCCAGATATGATTGGGAACCTCTTGACCTGTCAGGTAGTATCTACAACTATGATTCAGGACCAACAGTGAGGACCAACATTTAATAATTAGTGTTTTTTTTTAACTTTTTAATTTTAACAAATACAAGGATAGGTATAGTTCAGTGGCAATTATATCCATCACATAGGTCAATCCTGTAATTCGAGAAGCTGTAACTGACAAGTGTCAGTTACTTTAAAGCAAAAAGACACAGCAAAATGTAGATTTTTATTAAAGCTCATCAGTTCTGCAGTTTGTGGTAAAGCTACGGAAGCCTGTGCGGCCATTGTGACAATATATTTTCAAAGTCGTG
>JAPZDV010000021.1:21745686-21774442 GCA_029814665.1 Acanthurus lineatus | reverse complement strand
ACAATGCAAACGAGGGGTTGAGGAGGCACTTATTATAACGTTACACACGGGTAAACTGTTAGCTAACACAGCTGTAGCCTGCAATGGGACTGAAAACTACAACCAGGACTACGTAAACTACTGCGGATCACATGGCACAAGGTCGGTATACAGAACAGTTGTTATTTCATCAGAAATAAACGATTTTCTCACCCAATACTGCTATCAAACTCATCTCCCTCGATATCAACATCCACTTCGTCCTCCATGTTGTCAGATAAACGTAAACAACGAAAGAGACTGAGCGAACTCACAGTGACACCATGCGGTGGGATGTACGAACGTATCTATTTTATTGTTTACTTTCACTGCTGATCGTCCTGCATGAATGTACTCCTGTTCTTGTTAAGCACTTTTATACTGTGAGCAGTATTGGGGGAAAAAAGTCACTAAATAAGTTTTTAAGTGCTAGTGTTGATTCTTCCTACTACAGGATAAAATGCCTCTGTCTAATTTGACTATTATTTTTACAGATCCTTTGTTTAGTCTAAAAAGCTCAGTCGAAAGTAGAGATGTCCTTGTGACAGTGTTATCATTTGCTCTTGGTTCCTAAACCAATAACAAGTCTGATAAAAGATGTTTCTATTATTATGTTTTCATATCTAATATACATGTTTTAGTTTAGAGAACTGTTGGTGAGCAGCAGAGATTCTCTTTTCCTGTCCTGTTGGAACATTTACAATTATCTTAACTTTAGTTTGCAGCACCATAAGGTTGGTACACAGGGTTGTGTAGCAAGTTTTGTGTGAAATATAGATTGTTTCAAATTTCCCTATTTGGCTAGAAAACTCGAACCACTGTAACAAGGGAAATAACACTGAATATGGGTAATAATGGTGACTCACATGTAGAGCAAAACTGCATTTCTGGACTTTTTGATGTTGGGTTTTTTGTTTGTTTTTTGAGCAAAAACTTTGTGTTGGCTAATTCTCTGGTCACTGAATTTTGAAAGCCAATACTTATTAACTGTTCCTAAGTTTTATGGAAATTAGTTTGATTAAATGCTGTTCAGCCAATCGGGTGAAGCTACTATGACACATGCATCATGCGACGTTCAGCTCAGAAGTTGCAGCTGGAATTGATGTCACACTCAAGTTGTCCATGGAGTTGACTGCGTTCGTGTAACTGGTAGCTTGGAACTTCCCACTTCCCAGTTTACTTGGAACAAATATCGAAACTTAAGGTCTTATCAAATTTTAAAGAACTTCATTCTCCATTTTTGTACTTTGATCTCCTTGTTAAGATTAAAAATGCACCATATTTTCTCTCCTGAATCGACTTAGTATAAATACTGTTTGTCAGTCATTAATTAATTCTAAATCATACTCTGGCTACATAGCCGTATATGAAACACCCACAATAAATCGAAAGACAAGGTGAAAGACAACAAAAAAAGGTTTTATTTAGAAATTCACAGTTTCTAATGGCACTACAGTTTTGTAGTAATTCACTCCTGCTCAAAAGTACTGTGCAGCTCTTTAGATGTAATCACAGCAAGATAGAGAGGGGAGAGAGTGAGAAAAAAAAGAAGATAGCACTTGACATATAAGGTAGAAAACAAAAAGGCATGAGGAGTCATACATAGTGCACACTGAGCTCCTAGAATTTCTCTCAGAGGGCATTCTCCCTATTAGCTGTGGGATAAGAAGATTCAAAGTAGTCTTTCTCATAACAGACACACACACTCACACATACAGGAGATCAACAACCAAAAAAAAAATCTTCACATGCGTACAGGTTTACACACGCACACAAACATAAAATCTTACACATTCAAAAAGGGCTAAAAAAAAAAAAGAGAGAAGATTTACTCGGTTTGTGAAACATAAAGAATCACATTAATAGTGTTCCAAATCACTCCCATCTTTGCTGCTTTCCCTTTGTTGAACGATTCATATTCTTCTTTTTCCTCACAAACCTCGACCATCATTTGAGGTGGGGCGAACGAAAAGTCAAAGAGCAATGACAAGTGAATAGAAAGACTGAGTGCACAATGAGAGTGAGGATGCACAGACAAGTCAACTAGTGAGGAAAGCAGGCATGAGGACTGATAAAGCATCTTAAGCTCCTAATAATGGGAACAATGTTCAAGCGGTTAATAAAAGCAGGCATATAAAAACTTCTTTTCACAGTCACAGAAAGTCGTGCAATGGTGGGCGGTCAGAGGTGACCTTTGGTGGATAAAGATATGTAAAGAGAAAGAGGAGCTGTAGAAGCTGGTCAGAAGAGGTACTGAAGCTCTTTTGGGAGAGTCGAAGAAAATTCTCTGTCTCTGTCAAAATGTACAACCATACAGAGCCAGTCAGAAACTGCATACATAAAGGAAAACATGCATTTCAATTGAATTATCTAAAAACAAACAAAAAAACAACATGAATACCCCTGTTCACATCTGTGACTCCCTACAGTGTTCAAACATTAAATTGAATGTTAACGTAGGTCAGTCATGAAATCATCAGCGGGTTGAGTTTAAAATCAGTTAGCGATCCGACAAAGACGCTGAAACAAACACACACACAAGAAGAGACAAGTCTTTCACTACTTTTAGCCACCTAGCAGCTCTCAACACACAAAAAGCAGCAGTTTGATGATCCTACGAAGCCTGTGGTTATTCTTAATGAGTACTCTATTATCTTCTGTGGGTATATAAAGCTGCTGGAGGACATGTGACTGCTATCACACTTGACTGATACTTCAGGCTGAGGCAAACAGAATAAGGGGCTGTTAGGTCAGCGCCCAAATTAAAATGTACCAGGACACAAAAAAAGAAAGACAGAAAGAGAGAAGAACTGTTGAGCCATTTTCCACAGTCACATTAAAGTATGGTTGAATGTATTGCACTGTAATATTCTATGTAACATACTCACATGAATAAACTACTGTGACGCTGCAGATGTGAGAGACTGGCAAGCCAGCGCCTTGGTTAGAAAAATCTGTAGTCATTTAAATAAATAAATAGATAAATAAAACTGTCCTGCCAGACTCAGCTGCAGGGTCACAGAAGGATAAGCGTGATGTGTGATGTGTGTGTGTGTGTGTGTGTGTGAAAGTGTAAACATTCAGCTCAGCCACCCGGTGTGCTTGTATCGTTCACTGTACCCTGAACAGGCAACTTCTGCCTCCAAACTGGTTGTGAGAATAATTCAAACAAACCACACCAGCAATGATCCGAGAGGATCATGGCTCAGTTATATATGAAAGAAAAAAATAAAACATAACAATAAAAACCTCATGGCTTGCCTCTACCCGGTTTGAACCCATTTAACGTCCCTAACAGTCACAATATCTACTGTAACAGAGCAATTTCTCTTGATTTGGTGTGTCAGCAAGCTTTTTCAGGCCCAGCCCAAACTAAGCTAGTGAGGACATTTAATTGTGAACAAGTAGGATCTACAAACTGCAACTGTATCTGTCATACGAGCTTAAATGAGATATGAACTGAAAGGACAAACACACTTGGACCGTTTCATCCCATGCAAGATGATGTTCTTCATTCAGCTCTGATGGATGGTTTTGTACAGACTGAAAGAGACAGAGGAAGAGAAACCTGGCGTGGTGTGGTGTGGTGTTAAGCACTCTGGTCCCATACAAACACCTGCAGTCATGTTAGGATGCAATACAAAGACAGAATGGATTAACTGATGGCAAAGACAGATGGAAATAAGGAGAAGTAGAAGTAGTTTGTCATGCTCCACAGTTCTTTCATGAAAACACATTTCATCCATAAGAGCAGCCTGATACCTTCTGATGTTCTCGTGGGTGAAGGAACTTAGAGTTGAGGCCAGCACCTCTCCTCACTGTGCTCAGAGTGGGGACAAAAGCTCACTGGTGCTCAACTATCGAAGGAAAATGTGCTTATCAATTAATAAAAATAAAAAAAAAAAAAAACGCCTTGAACACACTTCAATGGATTTGACTTGTATCGATGTTTCACTCCCCACCACAGTGTCTCTCTATCCATACCCATGATTCTTTAAATGTCATGTTTTTTTAGCTTTAAGAGGTCTAGAACAGATAGAAAGGCACATAACCGTAAACAGGTCTTTGACAGGAGCGGATAAGGACTGGATGATGTGGAGCTACTGCTGCCATTGTCACTTCGTTTCCACGGTGCGCCTGGGTACTGACGGTTCTTTGGGATGCAGTAAGACCTCATTTCCTGACAACACAAGTCTGCTACCATAAGGTGTGTGTGTGTGCGTGTGTGTGTGGTTGTGTGAATAGAAAGTTGTGTAAAAGTGTGAGTTTTCAGACATGTCCGGTGACAGCTGTCACCCCGATGGTCCCGACACTGATCTCGCTGTTTCCCTTCATAAGATGCTGCAGGCTGGGCAGAGAACCAACGCTTCTCCTTGGCATGGCGGGGAACTGCAGCTCTGTCTGTCGCGACTTTCGCCGCTTCATGGAGCGCTTCTCCTGACGGGACTTGGCGGGAAGCTGCTGAACGGGAAAAGGCAGGCCGTGGCCGTTGCACAGGCCGGAGGAGGGGAAGACAGGTGAGGGAGGGGGGAGGCGGCTCGTGTAGGACTCCTCAGAGTGGGTGGATGAGCTGCTGCTGCAGGTCTCCAGAGGGAACTCCTTGGAAGTGCAAGTGGGCAGCGAAGACACCTCCTCCACAGAGGGGGGAGGTGGTGGGAGGGAAGGAGGAGGAGGAGGGGGAGGAGGGGGAAGAGGAGGAGGAGGGGGTGGGGGTGGGGGTGGGGCCGGCAGTGCAGGGAGGCTTGGTGGGAAACCGTTGCACTTTGGACCCCCATTTGTAAGCAGAGCAGAGGGATCAGATGTCTTCAGAATCTCAACTTTGTCCAAAGACTTTGTCTTGCATCGCTTTTTCTACAGGATAGACAAAAGAGAGGTGGAGGATTGATTAGAAAAACATTTAGAGAAAACCACGCAGCATCTTATAATGTGAAGCCATATCAACCACTTTTGTGCAAGACGCTGAGGTTTCACAAATGGATCAAAGAAGGGTTGGAAAGTTTTAAAGGGAATGATGGAATCTTGGATTTAGAAGAAACAAATGTTATCAGGATGACTTATCTGAACAAAGTTTTCATATCTGACCCCAAAACTGTGATGTGTAAGTACATTACAGCGTGCTTTATTCACTACAATAAAAGTTTTTCATATGAGAACAGGCTGTACTGGAGAGAAGCTGCATGATGTGTTTTTAATTTTGATGGATTTGCGCTGCAGCTCATTTTCAAAGTCAGAAAATATGCCCACAGTGTCGGCAAAGAAGTGGTTAACAGGTTATTTGGAGTGGGTTGAATCTTAATACTCCTCAGCTGCTCTCTTGTCTTGGCTACTTCCACCGAGAGCAGAAATCAGTGACGGACCAAGAAGTCATGCTCTGCTTTAACACACTTACTGTACACACTGACTGACACTAGAAAAACACACAGCACTTTTAAGTACAGCTGCCGTCACAGCCAACAGCAGCAGGTGGAACAAACACTGTACCTTTTTCTCTGGAGAAAACCTTAGAGGTTCTACAATGTACAAGTCATCTGGACCTACTGGGGAGGGGAGAGAGGGGCCAGGTTAATGATGGAATGGGAAACAGGAATACATACATGTAACAAGCATGAATTGACCTTGCAAGTAGTTTTATCAAAAGATGCAATGGCAAAAAACCCAGATTCTAATCTTTAATGTCTGTGGAGAAGATAACTAGTTTGACTAAAACTAAAAAAGGTTCAGCTAAAATCACATCAAAAGCAAACTATTTTATCATCTGTTACTACTTGCAAATGTCTACCATGAGCAAGCAAAGCATCATGCTCTATTATTATCTTCCTTAAGCCTGCATTGTGGACGCAAGCTGGCAATGACAGCCTCTCAGCCTCAAGGGCGAGCACACACAACCACACATATACATACACACACATTGTTGAGGAATAATGAACAGCAGGGGGAGTTTTAGGTTTCATGAGTCAAAGATTTTATTCTCTTATTGCTTTGACCATCCTCCTTCCTGTTTGCTTGTGCTGCTTCAGGCAGTGGCAACACCAGAGATTTCAGCCACTAAGCATTGTGATGTGTGAGAGGTAAGAGGTAAGCAGAGATACAGACAGAAAGAGAGAGGGAAAGATGGAGGGAAAGAAGAAAGGATAGTATCTGGATGTAGACAGTTATGTGGTAAGAGCTGCAGCAGTCTGATGCAACTAGCCTGAAAAGATTTACGAAAGCAGTGATGTTGCTTATGTTTCAATGACAGAGTGGAGGGAGAGGCACAACAGATAGAAAAAAACAAGGAGAGACTTGTGTGTAGTGTGTGTGTAGTGTGTGTGTTTTGGAGAGGGGGGCTCCTACCTTCTGTTGAGGACAGGTGGAAGGACTTGGAGCGAACAAGCGGACAGGTCACCCTGCGCTTTAGACTCATGTCGTCATAGGAGGAGAAGCATCTGACAAAAAAAAATGATATCATTATTGAAGAAGTGCTGCTTACATTGTCACTAATCCGGCTTCTGGTGTTAGCGGTAGGACAGGACTGACAGCTTTAAGCAAATAGACAACAAGTGAAGCAAGAAAACGATCTAATAAGCTCTATTCAAGAGCAGCGTCAGAAAACTGGGTGTAGAGGATCATAATGACAGATCTGAGGATGAGAGAACAATGCTCTTATAAATAACTCCCATTTTTAAAACAAAGCCCACAGAAGAAATGTGTTTTTTTCATACATGACAGGACTGCATGTGTGTGTGGGTGCGTGTGTGTGAGTCAAACCTCTTGGGGCTGGGGTAGTGGTTGCTCTTGGGTAGGGCAGCAGCGTTGGTGCTGGGGCTTGGAGAGGAGCTGCGGCAGCACTGCAGACACATGAAGAGGCCCAGACACAGACACAGAACCAAAGAGACCACCAGGTAGCTCTGACGGTCAGACACCTGCAGAGAAAAAGTTTGACAAGTTTCACATACATGCACATACAACTTAGCATCTGTTTCCACATTAAAACAACTACTTATTATTCAATTTCATATTTGTTAGTTCCATTGTATTTTGCTAAATTCAGAAACCTTGAAAAAGTGTCTTATTTTGTTTAAGGACAACACAAAAAAAAATTGAGCCATTCTACTACTGACATCCTGTGTGAAAAAACAGTTTTCACCCTAAAGGCCCAAAAAAAAGAACATTGTGTTGTATTTTTAGATTATATGGTACTTGTGGAAAATGTTACAGAAATTTTCTCTGGGTCATATCCTCTCAGTTAAGGTCAGTAGAAAGGTCAGCATGGTCTCTGACTGTTTTTCTGTGTATAAATTATCACCAACTGCTAATAAATAATTTATGAACAAGTCTTTTTTTGTCTCTCGTTCCAGATCACAGTTTGTTGGAGGCACTTAAAATATTCAAATATCTGTCAAATGTTCGTGATAATTAGCAGAATTTGTTTGTGTTCTATCAGCTACCACCTTTTCATTATTTTCCTGTTCAAAGTTCACAAACTTGCTGCGCAGTTTCATTTCCATATTATCTTTAGAATTTCAGCATGACTTAAAACTTTGTTTCTGAGATCAGTTTGCTTAACAGACATGAACCAGTTACTGACTCCAGGTTTGTGTGAGGCATGGAAAGTCAAGCAAAGAAAAGGAAAAGTCTGTGTGCTCTAATCCACCACAAAATCCACCAAGAACACCCTTCATGCAGATTATTATTTTCCTCAGAGAAATAAAAGCACTAAACTGAATACTGTGCACAAATTATTAGCTTGGTTGCATATGAAAAGTGTCAGTCAACTCTCAAAACTCGTACCATAAACAAATATTATATCGGAACTGGCTGAAAAATGGCAGCATGAACCTGTAATCACTCTGTAAGCAGTAGGTATAATACAATAGCAACCAACAATATGAGTATGTTACCTCTCTCTGCAGCTGGCTGACTGTAGCTGTGAGATTGAGCATTAGTTTGGTGACGTTCTCCAGCTGGCTCTGCAGGACCTGGATGGAATCTGTCTGCTTCTGGTCCTGAAACACACAACAGTCATTTGTCCTCAGTTCTATCGGATAAACAGACAACTTTTTCGTGCGTCAACTTGTTCTGTTCCAAGCCCTGTCGTGCACACTGACCTGCTCCTCAGCGATGCGGGAGGTGTTCTGCAGTTTGATGATGGTCTTATTGAAAGCTCTCTGCATCTCTTCCATCTGTTTACGGTATCTGAGCAACACAAAATGCCCAAAATTACAACCTATAAAAGAATCTTTCCATTGTGTAAACATTTTGAATGATGGCAAAGTTCATATCTTCAAAAAGCAATCTAATAAAAACACTTGAAAGAAGTTATCATAATTTAATTCAGAGGCTTCGTGGTTTACCTCTGACTGAGCTCCTCCAGATATCTGCTGGACAGACTCATGTTCATCTCCAGAGCTTTGATCCTGTTATTCAACCTCATGAACACACTCTCCTTTTGGCTGGACCCGTGCACCGCTCCCCCGTTCAATAACACCCCGTTACCGTTCCCCACTCCACCGTTATAATCTCCGTTTTGCAGCTCTGCATAAAAGTCTGTGGCTGTCCGGTGGACATTTCCATTCCCGTTGGTGCTCAATAGGTCCTCGTCCACTGTGTCTTCCACCCGATGGGGCTCTCCAGTCTGAGTAAGGGAATCCCCCTGCTCCCCATGAGTCTGGGAAGCCTGGACACTGTGTTTCTGTGAGTCCCCACCATCTGTGCCTGACTTTATTGTGTCTGTGTGAGTGTCGGTTTGTGAGAAAGCTACTGGCAGTTCAGTCGGTGGAGAGATAAAGTCTTCCGGTCTGGACACAGTAGGGAGAGGCTGAATCGGCTGCTCCTTGACAGGAGGAACCACAACACCAACAGAGTCTGTCTCGGAGACTACAGGCTTTGGGGGAAACGTGACATTTAGTGCGGGGGTGGCACTGCTGGCCGGTCGCGACTCTGGGACAGAGACGGCTTGGAGGGGTGTCGTGGGGACTGAGTCCAGGACTTCATCTCTAATGGGAGGAATCAGCTTCTCCTCGTGGGTGGAAGTTGGCCCCACCAGGGAGTTTTGGGTGTCTGAGAAGCTGTGAGGGGGGATGGTGGCGGTTCTGCTGGGCTCTAAGAGGATGTCGAGCTGTGGAGTGTGTGTGTCAGGGGTTTGAGTGTTAGGATGTGTGGAGGGAACCTCACCCACCACTTTTCCCTCAATTGGGGCCTTAACAGGCACCTCAGGCTCTTGAGCTTTTTCTGTGACGGGGAGGGCTTCTTTAGTAGCTGTAGGGGCAGGGGTAGGGATCAGGACAGGGGTGTGTGTGAGGGAAGGGGTGTGTGCATCACGCTGCGTTTGTGTTTGAATGCTTAGCTGCCTCCGCCTGAGGCTGCGCAGTCTCTCTTTGGCCAGCCTGGCGGAGCACCAGCGATGGAGCAGCTCCGGCAGCGTGGCCATGCAGGACAGAGACAAGGAGGAGAGGGAGGAGAAAGGACAGTAAGTCCGACTCTCCCACTGGTTTCTGTCTGCCTCCCTCCGTGTCTCCTCCTCTGTCCTCTCTTCCTCCTCCTCTACCTCCTCCTCCATCAGGGTGACAGTGGACTGTCTGGGCTCTTCATCCTCTTCCTCCTCTACCAAAGTGACAATCTGTCTTTCCTCAAAGTGGTCGGTTAAAGGCGGGGAGGGGGTGGAAGGATCACTGGTGACACTGGAGTCCTCTGGGACTGCTTGTTGTTCAGGGTCAGCGTCCAGTCTGGAGGAAAGAGACAAAGATACTATTTTAGTTTGTTTTTGGAGAGTTACAGAAAAGAAGTGATGGAAAAAACCCAAATTAAGTTTGTAATCTAATTTAATTTATTCTTGAAATATAATAAATCCATTTTATTTCCATAAATGTTTCTCAGTCTTACACTGCAGAGTCCTGAGGTGTATCAGCTTCTTCAGGTGTAACTTCTGTGCTCTCCTGTTTCTCACTTCCTTCAGCTGTTGTATTACCTGAGATTGGAACAAACATACAACAGTAAATGAACTCAGTCAAGACTTTTACTAAACTTGGTTACTGTTTGTCCTCAGTTTTATGTGACTGTGGGAGTGCAGAGCAGCAGAGAACAGAGGCCCTTTTGCAGCGCACTGTGGCTGGCAAGCCCATGTTTGGAAAAGTCAGAAATACTGTAAACCAGTCTGGTCCAGTTCGAACTCAACTCTCTTCCACACACTCTGCTCCCTGCTTACCCGTGGGTGTGAGTGGAAATCAGAACCGTAAATTTAAAAGAGCAGCAGTGAAAGAAAAACTTTCCAGAGTTTCTACTGCAACAATAAATGGAAGAAGGACTTTGTGGACATTTAAACAAAGAAAATATTTTTGGGAGTTCAAAATGGAAAAAAAACATCTTTTTGTTCTCTGCTTTTGCAAAGTTGGTGCTTCCAAAACCAGTCTTGTTTCAGTTAAAGAAGAGACACAAAAATCTAAAACAAAATTATTTAAGAGCGTAAACTTAACATAAAAACTAGGTAAAATCTGAGTTTAAGAAAGAGTTTTTCTTTTTAACTTGATGCCACAGGAGTAAAGTTAAGTGAGAGAGACATATTGAATCAACACTCTGGAGGGTAAACAGGGCGAGGAACAGGCTTGGCATCACAGGCAGCACTCAGTTTTAATTCATCCATGCACCTCCTGCCAAGAAGTCAAATACAGATAGCCAAAGTTCTGCTGAAATGCTGCTGGAGACCCCCTGCCAGGAGCCGAATAAACATCTGGCTCTCACAGCATTTAAACACATAAGCGTTTAAAGCCATGAGTATGCTCCAGCTTTAGAGGAAGAAATATAGTGACCTAGTTTTCTGAGGCATTTAATTTAAACAATATGTGGGTGGAAGGGCTGGCAGCCAGTTAGAGACAGGAGAGAAGAAAAAAAGGGCAGCTGAACAGTGTGACTACAGCAAAGAGCAGAAGAAGAGAACAGTATAGTCATTCTATATAAGTTTTATTTAAAGGTATCTTAAAAATGTGAATAAGAGTGTTTCCAGGAAAGTGTTCTACCATGTTCAGGAAAAGTTTTTATAATGCTGCTGTTTACAGGAGGACGAGTAAGTGACGGCTTCAAAACCTGATGGCTGACTCACGCAAAATCAGTCTTTACAGGTTTGATTCGTGTTTGTTTTAAGAGAACTGATGATGAACGGATCAATGGTTTTTATTAGGATAAACCAGTCATGCTTCATATTGCTCCATCACAAGGTGTGGTTTTTTAAACAGAATGAAAGCAAATGCATGTCAGAGCATTTCATATCTTTTAATCAGCACTGTGCGTAATAAGCTGAAAAGGTGCAAAGAGGGGTGTTTATGTGGCATCTCACTAACAGCTCTGGAGACACAGAACAAGGTGAAAACATTTATGTCTGATTTCTGTGGTGGAAAAGCAGAAAAAAGTGGAGCATTTACGCGAGGGGGTTGAGGACGTGAAAGGTGATACAGGACAGAAAAAGGGAAGTATCAAGTGTAACAGGGATGAGTACCTCCTGTTTCTGTTCCACCCTCCAGCTCTGGCTTGCCGCCCAGCACGTTAGCAGCAATGTTGTTTACCATGTTTAGGATGGCATCTAAAGAAAGAGAACATACATACACACACACACACACACACATACATGCACGCACTTCAGTTATTAGGAAAGGCATAAGGTTCCAAGTAAATAAGCTGACAGGCAGCAGCTTGCGGCCAGACGTATCAGTGAAACCACATGCACTGGTATTTGTTCCTTTTTTCACTGAGCTACTTTCTGACTCGTCTACTCCAACTTCTTCAACATTATTTCCCCTATTTTTCTTTTCTCTCTTGATCTTTTCCAGCTAACTCTTCAGGTTTTCCCTCAGCTTCTTTCTCTTTTGTTTAGTTACCCTCCCAGTCAGCCAATCTTAAGGAAAAAAACGTGTTGCTCTGCCTTTTTTTTTAGGCTCTGTGGTTTGAGCCCTGAAAAATGTCTGTGTATAGTACTTGTGTGTGTGCGAGTGCTCCACTTCTTCTTAAAGCAGGAGACAGAGGGGCACCAGTGGGTTTGTTGTGCATGTATGTGTAGTTTAAAAAGTCGAGTGCAGACAACGTCATTTCTGGAACTCAAACCTCATCTGTGTGGACCCGTGTTTCCAAGTAGGTTAAGATACTGAGGAGATCAGGGACTGAGTCCATATGTGACTGAGTCCACACTGCTGTTTGCTTGAGCTGAAACACCAAGACTGTATAGAACCTCTTTTACTCTAGTAACTGTGCAGACTGAACACACACATGATGTTGGAAAATTAGGGGTTTTCCTTTTGTTTATTTTTCACATATGATGTCATGTTCACCAGAAAATTCTAATTAACTTTCTAGAAATTAAGTTTTTAAACTGCACACTGCCGTCAAAAACTGCAACAGAGTGAAATTGCATTTACTGTTAGACCTTATCAAGGTAAAAGGAAAAACAAACTGATTCTAACCCTCCAAAATCCAGAGTAATATGTTACTGTCCTCATATCTTTATCATCCGTTATTCACTTATCTTTGGGTTTACAATCATGCAAACACAAAAAACAATACAATCTAATCTTCTGCTTATCAACCACGCTTATTAATAACTTCTTTTCTGTTAGTTAGTCTTTGTCTTAAAACATTTATCTGCTTTAAAGATAAACTTTATATGAAACTGGGCTGCTAATGCAATACAAAGCAGATTATTTTTTAAATCTGTGCTGCATGATAAGAGAAAAAAATAGTGGCAAATGGGTTGTTGTATTCTCTTTGTTTAAAAAGAAAGAAAAAATCTTCAACTACTGCCCTAAAAACACACTGTGATATACTGTGAGTTTGGCTGTGCTTAGTTTTGGCTCGTCTTTTTTTGGAAACAGAGAACAACATGGAGCTTCATTTTATGGTTTGATCTGAATTTGGAGAGTTGCCTGTCCCTCAATTATAGAGAATGAGGAGTGACTCTTTGTGTCTGTAAAGGGGGTAGTACAAAAAAAATCTGGGTGCAGGCAACATGGAGGGTTAGGTGTGATTTAAACATTGTTAATTTGCATATACTACCCTCAATGTAATGATATAAATCTGGTTGAAAAATCACTGAATTTTCTTTTTATTGTGCTGTATGTGCATGTGTGTGTCTGTATGTACATACTTGTCGCTGAGCCAAGCAGGTTTTTAGAGGCCTTGTCCTCTGATGGTTGGTAGCCTGGTGGATAGTCTAAAGAAAAAGACAAACTGCAGGTCAGAAGCATACTTTCACTTAAAAAAATCCACATAATATGATTAATTCACATGTAACAGCTAATAAAAAGTTATTTGACTTTTCAATTTTAACAGTGAAGTATGTCGAAACACTGCTAGAGTTATTGAGTTAGTAAAGGAAACAGAGGTGCAAATGGCCAGCTGATTTTAAAAGTTAAATCCAGTCAAAAATATTTGGTGACTTAGTTTAAGAGTCAGAAAATCGTTTGACTCTTATCTCACATTCGTTTGTCCTCTAATTTGCAGCACATGTACTGTATTGTCCTGTCAGGTGAGGCATCTTAAAATGATCTTCACGTAAACATGTGCATTCATCTTCTGTCAGCTTGCTAAAAATATTAAGTTTGCAACAAAGGCAGTAAAACAGGTTGGACAAAATATCCTTTAAAAACTCCCATTCTAAGTCCTAACAAATCACAATCTTACCGTAGTCTTCATCCAAGTACTCCAGTCTTTCTGAGGGATACTGGGAATCTGCTATTTCCTCGTATTCCTCCACCATGCTGGTACCAAACACTCTGCACAAATCACACACAAACAGATGTACATAGTTGTCTTCTATAGCTGGAGATAAAGTGTGTGTGCATAAAAGGGGGCTTAAAAATCAAAGTTTATCTGTGAACACCTGAAATACATTCATTAATAATCTCTTTCACCACATTCTGGATTTGATAAGGGGGGCTGACTAACAACTTCTAGAAGAGGTACAGATAAAAAAAAAAATGTCCAAAGATCAACAAATTCAATTCAATTTCTTGTAAAATCTAATAGAGTCTGACTTCAGTGCATAATGCCTGGAATTCTGATGCATGATACGATAAAATGTCAGCAGAGACACTGGAGTCTTTCTTCAGAATAAAGAAAAGAAAAACACTGTGTACTTGACATTTTTCACCAATATGAAATCAAAGTCAAATGACTTGTTGAAAACTGGTCTGTTGGTTCTGGCTGAATAAAGCAGAGTGTAGTTTTAGGAACAGACTCATACAATTTCCTGTTCTTTACAAGTGATCCTATTTTCTTAAGAAATAAAGTAGAAACTTAAATGTCTAAGGTATTCTGCAGTGGATTTATCTGACCATCACCTCAAACACAGACATTGTTTCACTAGGTTAAATACTTGCATAGGCAGCATGCAAGTAAGCACATCCTCACCATCTAATCCATACAGGGTAAGTAGTACACAGATGGTGAAAAAAATATTTACAATTATATGTTAAATTTTAACAGGCTAGTAATAACAGATTGATACAAATTCATGCTTTAAAATCAGGAAGGAAAAAATGATATCGAACATCTCTGTATGAGCTCTTTATTCTTATTTTATTTAATGCAAATTTTAATGTAGCAAACCAAAAATGAGAGGTCTTTGAATAAAGGAGAAATGGGAAGTGTTTTTTATTATCTTACCTGATGAGACTGAGGGGGCAGAAGTGTTCTGAGCCAAAGTGGGAAAGTAGTTCAACCTGCATGAGAACCAGCCAAAACCATGAAACTGAAATCATCATCCACAATTTCACAACATTGCCAAATACCAATAATGCATATGCACCCACTCCATAAACCCATTTACCCATAAAACCACCAAACACGTGGAAATAAAAAAAATAGAATTTCCAAGAATTTCCAATATAGTTTGTGTGCATGTTCTACTAGCTTAATATCATTACATGCATTAAAGATGACGCCCTGCCAAAAGCTCACCCATTTAGGTGTTTGACCACATTACAAGAGTGCATTTTACAGCACATCACAGCCTCTGACAGAGAGAGAAGAGTGCTAACCTTTATGTACTTGATGAACATCTGATGCGAGAAGAAAACAGGAGAAGGACAGGAGGAGAGAGAAATAAAACAAGAGAAAGAAATCAATAAAAGGACTGAGACAAGCTGTAAGCAAGTCAGGCATTTGTTTAAAGTCTGAGTCTTTCATGAGTCAAAAACAAAGCTGTTATATGCTGGATCATTGTCTTAAAACAGTTTACAGGCAAAATACTTGAAAGAGGTTTCTGACAAGCAGCTAGAAAGAATGTGAGAGGCAGACAGACAGACAGACAGACAGACAGACGGACAGACGGACAGACAGACAGACAGGGCAGATTTAAAACAACAGAACAAGACAACAGCTGCTTAGATCAGAGTGGTAACTAAAGACGATAATCCTGAAACTCTCCAGACAAAAATCAATTTATGTAATAAAAACACAACGATTTCATAACAGAGCACATGAATCATAGCGAGCACCCACTCGTAACACCCACACTCACAACATAAAAAGGATAATCATCGGAGAAACGGTTTAACAAGTCTGCACAGTGAGTATTTAGTGAGAAACACTGAGGTTAAAAGTGTGAGGAGAGAGACAGTTCAGCAGAGCACATCATCTCACTTATCATCTACTAGATCAACCTGTTCAAGTGAATGCAGCCTGGTTACGTCCTGTGATCAACGTTATTTCTGTTTGTGTGAAAACTGAATGGATTTGGCAATAACTGGAGTAGAAATTTTAACTAACACTGCATAAATGGGGCGGCTGTGTCTCAGGAGGTACAGCAGCTCGTCGTCACCTATCAGAAGGTCGGTGGTTCAATCCCCTGCTCTGTCAGTCTACATGTCCAACATACCAAACCTCAAATTGCTCCCAATTGGGTCCTCCATCAGTGTGTGAGAGTGTGTGCATGTGTTCCTGATGAGCAGGTTGGCAATTTGTATAGAACCCCCCCCTGCCATTAGTGTGCAAATGGATGATTGGTCGCTTGTGTTGTAAAGCACTTTAAGTGCTCCAAAGACTAAGAGACGGTTATATAAATGCAATCCTTTTTCCATTTACATGTCAGTCTTCAGTCGGTCAAGCTGAAGCACACATTAATTGACAACGAACAACACACTCAGAAATGGGGAGGCTACGCGCCTGACTGAGCCAAAAAGGAAATGGATGTCAATCAAAGACAAAATTCCTTGTTTATTTTTGCTGCAATTTAAGCCAAAATTAGGCTAATTTGGGTGAAATTGTGCATGGACTGATGTATTAAGTGGTGGCTGTAAATTGTCCAGTCAGAGCTGCAGGTAGAGGAACTACTACTGTAAGAAAGACTTTAAGCAGCTGACAGTGAAACCTGCATCATCTGGATTCTGAAATACACAAATAATCTTGCACTTAATGGGTCTAATTATCCTTCTGCTTGTTTACTAGTTTGTTTTTCCTGCTTAGACCTGCTGGATAAATGGTTTTTCATTCAGTAAGTCGTTCCAATTAAGTATTTTAAAGTCTTAAGAATAAAATCTTAATGGGCAGAACTATTAGAGACTTGAGCAGAAGGTAATCAGTTTAACACTGCAGACTGATGATCTCATTTCCTGACTGTCAGCGGCGTGCAGCCCAGATTACAACAGACTTGGACCAACTTAACCGGCTGAGTTGTGATGGCCAAAACTAGTTCTTACTGATGAAACTCTTTCGTGAATAAAAACCCTCACAGCTGTTCAAGAGTCACATTTCTTCATACAGCTTTAAAGGGAGCGGTTACAGGCGGCGCTGACGGCATGGCTAAATCACCATGAAGTCATGAGAGGGTCCCCTGAGCTTTAAGTACTAACATTTCACCCATATGTATGCGTGTGTTTATTTATCAATGGTGAATTGTAGCATAGTAATTAGAATGAAAAGTTTCTTTTCATTATTGTTTTACTCTTTGAGAAATAACTATGATATTATAGCAAGAGCAAGGAAAAAAGCAGTACCTTCACATATTTAGCATAAAGCTGTTCATCCAGTGGGAAGCTCTGCACTATGCGCTCATCACGGGCGTGGAAAGTACCCAGCTTTACCCACTTGTTGGTAGGATATCTGCAGACGGAACAAGAGGAAGGTAAAATGCCAGCGTGTGAGGGCTACGGTGTAATTCAAATTTTGGCATGTTCTCAAGGCTGGCTGCAAATACCACTGTGCTCCACATGACTGGAGACCTGTCCTTCCATGCCAGAGGATGGAATTTATGAGTTGTAAATAAATCACGCTGGTAAAAATCAAAATCAAAAACAAGACAACACCCGCTCAGGCAGAACCAAAGTTAAAGGTATAAAGGCAGGAGGAATATGGTGATTTGAGCCAATCTTGATCCTGATGTCTTATCATGGTGCAATGTAAGGGTAAGGTAAATGTGTCACAAACCGTTTGATGTTTATTAAGGATCCCCTTCATTGACAAACTTCTCAAATCCGATATATTCAAAAAACAATTAGCCATTTTAGAGCAGAATTAGCAACCATTAAAATAATTATACAAGAGTGGAAATTTCAGGGGCTAGATGTTGTACAATTACAGATGTAATATTACAGTTACAGATGACATAACATGAAACAACAGGACTGGAAGCCTGCGAGTCTTGTTGCAAAGGACAACACAGGGCTTTTTGTTTGTACTAAATCCACCTCCCGCCTTTGAGAACATGTCAATCAGTTTTGATGCTTGTTCAAATAGAAGGCCAGTTCAAACATGCTTTGAACAAAGTGAGCATACCTGTCACTGATGGATACTAAAAAGTCTTTAGGTGTTGACGAAAACAGCTCAAAGTTAGCAATGTCCAGCTGCTTGACTTGAATGGGCTCACAGAGCTCTATCACAAACCTGCAGAGAGGCAAAAAGAGAAAGTTCATTAAAAGAATTAACTCATATGAAACTTAAAACAAGGCTGTGTTATAGAAAGAACTGTATTCCAGCAGTGTTTAACTGTGCACCCACCAGATTTTGTTGCTGCAAGGATTTAGCATGTAAAGGTCCATATTCTCCTTGAGAATAGCTGAAGTGCTCTAAAGAAGAAAGAAGAATAAGAGGGAGCAAATTAGCATCTACCATCATTTCATAAACTTCTTTTTTCATTTATTTCTTATTTAACAGTCAATAACATCATTTAACATAAATCTAAACATGACTCCATGCTTAAATTCTTTAAGTCTAAATTCTCATACTAAATATAAAAAGATCTTGAAGTATGTTTCATCCATTTGCTGAAACAACATGGCAGAACGACATCTGAATCATTAGCTGAGTGACTGTAAGTGTTTGTGTGCAGCCAACAGAGCAGAAGGGGTGATGTGCGTTTAACCTTGGCCTCACTGTTGGCAGACAGTATCTTGGCACCACATTCTACAGAAGCGTAGTTATTCTTGAAGTTTTTCTTGCCCTTTTTCACTGGATGGGGGCTGCCGCTGGTTGAGGTATGGAGAGACTGACCTGGACAGAGATGAAGTGTTACATTAGGCCACTTACAGACACTGGAAAAAAAAATGTAAAAAAAGAGCGTCGCCTGAGAGGAACAAGTAGAGAGGTTACACAACACATATAAATGCACGCTCTGCTGACCACTGCACATGGCGTGCACATGTAAAAAGAGAGAACAGAGAGCGAGAGAGAGATGGTGTGAGAGATAGATGGAAAGGAAGGAAACAAAGAAGGACAGAAGAGACAGACAATGAACAAAAAACTAACACTAGGGAGGACAAAGAAGCAAGAAAATGAGATGTAGATTAAAACTGATTTGAGAGCCTCTTTTGTCTGTGGTTGCAATGCTGCAAACTGTGCCCGGGTCTGTGTCAACGCGTTAGATTAACACCATGTGGCTATTTTTGAACTGCCCAGCTGTGTGAGACCAAAAACCTTGAAGCAAGTCTCTCATTTAATCTCATTTATGAGAAACTGCGTTTGGTTGTTCATGCTGTGTCTCTCCTCCATTTGTGCACGTGTCTCTGAACGTGTTGCTTTAATAATTGATGCACTCACTTTTCTCCTTCTCCACCTCCATGACTTGTTTCTTCCACTCGTCAAAGGTCGGGATGTCCTCTTTGCTGGGCACTGAGGGATCAGTCTCCTTGGCAGTGCTGGCATCCCCTGCCTGAAACACACAGTCAGGTGTATCACACACACACACAAGCCCATAATGACATTTAAGTCACCTAATCTCCTAATGTTAATATCTTAATATACAAGAGTGTCTTGAATTAATCTATTATTGCTTAATATGACTGACAAAATAATTTGTTTCCTTGCATGCTCTGACCTGTCTCTAGCACATATGCTCAGTGTGTGTCAGAACAATCAAAAGATGCCCATCCCACAGTTCATGGTAGTCAGCTAGCTCCTGGCCACTGAGGCATTGAGATGCACTGAGCTGTGAATAATATTTTGATGGATTATGTAAGCACCCTTTTGGACCTCACGAGAGAGTCTGAGCCTTAAAAATCCACCAACTCAGACAGCCTCTTGTGTAAACACACAGGCGGTTACAGCAAGCGTCATTAACAGCTGCACACAGATCAGTCAGATTTTTGCTCCTTAAAATCAGCATAATGTACAAATACAAAATGCACACAACCCCCCCCTGAAACTAGGTAAATTCCCCGGATACACTCTTTTATAAATACCATTCAACCATAGCAGTCGAAAACAGAAAAAAACACAACAGAAAATGAATTGACTCAGTATTTGCCACTTGATACATTCAAAAACTTCCCTTTTCAAGCAGCTGCACAAATTAAATATGCATAGCTTTGATATTAATCAAGACACAGTTGTGTCTCAAAGTTTGACTAAAAAAATGTGTTAACAGATGGACAGAGATGATGCACTGACCATACTTTCATCCAACAGCCATGATTTTTCACCACATGTCCGTGTTTTTATGTTTAGGGTCAAACCCTAACATTTTTCTTCATGATAAGTGCTGTAATGTTATATCTCTGCCCATACTACTGAAAAGATTCACACTCTACTCAAAGTTGAGCTGGGACACATGAGAAGGTGAAAGTCCTGGACTTATGTAGATTTCCACATAATTCCGGTAATAAAGAAAGCTCCTGTGTTTTAGTGCAGAGCTGTTTCTTGAATCTGGTGTTTACTAAACAGTTTCAAAAGTTTTGTTTTTCCACTCTATAAAAGATTAATACATGTGTGAAAATCATGGGAACTACAAGCTGCTCACCTTCTGCTCATGGTGGTGTTGTGAAGTGTTGCCTTCCAGGTCCAAATCAGACAGCCCATCCTCCATCTCCTGCTGCTGCTGCTGCTGCTGCTGTTCCTGGTCCACATGGCCTGAAGTAGACTGGACCTCTGCTTCAGGACCAGAACTGTGACTCTGGTCCAACCGCTGGTCCTCTATGCCAGCCTGATCCACACTATAGCAGAGACACAGGGCCAGGTCGTGGAGAGGGAGGAGGAATTGGAGGGGAGGGAAGGTAACGGAGAGGGGAGGAATAATGATAAAGAGATGTAAAAAACACAAATAAGTACTCTAAAATTAAGGATTCATGATGCAACACATAATG
The DNA here is from genome assembly GCA_029814665.1 of Acanthurus lineatus. NCBI lineage: Eukaryota > Metazoa > Chordata > Actinopteri > Acanthuriformes > Acanthuridae > Acanthurus > Acanthurus lineatus. Next base: position 21,753,890 of record JAPZDV010000021.1, on the reverse strand, counting down.
ATGTTTTTCAATTATTTGAAAGCACTGACAGTTCTTTGTTGTGAGCAGGCAAAAAAAAAAAAAAAAAAAAAAAAAACGGAAAAAGGAAAATGAAAAAAAAAAAAGACCCAGGAAGTGGAGGGCAAGGCCAGCGGTCGACGGTTGCGCACAGCAGGGAGGGGTAGTTTGTGACTTGATTACCTGTCTCTGTGCTTTGATTGGCTTCTGGGGGTTAGAAACTCACCTGAGGAGAGGGCTGCCAAAAGGAGATATTTCACAGATTGGCAGTTCGGGGGGAATGACCCCGCACTGTGAATCAGAGTGCTCGGCAAAGACAAAGTTGTCTACTGGGAGATCATCTCCTGCACTGGCAACCTGCACTGCGCTGAAGGAAAGAAAGGACATGGTGTTTACCACACCTCCATACACTGGGGAAGGTAGAGAGAAGGAGGATGGGGTGAGAGAGAGGCAGGAAAGGGGGTGAGGAAGAGGAGATAAATGACAGAGCGTAGGGAGAGCGAGAAAGAGAGAAAAATGGCAGGAGAAAGAGAGAAATGAGGGAAGGAAATGGATGGACAAAGGGAATGAAGAGGTTTTTGCTGATTGGGTGATCCGAGTGCATGTCCTGAAATGTCCCGATGTTGACAGATTTTAATGCAAATGTTTCCATTAGATGGACATCTTCTTCCCAAAGTTTCGGTCCTGGGGATATCCAGTCTTACTTTGGCCAAAGTCTCTCATCCAAACAGGCATTTTTCCACAATGCCCATGAACTTCTATTACAAAGTCCTTCAGTCAAAATTTCACAGTACATGAGCACGTCCAGGTAACTTCACGGCCTCCAGGTCCATAAAAAGTGACTTTGAACTATCCAGGATGTCAGGCCAACTTTTCTTTGAACTTCTCTTTCAGTTTGGGATCAGTCATTAACAATGATTTAATAAAAAAAAAAATTGAAATAAAACAAACTGAAGGGAACAAAAGTTAACCAACAAAAATATAAAAGAAAATGTGAAATGTGTGGCATGACCATGGCAGCACTACAAAACAGTTTTACTTACGTCATACCTGGACTGGGTTGAAGCTGGCTTTAACAATCTTAAGAGGAATATGCATTTTTGGACACCTAAGATTTTAATTTGAGGTCACCATTGGGACCTTTTTGGTTATAGCCAACTTCTAAAGCCAGAGACCAGGTCTCTGGAATAAGGAAATGAACTTAGCTTACCCTGTGTGGGTCTGGCCAGCACTCTGTGAGGTAGGTGTGTTTTCAGCTTCATCTTGGGATGTGGCTGGACTTGAGTCCAGGCTGGGGTGTGCAGCAGGGGTGTCACTGTGGATTTCTGGTGGGGCTGGGGCATCTGTGAAGACTTGACCTTGTGCTGGAACTGGTTCTGGAGTGGAGGACACAGGGACTTCCTGATCCTGGTTCTGAGTGACAGTCTGCGGGTTCAAATTCGTCTGGGGGTCTGGGTGGAGTTCTGGCTCAGGAGCAACAGGTACAGTATCATACTCTGGGTCAGTCTTGGGCTCCTTAAGCTCAGCTTCTCGAGGATTCACAGTCTGGGGAGAAAGAAACAAAAACATACACATATTGGATAATCTATCATGAAAAAATTTTAAAGTCAGCCCAATTTGTGATAAAAGTGTCAAACTTTTTTCGTGTACAAAAAGTCTGGTAATCCACCAATAGCATCAATTAAGTCAAATTGAGTGATGTTAGAAATTAATGAATTTGAAGCACATTGTTATCACAAATAAGTTAAAAGGTGTAAGTAGAACTTGATGAACTTGTTTTATTATTGGCTTTTTCCCCTCTTTTTCACCTTTTTGTGTGTTGTTCTATTTATGTATAGGGTTTGATTTAAATAGCTTTCCTTTGTAAGTGTGCAGAATATAATGAGGAATTATTATTATTATTATTAGTTTAATTAACCTCATGTCCACTCATATTTCATGATATCATTCGGTATGATTGAAGATTAAAATGTCTTGGTTCTCCACATTTAAGAACCACGATATAAATGATATTACCTGTTCTTGGTGTACACTGTGTGTTGCTAGCTCCTCTAGTGCTGCTCTCTCTGTCTCTAGTCCAATATCGTATGATGTGTGTGTCGTCCGTTCTTCCAACACCTGAGGGAAAACAAATAAAAAAAAGTCTCCACATTACTGACCAGAATCAAAAACTGTTGACAAAGCAGTAACAAAATATCAAATACCACTACAATACAAATACTATATGTATATACACTTTCTGAGAGAAAATGTCAGAAGTGAAAGTTTTTTTTTGCATCTGTGGTTGTGAAAAAGCCCTTTTGTCCACAGACAATAACTTTGTTATGCAGGCCGGTGACAGACTGCCAGGCCTGCTGAACTGCCCCAGCACGCCTGTTTGTTGCTGGACCATAAACAATGATTCCCCTTCTTCTGGGCTCACACATGCATACCTAACCACACTCGCTTCCACAAATTACAGTATCATTCATTCTAACACTCACACACTCATTTCCATAAAAAAAAGTTTGCACAACTTCCTTTGTTAGGATATTGCATGAATTATGTTCATTGCCTAACCTTAAGCATAACCAACTTATGTTTAACCCTGACCTCAACATAACCTTAATTCAAACTTAACTTCCAACCAGGATCTCAAAAACAATCTTTTGCCTCATTGTGACTGGATTTCAGTCCCCATAAGGGCTGTGCTGTGCTCTGTTCTCAATAAAGTCAGCATTTATAATTGAAAAGAGTCCTGTGATTAAACAAAAACATGTAAGTGTGCACACAAACACAACTTTGAGTGCCTTTTCACAAGAGCTGAGTGTATCAAATTTTTTTAACCCAGAACGAGCTTTGAGCGAGCCAGCCCACCTCTGACTAGCTCTTGTTGTCGGACTTAAAATGGATTAGTCACCAACATTATGAAGCCAGTAAGGCAAGCTATGGGGAGGCTTTGTTTACTATGACCTCCCCAACCCCACACGACTGGTCCTAACCTGTATCACCACCACTTCTGACTCGTTACACAGTGAAACCTATGTATGCCCTTAACAATGCGTCACTGGGCTGCTTTAACTACTTAAGCTGGAAGTGACACTAATCCTCCTGTACTGTACATTGTGTCAACTCGTTCTCAGTGTTCCTCCTGACAGTTAAAAAAATAAATCAAGATTATCAGTCAGAAAGTTAAAGAGATACTGTGAAATGACTGATATGTTGTTTCTTTCAGTAAATTATGGAATATCCTCCCACGATTGACAGGGTTGCCTCTATCATCTAGGACTTCCCTGATCATTGGCACAAATTATTTATAGTTACTCCTCCTGTCTCCGTGCCTCCCTCTTGTCACCAAGGGTTAGTGGGTCACTTAAGTACATGAACCAACTCTCACTACTATCCTCTTAGTGTTCTGCCTTCTCAGCATACATACAACTCACCATGAGCAGAGAGCCTAATAATATTGTTCATCGTCCCACAGCTGGCCAACAAGATGACCAGGCACTTAAGATCCGTCCTTTCATCTTCTGTCACTTTTTAAGGACTGAGTTTGTGGTGACAGCAGCAGGCTATGCAAGGCAGTCAAAATGTCCCTCCCGAGCAACATTTTCACCTCAACACACAACAAAGACACAGCCTATCTAGACTGGACTGTCCAGGAGTTTGGTTCCAGACCGAATGCTTTTAAAGAGGTGATCCAGTATATGTAGCTGGTGCTGCTTTATTTCCTGCACCACCTCTGGTTCCTCCCCCTACCAGAGAGGTTTGTGATGCTATGTGTAACAAGGTTCCCCCTGTTTGCATGTCTCACTTACAATGTACCCAACCCTAAAGCCCCCAGTGCAAAAGACCTTAAACTCCTGCATGTGGTGAGACAACATGGTGGTGGTTTCAAGTAGTTCTTATGGGCTGTGCTTAATCAGGCCACATTGCCACATTATTACAGTTAGAAATTAGTTTTTAGGTGGCGTGGTTATACTTTTTAGACAATGTTACAAGGTTTAACAAGTGATTTAAAGCTTGGTATTTGATATAATATTTGAAACATGTTTTCATTATAATAGTTTATTAAAACTGAAAGCAATTCTTGTTGAGACTAAGCAATTTTTAAACGCATAAAGGCAAAAAACTTAAGCTCACCTTGTGTTGTGGGGAGTCCTGCTCCTGCTTCTGGCCATCAGGGTTTTTGTCCTCAGCAAACCGTTCTTGGCCAGATAAGCTCTGCTCTGAACAATACACATACTGACTGGGGTACCTGAAACACAAACATGGAAAAAATAATGGTTAACACATGGCAAACTTGTCTGATCATCACATAAGAGCAATATGTCAGACAAAAACACCAGTTATTGTACAGCTAGCTGCAAAAAAAGATAAAGGAGTATCACAATCAAAAACCCTACAAAACCCTGTGTCTGTTTTCACCTCATGGTGAGGGTTTAACGAAGATTAGAAGTTCTGTAGCACAGTATGCATTGGGTGCATTTAATTTAAAAGAACGACAAAGCTGTACTATATCACACACTCCACAGTGAGAAGAATGAGGACAACTGACACAAGCTCTTGGCACAGGCAGTGAAAATACTCTGTGTGTGAGATCTAAGGAGGCCGAATGTGCAATGAGAAAGAGCAGAGACAAAGAGGAAGAGAGACAAACTCCAGGGAGAAATAATATATTACATTGGAAATCAAGAGCAAAGGGTGAGCAATCATGTGTAAATAACCAGCGTGTATACAAAACTTTACCCCTGTTTATGTGTATTCCACTCTGGGCAAACTGCATTCTTTGAATCAGTCTTATCCACCCCCTCCTCTTTGTCCCTTTCTGCCCATGGGGCTTAGCAGGGTCCAGAATATTGCTGCAACTATTTCAGGTGTCAAGCCAAACTTATTTCAACACAACTCATGTGTGCCCCATGTAAAACTTTAACAGCTTTTACTGGTTTCAACTTCACCTCCATATTTTTTGAATACCTTGCACCTGTTGTCCTCTCCACTCAGTTATGTTCAACTACTTAAAAAGGCTACCAATAAAGTGCAGTACGGACTGGAAGCAAAAACTATCTGCTTTGTACCTGCAGTGTGCTCTCAGGGCCAACTGGGCTGACACGAAGAGGAAAAGTCTGGAGCACAGACTAACCTACATTTTCTCTGCCAGGCAGCGGGGCTACCGTTAAAATAGGAGCAACTTTGTTCAATGAACGACAATGTATAGTCTTGGAGACAAAAGAGAGCTACATACATTGGAATGTAAAGGATAAGAAGCCATAAGAAAAAAGACAGGGTAATAGAGGCTAGATGGTGCAAGAGATGATAAGCAAACAAAACACAAAGACAGGCTTGGGGGAAGGGTGGAGCCATTGGTTCTTAATTGGTAACCTTATCAGTACAGTTTAAAAGAAGCGAAGAATGTCTGTTGAAACACGTTTCTTCTGCAGAGCTCACACACGTTTGTGTGCTTTGGAACTATTAGGCTAACTAGGCTAACATCTTCATGCAGGCTCTATTATGGGGATCTACAGGCAAAGACATGAGAATTGTACTTTGTTTGGCCTGAAACCCTGTGTACATTATGAAAATGCTGATACAAAAGTCTAATTCAGAGCATGACGACACACCGCATCAAAGTCACAAAGACACAAAGCTCAGACACAAACACTTCTGTGACTCTGAAACTGGAGCTGTTCCCCTTGAGCGGTCAAATATCACTGTCAGAAGAGGACACATGGACAGTCATGTTAGCACCCTGTCAGCCCGGCCGTCAGGAGGAGGGAGATGAGTAGCGGGCAGAAATACTCACAATCATACACAGACAAAACCATCTGTGCAAGTCAGCATACTGTCACCCAGGGAGTCTCTCCATCTGCATTCTGTACATAACATTTGAGGTGATTGAATGACAAAAGATGATGAGAACATCCAGCTGAGACTTAATTTGCAAGAGGATCATTTGAAAGCTGCGCTGCTGCCATCAGATTTTATGAGAAAACAAAAACCCCTTAAAACAAGATTTTAATCAAAATATTGAAGCTGCTTATACCCAATTTGGCATAAAATTCACTGAATGTTAAATTTCCTATTCAGGAGTTTTGAACCATTACTGAAAGTGCAGTGTTGCAGTGAAGACAACTGAAGCTTGGTGGAGAAATAGATATCACTCCCTCCTCTAGGATGGATTCATCTTTCTGAATGCTGAACGTAAGTGTAAAATGTCACATCTATGGGAGGAAGTCTTTCCTCTTTAATTCTGAAGAGCACCTGACTCTGACACCAAGACGGAACTTTTACAGATGTTTGGGTCCCTGCTGATTATGGGATGTGCGCGTGTTCCTATATGCGTAAACACCTCAAAAATATACGCTTTCCCCTAAAGGATGAGGAGGGGCCAGAAGGCCAGTGAGGGAAACCTAAGAGCCAAGCAGTGTACAGATACTAGGGGGTAAATATGAATCACTGGCTTATATAGGCTCCTGGCTAAACTTAGCTTTCCATGGCTTTAAACTATGTTGTGTTGCATTTCAAATGCCTCCTGTGCCCTTTTTCACCTTCGAGCAGTAAAACATCCACAGAGATTCCAGGAAGACATGTCCCATATATTTTGCCAAAGACAACACAATGAATGAATTGTGCAACCAATTAAAGTAAAAATGAAATGTCAGCTAATTATGAGGACAATCTCTGTACAACAAAAGTTATGATGAATGTCTACAATTTGGAAAACTTTTTAAACTCAACATAAAATTAGCTTTTAAAGAAGAAAAACCTGTCAAAGTTTAAATGTTTTCCAGACTGTGAAAATTTAGCCTTTTCACATAGTCAATTGCTTACTGAGGATTAAACATGAAATAAAGTCCTCCATTTACATGTTCAGTCAAGTTTGATGTACTTTTTGACCCCAAAGGCAAAGATTGTGAGGTTTATATCAAATCAAAATAATGAAAAGCAATATTCCTTGATGGACCAAAAACGCATATCGCAGTTTCTTTCCCATCTCTTTGCTGCAATAGACAGAATCAAAAAGCACTTCAACCCTTTGTAGTCTGCAAAATGTCAAGACTTGTTTAAAACCTATTTTTAACTTGACCTCACCGCACATGTATATGTATCCATCCTGAGTTAGGCAAAGAGTAGACAGATGAAGAAGAGTTTGGGAAGAAGTTTGAACTTGCACACATTAGTGTAAAGACAGCCCAAGAAAACACAAACTTATTTCTGAAAAAAGGGAAGAGCATTAGGATGTATTGTTACTGTCTGTGCAACTAATAAACATTTTATTTATGCCTCTATGTATTTTTTGCACTGATCCCTGCCATGTTGCAAGCCTTTTTATTCAGAATTATTAGATCTGCTTTAAGTTTGGTTATAAGGCAGTGCCTGTTAGAATCCCAAATGAGTAACTCAATATTTGGCAGATCATTTTTAGTTCCTACCTGCTAGAATTCATCACTCTACAGCTGTGAGGTGTTTACAGGAACACTGTTAGTGTAAATCTCTGTTGAATTTTTGGGGGTGATATGTTTACATACAGCCTTCAGAATGTCACTGCTAGCATCTCTGCAAAGGATGCCACGGCTTTTTAGGATTGCATCATGAAATTTCCAAAAGTCTCACATTGAGATAGTGTGAGTGCTCTGCTTAATGGTGATATTCTTATTTTATATCAAGGTCTCTTTGTTCCTGAATGTTCTTTGGAACAAACCAAGGCTGCTTCACAGTCTTTTTTTCAAGTAAGGACATGTAAGATTCATCCTGAGTTACTCATTCGACAAATAATTCACTAAATTCTCAATAAAAATGTAATTGGCTGGGGGCTACACACCCACCAAAAAACTGACGCATGCAAGAATACACAAAGACTACATGCAGGGGGGAGGGACTTTCTTTCTTAAGAAAAGTCCTACTCATTCTGCCATTCAGCCTTTGGATGACAAATAGATTACATACCGCAGTGCGGATTTAAGTGAACACGTCACAGAAGAAACAATACCACACAAACGTCCGGGATGACGAATTCAAATCTGACTTCCGTACTGTGACTCATTGTACTAATATTTAACTAGAACCTGCTAAGTGACGGAGTGATATTCAAATAATAAAAATTCAAATACAGGATTAAAACATATAGAGCAATTCAAGACCACAAAATTGCCTCATGCTGTAAAAGCAGTGGGACTGTGGGTGGGGGGGGGGGGGGGGGGGGGGGGGGGGGGGGGGGGGGGGGGGGG
>JAPZDV010000021.1:21734793-21745586 GCA_029814665.1 Acanthurus lineatus | reverse complement strand
CAAACTCAGCGTCATTTCCATGAGTGAAAAAAAAGACCTGAGTGTTGACATTCCTTCTCAAGATAAAAAAGGAAGCAGAGAGAAAAAAAAAAAGATGATGAAGGGGCTGATCTGAATGGACGTACTTTGGGGGCGTATCGTGACCTACTTTTTTATTCAAATGCTTACGCCACATTGGGAGGGGGAACTCATGGCAAGATGAAAAATTAGGAAAATACAGAGATCACAGACATATGTCAAGTGTGAAATACATTTAACATACACAGCGGGTCAATGCCAAGCTAATGAAGGAAGAGCCTTAGGCAAGACTAATGAGTCAGCAGCCTGCAAATACACTCTAGCTAATTCTCTCTCTCTATCCCCATTTCCTGTCCCACTTCAGAAGCACCTGGGGTTTTAGAGAAGTTTTTCTTGTCTTTTATGCTCATCTCTGGCTACAAACCGTTCAGTCATTTTGTAATATTTATATAAGCGCTGAAGAGGACATTAACAGCCTGTTAGCCACTCAGTACAGAAACATGAGAGTGCAGGAAACAGCTTCTCTCAAGCTCTGATGGACTCTGTCATGCATATCTGGCCATATTTTTTGAAAGCTTTCTACTTTTTCTGTTATCATAGTGAATTTCAGTGAACACTAGTGCAATTTAAATCAACACAGCTTTTTCACAGATGCACACTGACACACTGGCTAGGTCGGGATACACTGTCTCTGCTGGTTCTGAACAGCCAAATCCTCTGATATTTCCTGTTGGCTTTAGTACCATTCAGAACAAAGAGATGTGGTATAAACCAAATCTACTGTACTGTACCAACCAACTGTGTTGACACAGAACAGACAGCAGGCTGAGGACAGATTCATCTGCTAGCAGTGAGTCAAATATTATCACCAGCTGCGCGGCATGCAAACTAAGTTTTGATCTCTAGTCTGGCAGGATGTTAGCCTGATGACTTAAAGCTTTCAGAGGCAACTAGCATAACAACATGTTTGAACATGTGTCCTTCAGCCACATTGCTTAGACTTTCTTTCCATGGCCTCTTAACTTTCTGATTAGTCGAGATCACAACAGCTCTGCCCTCTCATACCTACTCATCGTTCACATAGCATGACAATGCAACAAACCAAGTAAATAAACAGGTTCATGGCAGATTAGTTGCTGCCTTTTCCTCTCTCTCTCTCTCTCTCTCTCTCACACACACACACACACACACAAACACATAGAGCCTTTAACTAATTGACAGCACGTGATGATGCCTAAGTCTTCACCCTCCCTAATTGTCTTAAATTACCTTAACCATGTAACTGCGTCAACTAGTGTGGCATTACAGAGAGTTAAAATACAAATGTGTAAAAATAGGAAGGAGTCATAAACATCAATGCTGTAAATCTGACAAATCAGTTGAGAAATAAGTGGAAAAACTCCTGAGGTCATCTGGTATTTGTTATTATGTTCGTGAAAAAGAATTTTTACCTCATGTGAAGATTGTATTTGTTCAGAGAAGAGTGTTGTGATATTGGTGATATGTGATAAGTTCAGGTTATTTTTGACGCTCGGCGTGGACGTACACGTGCACAACGTGGGTTAAATAATCTGAGAAAAGGTGTTAGATAACAACATGATGATGTAATGAGTTAATTTCCTTATAAACTGACATGATTCACATGGTTGGCAATGGCAAATGAACACACACCTAATAAAAGGTCAAATAATTCCAGCTGTTTTCTTACAGAGAAACATTTCTAGAAAAATCCATCAAATCCCTCAAGGAGGCAAGGAATATAAACTGAACTACCACACAGTTTACCATTACACAGCTGACAGAGAAAAAAATGTTTGAGAGGAAGTTGGAGAAAAAAAGTGCTGAGAGAGAATCCAGGATCCACGTCGGCAGAGGTGGATTGTGGGGCAGGGAGATGCGCCAGGGCTCGCCAATAAAAGTAGGCCAGGGCAGAAAAAAACATGCCATCACTGTCAGGAGGAAGAGGAGGCCGAGCCTAAAAGCCCTTATGGAGGACTGAAAGTGCTTGTTTGTGTGTGTACGATAGCGTGTGCGTTCTAATTTTCCTTCACATAGAGGCGTGGAATAATGTAGAGCAGCAGCAGTTTGTTCTAAAGCCTGCTGATCCTCCATAATCCTCTCCACTGGCGCATCCTTGGGGCAGCCAGGACATAGTGGATGAACTGGTGAATAGGTCTTCAACTCACATACACATAGAGACACACACACTCACACACACACACACACACTCACTCACCCACACACACACACACACACACACACACAGACTCTCGAAACAGACCTGCCACCTATGACACATTTGGAGTTCAGCTAAGGGACAGGCCCTGTTAGTGACTGGTTACAGTAGATTTTTCTCTACCTATGGAAGTACATAAATAGCATAAATAAATTTCTGTTTGACTTTTCACCCTTTTCACCAAATTTCCCACATTTAGGTTATCAAATCTTAAAATCTTCCACAAATGCAGAAAATCTTAAATTCCTCCAAACATGTAGAAAATCTTGGCCCTATGTTTTCCATATGCCATTCAAGTTTTTATGGACCAACAAAAGCTCTGATATTGGTCTGCAACCAAAATTAGAGCCCATATAGATCAGACTTTTTTTTAAACTTACTGATAACACTATCTGCCCAAACAAAATATAGCATTTGTCAGGGTCCTATCAAAACAGTTCTTATCCACACTCCAGGACTTTCAAATTCAAAGCACACACTCAGAAATGAACTGTCAACGCCAGATGTTGTGTTGACTGCTGCACATTTGGCTCATACCTTTTGTACATCTGACTACTTTCCCAGTCTATTTACTGAAACTGTTTTGGTTTAACTATTGGTTAATCTGTAAAACCTCATGCTTTTTTTTTAATAACCAGATCATTATTTCAGCAGAGAAGCATGGTACTGACAAACTACAAAACATAAATTTAACTTAAACTTAAACTTAGACTTTAAACTTAGATTCACATTCTCTAACTGCTGCAGACATATTAGCCACAAAGCTTAGCATTGCTGCTGTATTTGCCATTCATCTTCTGCATGGAGTGACCAAAGGCACTGTTAGTGATGAATAGGGTTAGAGTGGTGGGCTCATATCCTTAAGTGCTCTAATATAGTGTGCTGACTTGTTGTATAGGATGTATAGAGGCATACTCCATATAATTTATCCCATCCAAAGAATTATGACCCCAGGCCTGTGCAAGAAACACTGTACTTATTAAGAGCCTCTGAGCAGGACATCTGTCTAAACTGGCCCAAAACTCTCTAAGTGATGCTTCTTTTGGTCCAACATTAAGGATGAGAAGTAAATGCATCATTCTTGATCTTTCCCTCTGCTAGAATTTTGCTTACTACAGATCAGTGATGAAGCTGAAGCATAATGTTTCAGAATTAAACACTCAAGTTTGCTGAAACATTAACACCTGCATATACTGTAAGAAATATTTCAAATAATAGGTGCTACTATTTTTTTTTACTTCATGTATTTAATTTAAACAAGGAGTCTGCAAGTAAATCACTGCAAGTAACAGAACCCAATCCTAAAATATAAACTTACAGTTGAAATATTAATTATTAATTTAAAAGACTGGGTGGAGTTATAAAAGCATGGATTGGTAATTCAAACAATGGAACAACAAGATGCCAATAAAGCCATGTATGACTTGTGATCAAAGACAACTCAACTAGTGTCATAAGTCTTGTTAAAATGCCAGGCTATTTTATGCCTTGGCATCAACCCAGTAGTTCCTGGAAAAATGATGCTACCTCATCACATTTCCTGTTACAGAAAGTTTACCACACTTTGATAAAACCCAGGCTAATCTAAGATCAAGACAGGCTTTATAACCTCATACTCCACACCAGTTTAAGACAGTTGTAAGGCCTGTTTGTCTTTCACATCTAGAAAGCCTACTTTACTACTCTACTTTTGACTATACCAGTTCTGTGACGCACATAAATCCTTCATAATTTACACAGGAGCCTTTCTTAAAGATGTAGCGTGAATGAACAGACACACCTCTATTTGGAAGGTAGCCTGCAGCACCAAGTGGGCTGAGTCACCTGGTGGAAGAAATAATGCTGCTACTGTGATGTTATTTTTACCCAACAGACCTGCAACACGCTGAGGTTAAAGACATTTTTCAAACAGAGCCAAAACTTAACAGTAAGACATCACTCAGATTATACAATATAGACCTCAATACGCACAACAACAACACAAGAGTGAGGCACATTTAACTTTACTTTATAGTGTTTAAGTACCTTTAGCTACAACTAGCTGAGAAGCTCTTAGAATAGACATCATTAATCATATGTTTGCTAGGTGTAAACATTACTAAGCCAAATATAAGTAATGCTGTTTTGATCATTCTAGGAATAAAAATAGAATTTTGTCCTTTCTAGGGCTTTCTAGGATTGGGAAGAAAATAGTATTCAAATTAAATTAACTTAAAAATCAGTAATAAGATGCATCAAAGTGCAGGTGTTGAAGATTCGGCATAGATTTACAAATGTTAGTAATCAATTGTCTAAATGTTAGTAACAACAAAAAAGGCAAAATCAACTATGAGGACAGTGCAGCATCCATAGACACAGCAGTTGCAGGTATGTTTTGATTTAATGCCTAAATAATTATATTTGCACGATAAATATATCCTCTGAAGTATACTGTGAATGCAGAGCAGATCAGCAATCAGCTGCAACAAACAAGACCCGCTGACCAACAAAGGTTGCTTCATTAAACAACTTCAATCAACTCTGAGGTGAAGAAAATAACCCTTTGCTCAGTGCCCGCTCAGTGTCAAAAACAATGATAGTTTTACAGGGAGCATACAGTGCAGTCTGGAGGCTGCTCTCCACTACTGAAAGTTAAAAGATAAATATACAGCAGAATACCCTGCCTACTCCTTAATTTGTCACTCTCATGCAGGCAGGAGACTGTAAGATTCTTTCAAATCAACTGATCCATTACTCGGTGGCATCAACTTTTTCTAATTTTATATCTTTACATGTTTTAAATCAAGTCTAGAAACTGAGATGCAGATAAATAAATCTATTATGGCATCATAGCTGCCTGAAAGAATGAAAAAGTGCCCGGAAACTCTCAGTCCTTGTTCCCTCAGTTATTGTGTTTTTGCTTTTGTTTCATTAAGAAATGAGCTTATGCATGCAAGTTATGACTAACAATGTGTACTTTACTGAGAAACAAAAATTAGTTGATTTAAGCAAAATATATAACAAAATTTGGTACAATTTAGGGTACATTTTGATCTCAAAAGAATGATCAAATTCAGTAAATTAAAGAAGAATTTTAAGGTTTCTGCAAAGCACAAATTTTTACTATCATAATAATAGATTTTTATATAGATATGAAAGAATGTAAATTAGAATCTAACAGATAGAATGAGTCAAAAGAACAAAAGCATTTTTTCTCTTAGATTATGCATCAAGCTTATACTTGACATTAATATGTTAGTGCCTAAATTACTATATATTTATAATCAGTCAAATTAATCACAATTTCTCTAATAGGGTGCCAAGCACAAGACCCATAGTTACAGTAAAATGGCAAGAGTGAGGCTGTGACACTTAAGCATTGCAGTTGTTCAAGTCAGACAGGGATCAAAGAGGCTTGGGAATGTGACATCAGGAACATCAACCCAGGACAATGGGACTGAAAGACGCAGTCATGTGATGTAATGTAATTTGATAGGAAAAGCCACAGTGTTAGCGTGGGTCAGCTTGGGTGGGTGTGGCTACAACAATACATGTGCATTCTTAGTGTAAATGCATCAGCAGGCACAGCGGGAGAACAAAAACACATCAAACGTTAACCCTCAGAACACAGTGTACCATGTGCCACGGCATGTTGAAACAACTGAAACACATGCAGAAAGGAAACAGCGTGACTTTTAAAATAAAAAATTGCTATATGTGATACTAACAATACACCATACTCATACAGTGGCACCTACATGTTTTAGCAAATTTTAAACAAAAAGCCTACCGTATAACACCTATTTGATTCTGATGTGCATTACAAATCTAACTATTTGAGCTTGTGAAATAAGACAATGGAATTTTTCATTCAGCAGGTGGCCTAAGAGACGTAGATTTGATGGTAATTGTATGTCATCATATGCCTCCTAAGGAAAAACATGCCCTGGTTAGCCTTAGTACAAAATGTTCTTTAGTGGCCCTGAGTCTCTGAGATGGGCAGGCATCGTTTCCTACGTTACCCTCCCCCCAGATAGTTAAATGGCACATCTACACACAAACAGTTAAACATTTGCTGAATACGAAACTGAAACATAAACAAAAAAAAGAGAGGAGTAGACCACCACACGTAGTAAAAGCACAGCCAGTTGGTAGCTGCAAAAGGTAAACAGTAAGAAGGAGAGCCGGAGAGGGGGAGGGGAAGAGGAGACACAAGAGCATTTTCAGCAGAGGAAAAATAGAGTCTTTCTCTAAAAGGGAAGGAAAAAGCAACCCCTTTTTAACAAACTGATGAACAACAAAAAAAGCAGAGTACATGCAGAATCCAGCTATCAATAAAAAGTCTTGCGATGCATTAGAACAACTTGAGTAGGAAAATTTTCACACCTTTATTCATTTTAAACCTGTAAAGAACAATTAAAAACCTGGTGAGCAACTCCTCATATCTTTACTGTATAACCACAAATAAGATCAAACAAAAGTTAAGTTCAAACCAAACATCAGTTGTCAAATAGTCATATCAATCAACTCTTCTTGGCTTGTCTTATCTTCCTCTTACAAAAGCAAACACACGTGGTATTTATGTTAAGTATTCTGATGCAAGTCTAAACATTAAAGATCTAGCAATCTCCACCCTCTGAACACTATTCACTAACTCAGTAAACAGTGGTATTTTCATTAAAACCACTGACAGAGCCTCAGGCTATTGGCCTGTATTCAACGCTCACTGCAGGCCTACCTTTTCCTAGAAACATATTACCTGAGCAACAGGATCTTGAAAAAGAGCTCCTGTTGCCGGGAACTAAAGCAAAGAGTATTTGAGCAAAGAGTAATTGAGTTTTTCTGCACAACAGTAGTTATGAGGCTCACCGCAGACAACTCCAAGTGCTCCAGCAGTTCATGTCATGCTATTTTTGCTGACAAACCTACAAAAAATGCTATGCAAGTTTCTGACTCAAAATTCACATTTCAAAAACAAGTTGATATGCATGTGGGACACTTTAAAAACAGCTGTATTCAAGTGCAAGGTTAATAAGACAGTGCATTGAAATGGGCCTACTGAATTCATCTCTGAATAAATGAAGTGAGAAACAAAATAGAAAAAATACTACAAAGTATCTATATTGTTACTATATTTTGCTCATTTAACATGCTGCCGTTAAAGAACTAGTAAGAGGCACTGTGTTATGACAAACTTTTATTTAGCAATCCCATTTGCACACAGATGCTAGCAGCAGAAAAGATAGGCCATTCAAGGGGTTCATTTCAACAAAATTAGATTTTGAGGTTTTTGCAAAAGTGGAAAACAAACCAAGAAAGGCGTTTTTGGTGTCTTTTATTGTGTTTCTTTTCAGTTTGTATTATGTCTGTTTTACAACGAGTTTACAAGGCAATTAAGCTGGTCTTAGTTTGGTGAAAGAGAGAAACTTGGATTCAGAAGGTGTCAGGTTATATTTTTAACTCAATAACGAAAAAGAGGTGTGGAAATATTTATTTTCTTGACATTCTGTAAGTTTTTTTTTTAATCTATACTATTTTCCAGTATGAATGTTTTCTATTTGGCTAACCTAAAATTATGTTATATCAAAGCAGATATCTGTTCTGTTAGTCTGTTGTGACTTCCTTAATAACTCACTTCTAAAGAGAGTGCAGCTAAGTTAAAATAAGTAGAAATAAGGATGCTCCAATCATTGTTCCTTCTCTAACTATCAATATATTATTTTGTTTCCCACACAAATTAATACTCACTGAAAGATTCTAAATTAGAATCATTGATGATCATTACTTATGGAAATCCAAAGGAAATTTGATATGAGCTCAATTTGATTAAAATGTCACCCAGCTCTACCTCAAAGAACTCATCTGAAGACATTTTAGTGTACATATTATGGTTCTTACTCAGCTGCTAGCTCACTCTGACTGTTTCATATTCATATTCAGGTTATAACTGAGGATGTAGGGCATTAGAGGCCAGCATAAAGCATTAAACTACAGACGGCTGTGAAGCTGGGACAGGAAGGCAGGCAGTCCAGAGAGCTCAGTGTGCTCAGCGGTCTCCATGGCCAATGGGCAGGAACAATAGTGGGCTCTGGTGTGCCAGTCCAGCTCTGCCTCCTCTTATTAAACTGGGGCTGCCAGCCTGAAGTGCTAAATTCTTCCTGCTACAACAACAACAGAAAGATGGAGTCTCAGCGACTAAGCCTCTAGTCTGTAAGCCAACAGATGAGGACACTTCATCACTAAATTTTAAGCCAGAAGGTATTATGTACCCACTGGCAGCTGATTAGACACAGTCTCTCAGTAACACAAATAGTAGTACTCTTATCCAAAGGATTTTAAAAGAACTCATTTGTACATTTCACAACCTGACAACAATCGTCAGAAGTAGGGGTGCCCAATGAGGAAACTGTTCCACCACTAAACAAACTAGAGACAATATTGGTGTCACCTAATCTAAGGAACATTTTACAAGGCAAGATATTCACCGAGTCAGGCTCTTTTAATAACAGCCAACTGGAAGTGTTATACAGCATATGTAAATATAGGATGTAATACAAGGTCTTTGTTGTATTTGTCCTTCCCCTCCTCTGTGACTGGACAACTGGGTAAAAAGTAACCGTGAGGAACACAAAGCTTTACCCAGAGGCGAGCAATTTTCAACTCTTGAAAGAATGAAAAAAAGAGAAAGGAAAAAAAAACCCCAAAACACCAAAATGTGCAGCATTCAGTGCAGAATATATGCTCAGTGCCTCATTGTGCTGCAAACATTTGTGGCAGAGTGTCAATATGAGCATCCCTGTCATTGCAAAGCAACTTCAAAAACATGCAGGACTCAAGAAAAATTCTTTGATTGATACACTTACTGTTGTCAAACAATGATTAAAAACCGATTCCTTTTACTCTGTGCTGCCTCTCTATTGCTGCTAGCAAGGCACTTTCACCTTATTGTAGCTTCAGCTGACTGGTTTAGTAATGATAAAATAATGACACGCTTATCCTTTTACAATGTTTTTTTTTCATTTGTTGAAGATTTGCATTGATACATATAAATTAACAAAATGGGTTTAATTTCTATAAAAATTATGGAAAACAGTGGTGGGGTCAGAGGGCAGGTAATGATATAGCTGGTGTGTAATCGGTGTGAAGGCCGTGTTACACCTCCAACACCATGAACTATCATGTTTAGCTTAAACACAGGCAAGATAAAATTAGGTGTAGATATGTAGTTATTTGTTTCGTGATATCTTATTATAACTTGAATTAATCAATTTATGCTTAGCTTATAAATGACACTTAAAATAATAAGTGCTCGTTATTAGTTCCTTAAACCAATTTACCTTTAATCAATGACACAGAAGCTCAATTTTATATCACAGATGTTACACATTAAAACAAACAACAAGCCTGAGACAAGCAAATGTTTCACATTTTGTATCGATATTTGATTGAATAATCAATTTTCTTTAAGTCCTATAATTGGTTGACAAGGCATTTCGGTCTTTAGGTGTTTGTTCAAGCTGGCAGAAGCTAGAGATGCATTATCTGGGAAGTCTTTAATCAAACTTAAAGAAAAGACAACAAACAACCACTACAAGATGCCTGAGCCTGTTGCGCTCGCATAAGGGGATGATTCTGCACTTTTTTTGGACATGCAGGTCAAAAGTCATGTTTGCTCTGGCAGATATCCATGTGGCTGTTGTTGTTTTGCTTAAGAAACTTATCTAACTCCATTTGGTGTAAGTTCATCAATGCTTTACCCTAAATATCAATGTCTAAAAAAAGAAAAGAGTACCTTAGATACCATTGAGTTGTCAGGGTTGAGATATGCTGTCATCTTTGTTAAAAGGGTTAGGGTTAGGGTTAGTCAAGAAGGATAAGATAACATAATCCTTCTCTACTGCAAGATAAAATTATCATTTTCCAATATAAAGCACTTGGTCAGAGTTTAACTCAATTCAATGAGTTCATGTATGTTTAATCTGTGCATCACCATGGACATGATTCGCATAGTGTGACACTTAACTATTCAGATACTTATGCATAAGTAAGTATAAAGGCGGCGTAAACATCTGCAACTTGTTACAAGCTGATATCAGTGATGTCCTTCAGTCCACATTAAAGATAGTGCAAGACCATACATGACTGAACAATACACAGTATCTACGTCTCCATGCACAAGAGTATCTAGGCTGAATCAGAGCACTTATTGATTATTTTCCTCTGACCATCTGACTGATGACCACCAAACAGACCTCATGACTCACCATGAAATCATCAAGTCAGTGTGCAGTTAAAATAGCTGAAAGGGGTAAACAAAAGGTAAATATCAGAGGTATAGGCCTCACATTTAAGTAACCCAGTTACTCTTCAACTGGACTGAACTCAAGAGGTCAAGACCTTCAGCGGGACAATACAACAGCAACGAAGCAGTTATCTAATGAAGGCGGGGGGGGGGGGGGGGGGGGCCCCAGTTTAAAAAAAAAAGGAAAAAAACAAACGGTTGGGGAAAAAAGAAGGGGCGGAAAGAGACACAAAAGGGGGGATGCAAAATAAAACAAAG
>JAPZDV010000021.1:21705271-21734693 GCA_029814665.1 Acanthurus lineatus | reverse complement strand
CCCCCCCCCCCCCCCCCCCCCCCCCCCCCCCCCCCCCCCCCCCCCCCCCCCCCCCCCCCCCCCCCCCCCCCGCACAGGTATGCACACATGCTGTAAATCACAGCAGTTGTGCACTATTACAGGTCCATGAAAGTCACAACTATGTGGCTTCTCAATGAAATGACTAGCTGGGAGGCGATGAGCCTCAGGAAAACTCTTAAGTAACCAACATTGTTGTGTCCCAAGGCAAGCTGTAATATCTGCCATTTTACCTTCAAGTTCTAACACTCCTTCATAGCTAGAACAGTCAAAAAAAAAACACAGAGCCTCCTCTGTCTCTCTATCATTTACATTCAGTTGCCAGTACAGGAGCTGGTGGATGTTTTCTAGTAAAAAAAAATACAAGCAGTACTATCAGTGACAACAGGCTCCCTGGCCACTAAGATGCACGTGGGTAACACAAGGAGGATATACTTATGCAACAACTGCCTCAAAAAGAGAACTTTTACAATGTGGGCAGTACACATAGTTCTTTTAATGAGAGGGTCCTCCAGCTATCCTCTGGCCCCTCTGAATTGCAAAGCTTACACTGCCCTTGAGCAAGTCACTGAGGACACCATTCAGAAAGAGGAGTACACAATCACAAGAAGGGAATGTACCTGATGCTATTTTTGATCAACTCAATTGACATGCAAACTGTGAGCTTTCATTTTTGGTTTTCTCTATAAACAAGATTTTAAAGATATTTGCCGTGTAAAACAAAGATTTCATAAACAAGATTGCTCAAGCACTGAAAAAGAGTTGGGGAACTCTGATCTGGCAGCAGAGGGCAAATGAAAGCTTATATAGACCATCTCATCCTATAGATGATCTTTGAAATGAAACAGGTTGGACAAGCAAAACCCTGTGGTGTCTTCTTACTGGGTTGGTGTCAAAACATACAGCACAGACACCTCCTTGGACATGATAAGCACAGGCAAACCACAGTATACGAAAGCTATCTCAACTGCATCAAAGGCATTTAATTACATAAGAGACAAATCAACAACACAAACACGTAATTACACAACAACTAGGCAAGTCAAAATATTCAACAGTACCGGGTGGACAACTTTATTTTACCTGGATGAGTTCACAAAATCGTAATGCTGTGCTAGCTTTGTATTAATGTCTTGTGAGTGTCTGCACTATCATGGAGTATAATATGAAATCCCCACTTGGTCAATTGGCTGCAGAATTATCTCTGGAGTGCTAATCAGGTTACATAATAACAATAATCTTCAAATGGCTGTGAAACTAATTAGCCTATGACACAGGGACAGAATGAGATAATGATAAAACAAGTAGCTAGTTTCTATTTGTTTTTTGCACACTCCTATACAAATGCATAGATCACAACACATCATCTCATTTTGCTGCTCTCAGGAAGTTTTAGAAAAATAGAATCAAAAGAAAGATGCCAAATGTTTGAGAAAGACCAACAACAAACTCTAATCAGTTAGTAACTTAAGAGTTGTGTTATTACAGAGAGAAGTGCACTAACACTCAGCAAACATCTAGGCACTAAAGTTAAAATCTAAGTGGGAAGAAAATATATGTGTGTGGCATACGTCCTATCATTACTGACAATCAACCTGGCTGGAAATATGCACCCTCACGCAAGCACTCATAAGAACACATGCAAACTTTCTCCAGAGATGCTGATGTCAACAGCCTGAGCTAGCATGCAGTAAACACAGTAAAATCCCTGCTGCTGCCTATGTGAGTGAAGGGGCAGCATGACACCCACAGAATACATTCTGCTGTGCCTTTCTGTGCAGCTCAGCTAAGAGATTTATTTCTAAGCAACGACGATAGTCGAGCAATAATATAAAGAGGATTTAAAATACTTCAATTACAAATAAAACACAGGATCTGAACTGAAAATGTCAACATTAGACCTTTTCAAGCAGAACAGAATCATAAAATCAAACAGCAGGTAAATCACAACAGAAAGATGCCTCCCCCCCACAGTCCTCTGCCACCAGCCTCCTAACAGAGATCCTGTTACTGTTTAAAATTGCTGCTTCCTTGGAAACCTTTGGATTACTGCAAGAACTGCATTCCCCATTTCTCTGTTCCCACTGGGACGTGTGAGAGTTGGCAGGGAGGAGAGACGCCAACAGCAGCACACTAAAAAGAGTTTGCATTAGTAATGAGGTCTGTGCGTGTGGCTGCATGGTCATTAGTTAGTTTGTGGGAAAGTGAAAAGTGCACCATGGTTTTAGGCAAGCTAAAGCCTGACATGCATGGCTGTACTCAAATGTAGTTGTTACCAAAGACAGCTGTCTTGTTCTTGAATTAATTATATAATTTAATATTTTCTTGTAGCTTTCTTGCATTTAAATTAATAACTACAAATATCCAGACCTCACAGGCCTTAAGGAGGCAGATTACAGAACTCTGTTCTGCCTAGTTGCTGTGTTTTCATGTTCTCATCATGTTCTCATGTTTCTTTCTCTCTCTTCTGTTTGCATGCTTTAAAGATGAAAAAGAACTTCAAGTCTTATTAATGTGATCACACTTTTCGGAAGAAAAGGCACAGGGGTTGTGGATTTATCTCAGTCTGAGAGAGCTATGATTTTTCTTTTCTGTGACCAAACTGTTGGATTTACTTAACACAAGTTTGGATCTCTTTTGCAAAACATGAATATCATGAAAGTACCAGATTGTGTACTGGAGACCATTTTACTTATTAATGAAGGTATTACATAAGGCTTATACTTGTTATGATCATAAAACATGAAAAATTAAAATCTGTTTACAATGTAAGAAAAATGTGAAAAGGAAGAAAACACCCCTGGTTTAGGACTGTAATGATCAGGAGCCTCCAGAATTAAAAAATGAATATGATCATTACATCCTGTGTCATCAGTGTAGAGCCACTGATGGATTTTTACTGACAACGCATAAGGGTCACATTGTTTCCTGGAAACATGATGACAGAGGTGAATAATACAGCAAATGGGTCCTGGATTTATTTTTAACCAACAATATTTGTCAACAAAATAACAAAATCATTCCATCCTCTACACTGTCAATGAAAGTGATGTTGAATAGTTATCACAAACAAATGACCAGGCCAATGGAGAAGTTAAACAACATTCTGTACGCCACAAACTGCATGGTTAGCTGCTCCAGAGTCCCCAGTCTGGATAAAGGTGGCATGTTAGCTGGCCTGCTAATCCCATTTCACAAACCCCATGTATTGTTACCTGCCCCGTGCCTCTGAGATTAAACAAATTCATGTGTTGCGTTAATCTACCAGATGTCACTGCTGCATGCAGCTACTCTGAAGACGAAATACATAAACCATGCATTAAGTTGAACTTATTTACACTGTTAAAGGATTAAAGGATCTGTCACAGCTGTACAAGAACAATTATGCTTAAGTAAAACCCTCATACAGACTGTAAACTCTCGCCCCTGAGAGTTTTGCAGCGGATCTAACGTGATGTGTATCTAAGTAACACTTGCTGGTCAGTCGACAGACAGTTAATACTAACCACCAGTGATCATTTTTTTCAGTTATTTTAGACCTGTAACTTTACATTTATCATCACATTCCTAAGTGGTTTAGGTTAGCTAGCTACGTTGGCCAACAGATGGCTAGCTAACGATAACCTACTAACCCACTAAAAATCATTTAAACAACAAACTTTTTCAACTTGTTACAATATATTTAGTACCATCAAAATCATGCTAATTTACTCCTTTGATTCATGGTTCAATTGAACATCAGGCCACCAAAACCGGGGATAATGTTCACTTTACTGAATAGGAGGATTCATGTCCCTCAACACTGATGATTGACGGATATTATGCGGCAGAAGACATCAAGACTAGCCATATGACGGGTAGAAGTATAGTAAAACGTAACCAAGATATTGTTGCGACTGTTATTTGTCTGACATGACATTGACAATGTAAATTGAGATAGAGATGTCGGGCTAAGCTTACCAGCACAGGAGAGCTACAATGAGGCACACCAACAAAACGCGCAGCCTCTTCATTATCTTCCCGCGGGGACCAACATCCTCGCTCTTTTTCGTTCTTTTCTAATTTCTCACGGCTACACGATACACCGAGAACAAGCTTTTAGTTGGTCGAGGACCTGTGGTTGAAACAAATAAACAAACCACTGTCTTCTGTGCCTAAAACCTACACTTGATGTATACTAATTTTCATTGTGCGGACTGCTTGTCCGCTTCTTTTTCAGCTTTGGTAGCCACTGCTGTTGACGGGTAGTCGACTCGCGGTAAGTTCAACCCCTGCCCTACGTCAGACCAATCAAATCAGAGCTGTAGATGTATTGACCAATCACAGGACACGTAGCAACACGGTTTTTTGACCAAAAAACGCCCCCTCCACTGAGGTTGAGTTGGTGGTTTTAGAGCAGGACGCGTCATCTATTTCTTGATAGGCAAATCACTAAAGTAGCCACGCAATACTTAAATTTATTTCACAATAGTGTTCTGTGAAACGTCTCTGTATAAACGACTGCTTTTGATAGCTGTCTTATTAGAGGGCAATTATGTGAAAGGTTAAATCACTTGATGAGGTAGGTGGTGGGGGCTTAAGGGAAAGTGAACATCGTGTACTTTTGCCTTAATCGTAAGACATCTTCATACAAACTACCAATTCATTTTCAAAAAAACATGAAAATATGTTTCAAAAGGATCAGTCGTTATTACAACTTTAGGCTCAATGCCAATGATTTTCTTAGCACATCTCTAACTCAAACTTTGTACTTTCCATATTTCTTTAATTTTATGTAGCATAAACTTTTTGTGGTGATTCGACGTTTATCAAAATTATCATTGTCCTTAAACTATCATTACATAAGGCATAAGGCAAATGTTATCAATAATAATACATTTTTAAGTTACAGTCTGTAGAATATAAAATCTTTTCCTCTCATAAAAAACATATCAACATGTGTATTTAGTATAAACATTTCTTTGTTTTCTAACATTTTAACACGTTTTGGTCATGTTTTTTATTAAAAGGAATAATTCTATTGTTTAGTAAGGCTACCCTTAATTATTCCTCCCAGCTACACACAGAAACAGAACGACTACATATCCCAAAATGCATCCCGAAAGTGCCCTGAAAATTTGCCTCTACTTTTAATTGTATGTAAATCTTGTCGACCGAAATTCACATTAAAAATAACCAGACAAATGTAAAATGAAATAGAACACCTTTTTCCAAAATATCGAGTAATTTTCTAAATGAGAATGTTTAATTTGTTCGTTTTTTAAACTGGCGGGGTCCTTAACTTTCGTTAGCCTTGTAATAACAGTTCAACAGAAGTGAAGTTTGGGCGAACACGGCTCGTTACCTCAGTAAAACAGTAGCTCGCTACTGTAATACATTTTGGGCTCTTTTCGACTTTTAGCCACGCTGATTTGACTATGGAGGTAGTCCGGATACTTTTGTGTGTCCTGTCCGCGTTTGTTGCTCTGGTGTCGGAGAGGTTTGTGGTCCTGGCCGCTTTCTCTCAGTCGTTGGACAGCGACTTCACATTCACTCTGCCCGCCGGTCGCAAGGAGTGTTTCTACCAGACCATGAAGAAAGATGCTTCCCTGGAGATTGAATATCAGGTCATAAAGACTCTCATATCAGCGATGGTCTTGTTAAAAATTATACTGCCAACTGAGTAAACCCAAACTAGCTATCTCTGCTTGCCTAATCGAAAATAATCCCCAAGCGAGAGTCAACATTTGCATAACATTAAACTTGCAAAACCTGTTGATTATCCCATACATTGAGCGTACTGTCACGTTTTCGCACGTTGTGTCTCATTCATAGATAACAGGCTTTAATCCACTCTCTAACCACACTGATATACTGCCATTAAAGTAAAATTATCTCTTGCGCAAGAAATTGAGAGACGTGTTTTGGTAAGGTTGTATTGTTTGCAGTCGTGTCACCGAAAATGAATGAGTTTGATAAAGAGCCAGCAGGTAATGTTGCTCACACCTCGATTTCAAATTGTAGGGAACCTGTTATACAAGTTCAATGTGCAGCTTTTCAGTACTGGCTGTATCTTTGAGTCTGACTTTCTTGTATATCTAGAAATTGGGGGATGACAGGGAGTTGTTTTTATTATTGCTTGTGGGAGACCTCCCCGGCATTTTATGTCTTTTGTAGTGTCATTGAGGACAAGATCTCCAGAATTACTTTATCATTTTAGGTGGAGAATTAGGGGGAAACATTGAGGAAACTAGCAGAAAACTAGCATTCTCACATGTAATGCATTAAATTAATATATCCAACTATTAAGTCCTTTTACATTCTTAAGAAAATATTAACTCACACTGTCTCTCAATTCTCTGATATTTTCCTTGCTGCATGTATTTATAATGTTTAAATGTCATCAACTATCCAAAGGTATTAGATGGTGCAGGCCTTGATGTAGATTTCTTCATCTCCTCTCCTTCTGGCCAAGTGCTGTTCAGTGACTACCGCAAGTCAGATGGAGTGCACACGTAAGTTATACCATCAATCTGGTAGACGATCATTATTGACAGTTTCATGTGTAAACTCTTTCCCTCTGTGCTTTGCCTCCAGTGTTGAGACTGAGGATGGAGACTACATGTTCTGCTTTGACAACACATTCAGTGCCATCTCTGAGAAACTCATCTTCTTTGAGCTGATTCTGGATAACATGGATGCAGATGGAGACCCAGATGACTGGAAGGAGTACGTCCATGGAACAGACACGTTGGACATGAAGCTGGAAGACATCATGGTGAGGATGCTTCCAGTATCACAAGAACATAATATATTAATGTAACATGTTATATTATTCAGAACAGTATGGTGTTATATTTGCATGCCACATGTTCTTGAGTTGTTGTGTAGTCGGTTTGTTTGTATGAACCTTTGAGCCTGAATGAGAGATGTGAGAAGTGAAAACTTGTTGAAAGTGTGTTTGTTTATTCTCACCGGGTGTCCCAGACTTTGTCCCTCTCTTCTTTGCTGACTGTCTGACATAGGGAGTGCAAAGTGACCCGACAGGCTGTCAGCAATATGGCATGTAGTCCAACACGCAAAAACAGAGCTTTCTTTCTAATCTCCAGCTCAGACACACAGGAGTTTAGTCAGTGGGGACACAGTTACACAAGGAGGAAATGTTGCAGGTTGGCCACCGTTAGCTATGCATGACTGAAGCAGCACGACCACCCTTTGGTTTGAGAAAGCAGTGGAAAGCATGTCATCGGGTATGGCTTGTCAGACCTGCCCCAGGCCCATGGAAAAACCCTGTTACAGTCAGAGTCACAAGTAGAGTGTCACAAGAATAGACAATGTCATGAACTCTCACCTATTGGCTGAGGCAACCAATTGTTTCAGCTTGCACCAGTAGCATGCACTGCCCCTTAACTTGAAACAGCTTTAATTTGTGTCAAAAGTCACAAAGACCTCATTTAAAAGACAGGAAATATATTTTCCAGCTGTACAGGAAGTTGTCCTCTCAGGGAATAAGAAGCACACTTGATTGAGCTGCTTTGTTTACCCACTCAGAACTGCCTCTAGAGATCAAAATCTTATTTTTATCTCTCTAATTTTTAGGCACTAAGTTTAGTTTCCTGGGCTGCAAAGTAGTTGAAGGTTCTTATATTTATTGTCTTCTCAGATTCAGTCACTCACAGCCTGTCTGTCTCCTCTTCTCCAGGACACCATCAGCAACGTGAAGGCTCGGCTGGACAAAAGTATGCAGATCCAGACATTGCTGCGGGCTTTTGAGGCTCGCGACAGAAACCTCCAGGAGAGTAACTTTGACAGGGTGAACTTTTGGTCGATGATAAATCTCACTGTTATGGTGTTGGTATCAGGTCTACAGGTCTACCTAGTCCGCTCACTGTTTGAAGATAAAAGGAAAATTTATACATAACACCATCCCAAACGGAGGGACACAGAGAGAAACCAACACTGTCGCCCACAGACACTTTGAGGATTTTTATTACCAGATCATCTGGCTTGTGACTTTTAACACAAAGAGTCATCGATACACATACATATACATGCACACATACACAAATTATGACCTTCTTAGTCTCCACTGTTGTTGCTCTGATCGTCAGTCCACTGGAGTCTGAGGGGCAACGGGAACAGGAACTTAAAACTGTCAGCTCCTTTGCTTTGCAAACTCAGTCTCTTTGTTACAGAAGAAAAAGTCTTTTTGTCTCTCTTTGTATTGTTTTATAGTCCTCCTGAGCTACTGTAACTCTTTACAGAACATGAGATTATAAGCACAGTTATGATGTAAGTATTTTTCTAATGGAGCCTAATGTTACCAGGCCACCTGCAAAGATGTCCTCTTTTCTCTGGACACGTTTTTATTTGAACTAAACTAGATGAAGAAATTATATGGTGTCTGAAGAATTCAATTTATTCTGCTTGACAGGACTAGCAAGCATAATCAGTCCATTAGAGGTAATCCCCTCTCTTTTGTTTGTAACTATGATGCCTTAATGGTTTGTATTTAGCCGCCAACGTTTTGCCAATTGGTGAGGCCTTTGAAAATTTCTCCCTTTGCCAAGGACATTTATGTTGTTTGTAGAAATTCAGCATAGTATGCCATTTCACACCAATACTGTATGCTTTTAATGCTGCTCTGTGACACCCAAGGGTGTAGGAGAAAAGGTTAAGCGCCGTCTCCAAATTTCTTAATGACTGCTACCCTACTATCCTCGTGGGCTTGTGGCCTAAAAGGCAACCAGCTCCGCCTCGCGGCTGCTGGCGGGTGTCTGCTTACAGCCACCTACTGTGTGAAGATGTTAAGTCTGCCTGCCTCTCTGGTAACAGAAGTCTATTTCTATCTCACTGACACTTGGAAGGTCATTCCTGCTACTACATGGGTGCACTGCTAAGTTTAATTTGCACGAGCCATTCACTGTCTCGGCTACGTTAGCGGTCTTTTCACATGCTTGTGTCTGTGTATTTTATTTGATTTTCATATTTTTGAGCCATCCTTACGAATTAACATCTGATCATTGCACTGCCTCTGATGCCACAGAACAACAGATTTTTTGTCTTCATGTTCTTAGTAAATGATACAACATGTTGGGCCCTGGTTTATTTTTTCAGGATTGCAGGGGACCCCAAAAAACAGGTTTACAACTTGTCCTGATCTGTGAAATAAGGAGTCCTGCTTGGGAAGTTTTGAGTCATTGGTTGCCTGTATAGTATTAAGACAGCACCATGGCTTGTGATTATGGTTGCTGAGAGAATTCATTTTATTGTAACTGCTGAGCTCCACAGAGAAACTTGATTGCTCACTACCCTTGTTGGGAGTTGCCATCCTCTTTATTTGCCCCGTGCTGCAAGATAAAGATTATACAGTGAGTTTACGCCTTATGTTGGAAGTGCTGTAACATCAAACTGAGCAGTCTGCTTTGTTTGTTTTAAAAGGATAAAGTTTTGCCATACAGCCTGTTCGTATTATAGATCGCTGCAAAAACATACAGGATTTCAGTGGTTGTAACAAACTGTCATCATCTGACTCAGTTCAAGCTTTCCATCATGATTAATCTGCCTACCTGACGTCACTGTCTTACCCAGTGCTTAATTGAAGTACTGTATGTTGAGATTTTGTTTATGAATGATAGATCTGTAATGTGAAGTTACAGTTTGGGACATATTTTAAAATACTTCAAAGTTACGTGAAAATAAAAGATTACACTATTCTCTGATGGTATTCTAAATTACTGAGTGGGAGATTGTTAAGGACAGAGTGAGTAGGATTGATAGGTGTCATTTTTTTAAACATAACATTCAAAGTTGGCCTCTCCTCCCTGGCTCAAGAGCTTCTTTTAAATGCTTACAATCTGGCACCTGGTCACAATGTTTTTATCAAAGACAGCGGCCACACTGTCTTTGAAAAACATTTTTTACTACCTGGTTGGGGCAGTGGGGGAAAGAGGGAATGTGACGTTCTAAGATATTTATTCAACTAATGTCCTGTAGTTGTAAATGTGTAAAAAATTAAACAATCATACATTTTTCTGATCTCTCCGCTGTACTGTGTTATACTGAGGAAACATGTTATTTGTAATTTAGTGCAAACCTGAACTACATCACTGTATTTGGAATTATCAAACAGTTATGCAAATACCTACAAGGGCTTCTCCATTCATGCAGCAGCTCAGATAAAGCAGAGGTGACTAAATCATTGAGCTGCTGGACCGTGTCCTCCTACGGCCACAGATCTGATGATTAAACATTCCTTTAGTGCAGAATCTGAGACCCCTGCCAAGCGCCGCGGAGTCAACCCAAGAGAGCTGAAATGAAAGGAAGTGAACTGGTCATCATCATCATCACTCATCCTCACAGGACTAAAACAGTGATTCATCATAACACTTACTGGCCAGTGGCATGCTGTTTAAATGATCCAGTTCTTCTGGAAACACTTTCTTTCTTACGACAGGTTCCTACCTGCAAACAGAGTCAAGGATAGGCTACATGTTACTAGCAGCTAAGCATAACATAACAAAAACACAACCATTACACAGTAATTTGTTAAGAGATTGAGATATTTCACATTTTGTAACTGTCATACTTACTGTAAATGTTCTCTCTCACAAAGTGTTAACTCAAGATTTTGAATATGTTTCCAAAAAAGGGTTACTTGTGTAAGCAGGATTTACCATGATTGTTGGTTTTTGTGGTTCCTTTAACAGCTTGCCTGACCTGACGGGTTTACCATCTGCCTGATATAGGACTGAGGGCTGTGCTCTGTACACTGGGACGCTACTGTTAGACAGATGGGGTTATTGATAAATACTGTCAACAGTTAATGTCTGTGAAAGAGACAAACCTTCCTAACAGTAATTGTAGGTCACCTTTTTGCAGGCACGTGCGTCTGTCCCTTGGTAGGTCTTACTATGTCCACAGAGAAGGGACCAAATATGTTCAACACAGATACCTTGACGAGGAAAAAAGAAAAAAATAAGTTTTTCCAGTTTAAATGAGCCAGTTATTCGTAGACTCGAACAACAGGCGGCGCTGTGAGTTTATTGGCTCTGCCAAAATGCTTTACTTCCGGTTTAAGGACATGATGAGATTGTAGCGCATTTTGCCGATAAAACCCCATTTAAGGTAGGTGATAAAAACTCTTTAGTTGCAGGAAAGTTTATTCATAGCGTCCTGAACAAATGAATATTCACACGTTTACTTATGCTGTCACCTATTTTATTATGTTAAAGCCGGAAGTACAGTAGTGTTATGCTAGCAGAACCGGCGGAGCGCTAAACTCGTAGCTGTAGTACTCTGTATTTATAAATTGATTCGTTCACCTGACAGCAAATGAAACACTGTTTCAATTTAAGATCTCGACACGATCAAAGATGTTAACGCTGTCAATGCAAAGAATCCTTCACATGACAGATAGCTCATTAGCTTCAAAGCAATCAAAATTATGAGGTCAGACTAAATGCTGTTCTTGGTCTGTCTGGTCTTAATGCTGTATGGTAAACCTATGATTTTTTTTCTTTCCTTTATTATTAATAATAAATTTATTTATGTATATATTCCCCCCTCAGTGTAATGTGTGCAGTGTGGAATACCAATTTACAAATAAACTAACTGCACGAATATATTCAACTATATCAGCATGAAAATTCAAAACTGCTATTATGAAAGGCTTCGCACTAGTCAGTGATACAAACAAGACCATTATATCATGTAACAAACCATTACCCACTTTACAGTCATCTGTTGAGTTTTCTTATCACACATTGCTGGACATAAATTTCAAAAAATGAACACAAACTAGTTCATGCAGAGTTAGCCAAAAAAAACTTGTGTAGTCGATGGTACAGCCTTGTCTGTAAAGTCATGTGCTGCTGAATAAAATAGTGGTAAATGTTAAATTTAGAATTTAATCAGCCACTCAAAGAAATGCATGAGTAAAATTCTTAGGCTTCGATTGTAAACATGTTTTCTTGTTTGTGTGTGTGTGTGGCCAGTGTGATGGGGCCAGACAGTGCTCCGGGTCCAGCTGTGGCCTGGCGAAAGGTGCTATGGGAACCCCAGCCATTCCCTGATAACTATGTAGATCAGCGATTCCTGGAGGAATTGCGAAGGAATGAGGGCATTCGGCAGTACCGCTACTGGGCTGTGGTAAGAGAAGCAGGCTTTGTGGGACAGCAGCTGTCCTGTGTGGCCATTTTCATCACCATCTGGCTCTACATGGAGCAGGTAAAGCTTTAATAAAATCCTCTTGCTCTTGCAGAGGTCATTGTGCCGTTGTGGGTTTAAATGCATAATCAATCCACTCCTTTTCTTTCCTTACAGGGTCTGCTGTCCCCTGAGAGGTTGTTGTGGTCGTGCCTTGTTTGTGCCCTGCTGGGTTATGGACTGTATCAAGCCATGATGTCTCAAGTTGAATCTGGCAGTAAGCTGAGGACTCGTCTGGCTGACCTACAGAGCACCACTATTTTCCTTTCTTTCACCTTTGGATTCTCCCCAGTTTTAAAGACACTAACAGAGTCTGTAAGTACAGACACAGTGTATGCCATGTCTGCTATGATGCTGCTGGCCCATCTGGTGTCGTTTCCTTACGCCCACCCCTCACCCCCTGGCAGCCTCTCTCTGAATGCAGCCCTGTTTGCCTCAGTGTGTCTGGCCTCAAGGTTACCTGGGGCTCTGCACACCTTCGCCATGCTCAGCTGTGCCCTGCTGGTGTTTGCCCTGTGGCCCTGCCTGCTGCAGAGGTTAAGGGAGAAGGCCCCTGGTCAGTTTACTGGGCTGTGTGTTTTAGTGTGTATTGGAGGTGTGGGCGGTCTTGGGTCTCAGTCGCCAGGGGGAGCTGTGCTCTTAGCTCTGGCCTTAGGGAGTGTAACATTGCTCTGCCCCCTGCTGCTGGTCAGGCTGCAGAGGCACAAGGACAACATTCATGGACCCTGGGATGAGGCTGAGATTAATGAAGACCTCAGTCACCTCCTTCAGTAATGAACGGAGCAAAAAGGAGCGCATTTTGCACTTGATTTCGGTTATTTATAAGGTAAAGGCAGACTTATAGAATTATAAAAATGAATTAATTGTAAGTTTGTTGTATTTTGTTGGTGCTGGTACAACTAAACTGACAAATGTTTATTCTTTTATCTCTGGTTTGAACAAACACAACAACCTTGTTATTTTCTTAGAAACAATATGAAGATGTTTTTAATGTTCTGGCTGCTGTTATCCTCTAAGTGTTGACCTCTGAATTTGTATAAATGGTATCAACCAATATGCAAATCTGCCTTATTTTACTTACATTATATTACATATTACATTCTGCAGTCATGCACAAATTTGAAAGTGATGTTTTAGTAATCTGAGGGAAATATTTTACTTTTTATGGATTTGTTAAGAAAGTTGTTGATAACACATATGAACAGATGGAAGCATAGTGTTTAAAACAGTGGCAATGTTAAAATGAAACACAAGTATAAACTAAGAATTAAAGGGTTTTGCAATAAAATAATGTTTCTAATGTTTCTTCTGTTTCAGTTCTTTGAATAAATTCTCTTTTCTTTTTTTCCTGGACAACAGTGGGTGTGCAATGAATTAATAGCCTGAAATTGACTGTCACTGATGCTCATTTTATTATAAGTGTAGACTGCCAGATGTGTGACAGAGAAACTGAATTTTGTTTGACTATCATAATTGTGTTTTGAATGGAGGACCAGCTTACTTTTAAACACTATCAATAAGTTAAGATTTCTTAATTTTATTCCAATCACCATGACTGCTGCTTTCTATTTAAGTAGTGTTACACAAGTAAACCTGGCAGAAGTCCTCTATTAAGGAGTTCCTGCTGATCTCACAGAGGCAGGAAACTGCTGCAGCGTTGCTGCTCCCTCAAGACCAACCACCATGTGGCTTTCCCGGTCACGCCCTAATCAGTGACGTCATGTTAGCTGCGTCAGTTGATGACAAACACCTGTTGAAAATGTTACGCGGCCGTAAATCTTTCAACCCGCAGACAAACACAGCAGCAGTTTTCATTCTTCATAGACTTAATTTTGAGTTTAACAGGAGAAAAATGTTCAAACTTCTTGCGGACTGGTGCACCTTTTGTTCAGAAGTCACTGAGAAAACTTTAACGATTTGTCTTTTGTTTATATTCTTTTTTTGTTTTTGTTTCAATATCCTTAAGTTAAGCTAACGCTACATTAGCCTATTTTCATCCTGGCTCTCACTTCAACAAAAATAAAAGCACAAGTAGTACTCCTGCTATTGTTTTGGGACCTATTGTGTAACCAGCTTTCTAAGAAACTCACGACGTGAATGCAGCCGCGCCTAACGGAGAGTGTGCAGCCGACGCTAGGTGTCATACCTTCACCTCTTCTCTAACCGGCTTGGTACGACGTGTGACGGCGGGCTGTGCCCTCGGTCTTGACTGCTGTGGTGGCGCCATTCAGCAGATACAGGCCGACTATGGTTATATTAGTTAGCCCCAGACATACACATAGAGTTATTGACCATAGTGCTCAGTCGACCTGTCTGTAGCCGTGCAGCCTCACTCCTCCTCAGAGAACTACAAACAAGGGAAGTGCGTCCTGGTAACAGCGTCACAGACTGTACTGTTTCAAATGATTACTTTTTTTTTGGTCCGTTTAGATGTGTAATCCACACTGCAGACATTGGCAATATTAGTAACAAGCACATATGCGCAAACATTTTTATGTCAGGGAGTCCTATAAGCAAAAAGACCCCATTAAGCCTAAATTTGGGGTATTTCTTGAGACTCAGGAGGGATAACATTTAAGGATAAACAAATTCAAACATTATCTGCTTAAATTCTAGTCAAGTAAAAAGTTTTAGATCTATCATCAGTTAGCCAGAGACCTCTGCTGCACTCAAAAAGTCTCTTTTATGTCTGAATCTTAGCAGGCAAAGTTAACTACAATTAAATGCAAAAGTGAGTAAAAGTTTATTTAAGTTAAGAGGAAGTGATATGATAGAATCGGGAATAAACTGTTTAATTTGAAGATGGAACAGAAAAAAACTTCATGAAATAATGAGAGACAAGAATACATGATCAAAAATAAAATAGCTGTTTATTTAAAAACAGTAAAAATAGTGCATGTGTATTCTCTATTAGAATAATAATTCAAAATTGGTATTTTATTTACACAAAGTTTTAGACACTTGAGAAAAGACAGAAGACAGTCAAGCACATTCCAGCCTTTATGACCAATGATATTATGTACAAAACAGGCTCAAGGCTCAGTGAATTTTGCAGACAGCAGCTTCCAGAGGAGACAGAGAGAAGCCCAGCGTAGTGCCTCAGCTGCATTACACATCACACAGGTCATTGGGTGTCTCTGAGTGGGAGTCAGCTGCAGCTGGAAGGATCACAGGGGTACATGGGTAATGGAGTTTTTTAACAGATAGCATTCTGTTATTTATTTGGGATGGCTGGAGGATGCCTCCTGGAGAGAAGATCAGAGAAAGATTTTGCTATATTACCATAATGTTTATGATAACGAAATGAACAAAACATCCACTTAAATCCGACGGATGATGGCTGTATATGACCATTTAATTTGATAAAACACCAGGGGGATTTCGTGAAATGCATTATTGTGCCTTTTTCTTGCACAATGGTTAAAGCCTCCCCTTTGTATGGTTTTATGAAGGATGTGATAAATTTGCTCAGAGGTTATAGAGACAATGTCTAATTCCTCGTCATCATATTTCACAAGTCCAATTATCTACTTTTTCTAGATTGAAGTTTTTATTAGATTTAAATACCAGCATTTCAGCTTTATATACCCATTACATTCTGAAAATATTCCAGTAATAAAAAAATATTCCAATAAGTGCAAATACTGAAAACATAGGTCCAAGTCTCTATTGCAGTTATAAAACTGTTGTAGCTCCTCAGTGAAATGTTATTAAAAAAAACAGAAAAAAAGCCCTGGCCCATGCTTAACCTGACTGCTGACCCCAGGATTAGAGGCTTGTCGTTAAAGATGTAAAAACTTGCATAAACAATTGAGACACATGCAAAACACAGCAGGAAACTAAATTTTGGAGCACTGGGATTCAGAGTTCACAGTTTCCTTGCTTACATTTTTTTATGTCTATATATATTTTTATCTTTGGAAAGTTTTTTTTCGTTACATATCATAAGGCCACACATTGACTGTTCCACAGTCATGGTCTGTGGTGTCAACAGACTACAATGATTGGAATAAGTATGGAAAGAAAAAACTTTCATGGGTTTCTATAGAGTAGACAGATTGAGTAAGAAAAAAAGAGGCATAAGGTTGGATGGAAACGGTCAGGAAAGAGGGAGACTGTATGCGGGAAAGAACCTAAAGAACCATTGGAGAGTACAGAGGAAATGAGGCAGAGAGAAAAAGGAGAGACAGGCCAAAAGCATGGGAGGAACCAGTGAAAGAGGAGAAGTGAAGAAATGTACAAGAAAAAGAACATCGAAGTAGGGGGAAAGGAAAAACGGTTATTGCATGCGGGAAACTGGGGAAGGCAATAAAACAAATGCATACTAGGTGAAAGAAAGGGGGGATGAAGGACAGAGGGAAAGATGAAAACTTGACAGAGCGCTGAGCCTGTTGTCTCTGGCTCCACTAGAAAGCTGCACAGAGAAAAGTCCTGTCTACCGAGGCTGATGGGAAAGAGAATATGAGAAACACATTTTCCAGCAGACCCCCACCCAGCTCAAATAACAACTCCCTCTGCCTTGGTGCCTCTGTAATGCAAGTTTGATTGTGTGTATGCGAGTGTGTCTATGCATATAGGCCAGTGCATGACTGAGTGACAAACCTGAGGTCACGATCAGAATAAAAGTTAACTTCGGCTGTGTATGTGTGGTTTCAGAGTCACCTTGGCACACTAGGTGGAGGGCGGTGGGGTTGGCTGGGAAGTTGCTGTAGGCCATCAGCGCTCCCAGAGGCAGTGGGTCCAGTGTTAACAGGCAACCGAGGGGCAGACGGGGCATTACCACGAACCACTGGCCTGCCACTGGCCACTGACTTTGTAGGGGATGTTGAGCTGAGTGGAGAAAAGGTCAGTGAGCGACAGGCACTTTTTTATCTATTTCACACATTTAAGCATCAATAGCTGGGTCTATAACTGTACCTGGAGGGCTGTATCCAGGAAGAGTCAACAGGTGGAGGTATAGGGGTGGTGCAGGTGGAGGTGGAGATCTTTCCGACAGCAGCGAGTGCCTCCTTCAGAGCAGCATGTTTGCGGAGCACTTCTTCCCGATGCCGCTGCTGCTCGGGTGACTCATCCATCAGCGCTGAGCATTCTCCCAGAGCATAGAGTTGGGCCAGAAGCTCCGAGTTAATGAACTCCTTAACCTACAGAGAGGGATTATAAACAGCTGTGACAAGTCGAAATGTTAGACTTTGTAAAGTGATATTTTACTCTGATTTGGTATTATGACTCCAAATTCTTAAAGGGGTGGTGAAAACCTTTTTTTTCTTCTGATCTCTCATTTCTTTCTCAAGTCATTGGAGTATGCTCAAATAATGTTTCAAATGATTAAAAGTTGCATGGCAGGAAAGGAAATATGTATTTTGCTGGGCTGTGAGTGATCTTTAGTTTGAATAATGGAAAGATAGCAGGGAAAAATCATCAAAAATAAAGGTCTACTCTGGATGTCTTACACTGTTGATCATGAGGTGCATAACAGTCTTTGGCATTAGGTCCTTGATAGTCTTATAGATGATGCTCATATAGGAGTCGACCAGGCTACGAATGGTTTCAACTTGACGCTCCAGCTGGGGGTCTGTGAAGTTTTCAGGAGATCCATTTCCCTGCCCTTCCACCTGGGACAAACAAAAACGGGAGTTTTGAGGAACTTGCAATGGTTCAGACTGTCCCTTTATTTCTATCAAAGACTGTGCTGCAGTGACTGCTGAGGTAACACAGCTGGTAATTTCATGCTAATACAGATATGCAAAGCAATAAAGATCAGCCTTATGTATGTTTACATATCTTGTCATCTATGCTTGTGACGAGGAGAAGTATAGAGCCACTGCAGTAGGAACAGGGAGAGCAGAATAGAGGGAACACAAGAGAGGGAGGTAGGGAGGAGTGGGCAGAAGAAAGAAAAGGGGGAGTGGGAGAGGGACGAGGAACTGCTGATTAGAAACAGACTAGAACACACACACACACACACACGCATATTGGAGTGACATCATGGGCCAAGAATGCTGTGCTGAAGAGCCAACGACAGAGCGAGATGGAAGGGGTGGGGGACTTGCTTTTTCGTTTTGGCAGGGGAAGAGAAGGGGGAACATGAAGTGAGGGGTAAGGGGTTATGGCTAGGGTTTGAGGTGAGCAATCGCTACGAGTGCATGTAGCACAAAGGTAAGATGCAGACAGGTGCAGCTCCCCACAGCTACGGTAAGGCTTGGGTTTAATTAGGTTGAATTAGGGGGCAGAGTACTAACGGTGACTTTCTCAGGGTAGACTCCGGCCTGCAGCAGAGACGCCTTCCAGCTGTCCAACTCCTCCTGAGAGTTACAGGCCAACTCCAGGCATTTGTAGTCCTTATACACATTCCTGCAAATTCAGTGCAGTATTGTTAGACGTCTGCAAAAACTATGCTTTCTAGACAGCAACACTCTTTCCACAATACAGAGTAATAAACTTAGAACCTTACACACCTCAAGCAAATACAGAAAATACAGGCAAATCAAAATCATCCACAGGTTGTAATACTAGCATAAACAGTCCTGAATGACCAAAAATGACAAGCATTATTTAAAAAAGGAACTCCGACCCTCTCGTAATAACAGGTTATTATTGGTTTCTCAGTGTAGGTGATGTAGCCAGAGTTTAAGTCACAATGTGGGATAATTTCAGCTGAGCAGTGATGTTTTCAGTCATTTTTAGCTAAGTGCCGTCTCCACACTCTTACCACGTTCGCTTCCTGTGGAAACAAAACAAGCTTTGCTCCATGTCTTGTGGGAAGAGAGTAAAACAGTCCCTAGTAGTACTAAAAAAAGTGAACCCTGCAAAACATTGTTAGACCCAGCCACATTCTGCATCACTCAGTTTAATTATCACTTAGCTGTACTTTTGAGATGATGCAGATCGCCCACCATCAGTTAGTGTGTAGTAAATGGATATAGAAGTTTGTTGTTCTATAACAATTGTTGTAGTTTGCTTACAAGAGGACATAAGTGCAAAAAATGCACCAAGACCACATGGATGCTTTCAGTGTTCTTATTTCCTAATACCCCTTCTTCACTCAGCTCTTGACCCACTTTGTATACAAGCTGAATGTTACTGAAACAAGGCTGCTTTCGTGTGTAATGTGTGATAAACAGATTCCTGATCATTAAACTGACATCACAATAAGCTGCAGTCTCAGATTCAGATTCAGTCACCCTCAGACAGATAAAACTCACCTGACATGCACTAATGAGAGAAAATATTCTTAAAAAACCCTTTTAAGTTTGTTTTAATCTCCTTGATTTTAGGGCATTTAGTTTGTTTCATTTTAGTTTGTTTTTATTCTTTTGTGTTTTAAATGTGTTTTATTCCACAGAACTTTGTAACTATGTTTTGAAAGGTGCCATATAAATAACATTTAATACTGTCATTATTGCATATTGTAAAAGCCACAAGCTGCTATTAAAGATGTATTATTTGTCAGAGCTCTTAAGCTCCATTATTAAAATTGTTCTAGAGAGAAATATGCAAAATATAACTTAATTAAAATTAAACAGTTTTGCTATGTTGATGAGTTTGTGTGACTTCATAAAGGAGACTATGAGACTCTTTTTAGTTTTATACAGGGAGACCAAAACTCAAAACATGTCTTAGACAAAATTGATACCAATAAGATTGTCAAAGCCTAACTGAATGTATTATATGTTTACAATGGCTACTTATTTTGGTGGAGGGCTGGCTGGCTGACAAGTGTGCCCGGGTCTTGTGAAAATGACTTGATAAAGGAGAAACACAAGTTTTTTGGTTTAATGTGAAAGTGCCCTGCATGAGTCCACTCACATCCCCACTCACCCCCCACCCCCTGCCTCTGTTGGAAACCACAGATTTGACACAGGTGTTTGATGGTTTACAGGGAAAAACAGGTTTGACTAGTCCTACCCAAGTTTGAGATAATCCATTATATATTATTATATGTACAACCCGAAAGAAAATGTTTAAGACAGAGACACACACAAACACATGCAGCTAGGCAGATACACACACACACAGACACACACACAAATACCAACAGCAATTCCTAACCCCAACTCTTATCTCTTTATCTACATCATCTATTTTCTCTGAGTTGTTCACTCCCCAGCGCCGCTTTTCTCTCAATCGTTCCCATCATTTTCCTCTTCACACCAAACCATCTCTGTGCTTTGGCTGTAGAGGCAGCACAGCAAAGTAAGAAACAAGTAAAGGATCTGGAGCAGGCTGTGGCCCATCTGTTAAACATTCTTCCTTAATCACTTGGTTGTTTCTTTCCTCCTTTTGTTATTCCCTTCTCACATTCAGAACACATAGCAATTAACCTCAACTATGTGAAATCTTTGTGCGTGTGAGAATGAGAGAGACAACAGAAACGAAAAAAGAGAAAAAGAGGGCAGATTGCAGCACTACAGAAAGATCAAGAAATGGGCTGTCAGTTTGTGTGCTTATGTTTAGGCTGAGGGTGAGGCTAATAAGTCAGGGCGTGGTGGCTAACAGCTAAGGGGCTGCGCCAACGATGACAATACCAAAGTGCTATTACACCAGGACCAGGACGCGAACGTTCATGTACACCAGTGAGCACACATTAAAACTGTTCTCCGTGCTGATTTATCATTCACATGGATGTTTTTTTCCTCCTCGTCCCTTTTGCTTTCCTCTCGTCTCAGCTCAGGGCCGGCATAAGTTTTTTTTTTTTTTTCACTCATTTTGAGGAATTTCTGCATAGAGCCTTGACTGCTTTAGATCTGAAGAGTTTCCTGAGGTTTTTGATTACTGTCAGACAGGGACAAAACCACTGCAATGTCTGTCACACACACACACACACACACACACAAACACACAACCACACATACACATTCAAATGCAGAAAAAGAAACAGAGAGTCAGGGCGCAGGAAGGGGGGGGGGGCGCCATAGGACAGACTTTGACACATTCCTGGCCGATGGCTCTGATACTCTCTCTCCCCCTTTCTTTCTCCTCTCAACCCTTCCAATTCTTCTTTCTCCCTCCTTTTTGTGGTGAGTCGAGCAATTCTTTCCAAACAAGAGCAGCCTCATCTCTGATCCAAGCTCTCTGGCTTTGATTAGCTGCTTAATGAGCCTGCCGTCGGTATGCTGTGGTATACACACACACACATACACACACACAGGCAAAAGCACACACACACATGCACACGCAAACCCAGTTTGTGTGTCTGAATGCAGCATAGCACTGAATTATAAACAAAGCCCACATGCTCTGGTACAATCAGCCAGGCTTTGGGTCAGCTCCAGCTCCTCTACTCTCTTTCTCTCTCTCTCTCTCTTTTTCTCTCTTTACTCTCTCTTTGTCCTTTTTTTTTCTTAATCTGTTTCACACACATAAACCCAGCAAACTCAAACCCAGCCCTGCCCTCAAATGCCTGGCATGTACTTCGCGGCAAGAAAAACTAAACCCGCTGTAGCACCCACTAGATATCCTTTCAGTTCCGGTGGCAAGGTTGAGTAGAAGAGGTCAAAGGAAGAGCCAAACACTCTGACATCTCCTCCCTTTCCTCCTCTGTCCACCCTTGTAAAATATCACCAAAACTTAAGCAAGCAGGTGACAAGAACAGAACTCCCTCTTCTGACTCATGCACATATACAATCACAGGCCTCCAGCCACACACACAAACCTTAACTCAGTGTTGAAGATAGCAAAGACATATTTGCTGGACATGAAGCCCTTCTCCACATCTCTGAACTTTAAGTTGTCCAGAGAAAGCATGTACTTCTTCTCCTTCTCCTGCAAAAGACAGAATACAGAGAGATAAAGTTTGACAGAGGTATGCGGGATAAAATATGTCATCACAGAGCAGTAACACAGGTGTTGATAGCAAAAAACAACAGAGACGGAAGACAGTTCACTTGGGGCTTAAGCTAAAATAGTTGTATGTCTGGTAGTAAATATTTTTCAGCCTGCCTCCAGAGAAGAAGAGAGG
Organism: Acanthurus lineatus; assembly: GCA_029814665.1. Taxonomy (NCBI): domain Eukaryota; kingdom Metazoa; phylum Chordata; class Actinopteri; order Acanthuriformes; family Acanthuridae; genus Acanthurus; species Acanthurus lineatus. Next base: position 21,712,531 of record JAPZDV010000021.1, on the reverse strand, counting down.
CCAAGATACTTAAATTCTGAAAGGAAAAATGTCACAAGGAGAGGCGTGTGGGAGATGTGGAACATCATCAGATGATATTTCTGTCTGTCACACTGTCCCACATTAACCACCCACCAACTAGTGAAAGAGGGTCAGTGGAAGAGGAAGAGAGAAAGGAAAGGAGATGCCATAAGTCTATAGTCTGTCATCACCACGGGGACTTATGAATGACAGAGAGCAGTTGGATGAGTGGAGCAGCCAGAGTGAGGAGAACCAGACAGTATGGAGGCAGGGTACAGGGAACCGAAGCAGGGAGGGAATGAAAGAAGAAGTAAGAAAAAAGAGGGAGAGAGGCCGGGCTCACATGTGAAAGTCATTACTCAGACTCAAGCTCTAACACAACATTTCTCCTAAAGTGAAGCCCTTCCCCCTCATCTCTCTCCTCCAGCCCGCTCCATTTTTCTAACCTCTGAGAAGGGGGCTTCCAGAGAGGCTGGCAATAGGAACAGCCGTGGATGAGATGGAGGGACTTCGAAGGAAAATACAACTTAAGCATGTCTGCAAAGAGAGGATGTCCTAAAAATCCTGCATGATGTCTGTGTGTGTGGATGCATGAGTGCTGACTGCATCAGAGCCTGGGCACACATGTGGTATGGGATGCGAGTGTGCTGCTAGTACATTTTGGTCTTCCCTCTCTCAGTGCTCCCCTGAACCCTACGACTCTCTTCCTTCGTTCCTCTTCCCTTTTTTACAAAGGGGCCCACTTCCTGTAACAGAGGCTGAAAAAAAATGACAGAACGCGATTGGCGTTCATACAGCAACATCTGGGATCGCTTTAGACAGAGGGGGAGGAGACAAGGGAGAGTATAGGGTGCTCTGATGGGGTAGAAATAGAAAGTAGAGATGAGGAAGAGAGGAAGAGGAGGGATAGAGGTGGATAGAGGGATAGAGGGAGGTGGATTTTGCTAGAGTAGAAGAGGAAGGGTTGAGGAACATGGAGAACAGGATAGAGTGTGCAGAAGAAGTAGGGAGAAACTGCAGACCACTCCAAAGTTGATTTCCCATGGGTCCCATCAACCCATATATGGCTGCTAAGTTCCTCCCTAACTCTCTCTCCTTCTCTCACTCCACGAATTTCCTCATGCCTTCCCCGAGTGAACAGGCAGATCCCTAGCTGAATGAGTCAATGTGCCACGTCAAGACTGGATACTACGCCGGGACGCAGCCCTGCAGACGCCCCGACTCAAGACACTCTAACCTCTCCGGAGGAGGGACACCCATAGGAGTTGATGTCCAATGTGTGCGAGAGACCCCTCACCTCTTAACCGAACACCAAGATAGGATAAGAAAGAAGAGAATAACAGAGGAGACCTGTTGCTGACTCTTCTCCGCTGAGTCCTGGACTGCTAGCAAACAACCAGAGCGGGAAAAGGCAAGCACGAAAAGAAAGTGAGAAAGGGTCCTGCTCCGTCATCCCAGTGTTCAGACTACCTGTTCAGGATCTTACTGGTGTACAGTAGTCTGCACATTGGTTAGACTGTGCAAGGAAGTGCTTCAGCAGCAAGACTCAGGACAATATGAAAACCTGCATGTACTCGATGCTGAAGCCTGTCCAGGGTTTAAATTCTCTGATGTATCTTGCTTGATCGGGTGCAAATGCCTTTATATGTGCATGCGGTATTGGCAGCTTTCAACTCTTCATAATTCAGTTTACTCTATATTTAGCATAATGACATCTATCATACAGCATTTGTCACCTTGAATTTATTGTCTTTGTTAATGGCGAGTGATTCATACGTTTAAGAAAAGAAGTTTAAATGCAGAACATTCAAGCAAGAGAAGCTGTAACTTGTAATTGCCTATTTTTAACAGTGTTTTAGGCAGGAAGGCTATAAACTAGTTGTTTAATTGAATATCTTTTTTGAATGTTCTTTGTAGATAAGCTCTGAAGTTTTTTTTTTCAGAGTGCCTCTCACTGGGTATTTTTGAGTTTTGGCATGTGAATCTGTGTGGCAATACAATATGATATGTGCAGGGTGGTCATGAAGTATCATACATCATGAGGTGCTGCGTCTGAGGCTGTATCTCCCCTTCCTATAGCCTAATGGATTTAAGATTTGGAACAGGCCTCACTAATACATCTACAAACAGAGGGGAGCGTGTAGATTAAGTGTATAGGCATGAGCCATCTGTTTTTCCTCAGACTGCCTGGTGGAGCCCTGGCAGTGGAGGGGTGAAGGAATGTATGTCTGCTCAGTGTGCTGTGGAGATTAAACTCTGAACTGTTATGCTGCACTCTCAGTATGAGGTCAGCATGAGGGTACAACTGTTGTGGTACACAGAAAGGAGATAAACGGTCCGGCCTTGAAGAGTAAAAAAGAAAAAAAAATGGTTGGAGTGTATAGAAGAAATCGACACAGGGATGGAGAGGGGAGGTTGGAAGGGGTGGCGGGGTGTTTTTGAGAGAGACTGTGGAGGAGTATAGAGGAGAGAGGGGGAGTCAAAGGGGGAGGTCTGCAGTGTAGAAACAGCCATGTGGGATTTCTCTGGGCAGATCTTGGAAGCTGGTGTTTGGACAGAGCTTCAGATTTTCCAGCCAGGAATGTGCACAGTCCCAGGGAGACTGCCAACCACAGACAGGGGGGAGAGAGAAAGAAAGAGGGGGAGACAGACACAGAAAAAGAGAGAAAGGAGAAGGAAAAAGGCAACAGAGGTAAAGACAGAGAAAATAAAAAAGTAGGGGGCAGTAGTGGAAAAAAAAGTAATGTCTGTGGAGGTAGTGTGGGCGGGCAGAGTGAGAGCGGGAACTGTAAGAGAGAAGAAGCAGAAGCTTGGCTTGTGTGACTGTGTGTGCACACAGATGCATGTGGAAAGGCAGTAGATCAGATCTTCTGTGATAACATGGGTGACTGGCTTTGCACTCAGGCCTTATAAACACCTCTGATAAACCTTCTAATGTTGTGAGGAGGGGTTAGGATTGAACGCTGACTCACTAAATGCAACAAAAATGTGCTGAAACGGTTAAAACTTTGATATTAACTTTAATCCTTGTGGTTAAACATATGTGTCTCATCTGCAGACAGCCAAAGTTTGTTTCTCTGATGTGGTCAACAGATATTTGCTCGCCTGTCTTGGTATTATTTGTCGCAGATGTGATAAGTGTGTGTGTGTGTGTGTGTTTGAGTTGATTTGTAAACCTATAACACTGTGTGTGTACAATATGCATGCCTGGGGCTGTGTCTGGGAACACTGCGTACAAGCAATCCAGTGTTTATCTGAAAAGTGGCTGTGTGTCTGTCTGAGTGAGTGTATATTTTTCTCCACTATTTGCATGCCAGTTTGTTTACATCAGACACTGCATGTGTACTGTATACTGTATACACAAATTTGTCCCACTATGTGTGTTTGTGTGCGTGTGTGTGGGTATATGTGTGTTTATATGTGTGTGTGTGTGTGTGTGTGTGTGTGCGTGCGCGTGTGTGTGTGGATCTTAGTTTGGCTTGGGGCAGCTCCAGCTGTGTCAGAGTGAGCCGCTCCAAATGCCTAAACTCCCAGAAGAGGAAGAAAAGGGGGAGCAAGGGGAAGAGTGAGCGGAGAGCGGGACGAATGGGAAGGGGGGGGCGTCAGAGGAATGAATGGGGGAAATGGAGGGGCTCAGTTGCAGGTCCAGGTGGCAAGAGAGAAAAGCAAAGAAAACTGTTTGCTTGACAGAGAACGAGGTTAAAGATGCAGTTTTACTTATGCAATTAATGGTGTCATATGTCACAAAGTGTCCAAGAAGTGTCTGTCCGTTCAGTTCAAGCCAAACTCTGCAATTGAGCCATTTCAGTGTGGTTACCAAGAAAAATAACATATTTGTAAAAGAATTCTATATGGTGTCCCAACCAAGTACTCAATAATGTCTGTCAAAAGTAGCTCAGTTTCATCCACAACAGAACCGCCCACAGCTTTTTCATCCAGATGTGAATGTTCTCAGGTGCTTGTTTCTATCCATATGCAAATGCTGTAATGTGTCCCCTTCATCTGATATGACATCCTGTAATCTGTTCCTTCCTCTTCCCATGACATCAGCTGTGACAGGATGAGACTGTTGTGGTGTGTCTGCCTGTCTACACTTGCTGTGCAGACCTTCTGCTCCTGTACAGCAGGCACAGACAGGCAGACAGATGGCAGCCCCACTGACATCAGAGTAGAGGGCCACTAACTCTTCCACCTTCTATAATAAAACTGCAGAGTCTTTACTGAAATAATTGCATATAAACAGCAAAAAGATTTACCTTTTACCTCATTTTCTCTCAACTTTACAATTAACATGCTGTTTTAAGTTGAGGTGTGTGCTAATAAATGTGATGAATCAAGTCTACTGCCGTGTTTTGACTTCACTGTTTTCTCATTAATAAAGTATTTTAAATATTGCTCAAAATTACAACATGCCATGGTGAGAGGGTGTGAACGCCTCACCTCATCATCCTTGAACCAGGACAGGCTTTCTGCAGTGAGGATAAACCAGTATTCCTTCGATCCACCTTTCATGATGCCAACGTTGGTGATGGTCAGCCAGCCCTTGCGTACAACCTGCACAACAGCCAAGGGTAATAAACTCAATGACAGTACTGAAAGAAACAATGAACAATGGACCTCAGAGGACAGGTTTACAGAAAATTAGATATCAAGGTATAACCCCCATAAAGGTGTGCAATGCAGGATTTAACATGATTTCAAGAGAAATAAAAGAAAGAATTAACAAAAGAGAGGACCTTACTGATGAAAAAAGTCATAAAATTAGAAAGAGTTGACAAGAAATTAGAAATTAGTTAGATCTGTGATAAAGATTGTGCAGCAAGTCACCAAACACTCATTGACCCCTAGTGGATATAAGGACACAAATAACCAACAAAGTAGGAATAACATTAAAAGTAACCATACACACTGGGGATAAAAAAGATTTGTGACAATGAGAGAACAGAAGGAGGAGATGGCATAGAGATACAGTACCAAAAAAAGACTATTATCCTGCAGACATGGAAAATATTGCACATATTAATAGAGCAGTGGAACTGCAGAAGGCAAAGATGATTGGGTCAAGACAGCGAGAAAAATACTGCAGTCTGTCACTGAGAGGAAAAGAGTGTAGAACATGTGAAGTTTATAAGGTGCAGATGATGAGAAAAGATGATTAAGAAAGCAATGTGCATGTTTGCCGCAATCAATAGCATGCTGACCCACAACCCTTAAGCTTCAATCCTGCGCAAAAATATTTCCAGTAGAGGCAGCAGTGAGTGAGCAGGCTTAAAGAGATTGGTCTCCTACTATTAGACTTGAAAGAGGGGCCACACCCTGGAGAAAAACAGGAGATAAAGGAGCAAAAATTAAGGTTTTTCCATTAAATTAGCTGTGAAAATAATCATACCAGGATTGTGTTTTTATTCATTTCTGCCTTTAATATGTCATACAAATATTTAAAGTTTAATATTAATCATTCTTGCTTGACCTCGCTCCAGTGAAAAGCCAAGATCAACTCTAATTGGATGATTAATCACAAAAACCTCCCACTTATCTGCTGTTTTAACCACTGATTATTTCTGATTAATGTGTAACACATGGGATGGTGACATCACTGAAAAAAAAGTAAATGGTTAGAAAAAAAAATGTTCACATCCATGCACCATCAAATGTTGCACTGCAGAAAAACATTGACAGCAAAGAGCTTTTTGAGTGCCTAAACCGGCATACTGTATTAAATCATCATTTAAGAGGCACACACTGTCAGGCTGCACAATTATATACTTACAGTATGTATTTATTGTTTTGTTTAAAAGTTACAAGAATAATCCTGTAAAAGGAAGAAGATCAATAAGACTAAAAGTGTGTTAAAGCAAAGGACTTTGTAGTATGAGGTAATGAGTTATTACTAAGTTGTGTTGTTGCTAGTTAACCCTTTTAGTAACATAACTTTAGAACAAAAGTCATTCTCATGCATCCTCTGAGAAGCATGCATGTTTTCCTCATTATGAATGCAGCTCAGTGAAAGTCTCACCTGGTTTCCTGCCATCCATGCAACATTCTTCTTACTGTTTTGGTTATGTGCCTGTGGGGTGCTGAAAGGAAGGAACAGCTCATGTTAGATACTCTTAGAATGTTAATTTATAGTCAAAAAACCATGAGGTTACTCACTTAGTGAAGCCAATGAAATCCTCATGTTTGGTATTTACGTAGGAAAGCTGTATGTCAATGAGCAATAAGACCTGAACGGAGCAGACAAAGTATACGTTAACTCCAAAAACAGACCCACAACAGAAATTATAAATCTAGTAGAATTATCTTAAACTTATTAATAAGTGCAATGTCCAACTGTGCATGAATAACCTGGTCTCTGCATTTACTCTCTTGCTGTTGTATTTCAGTGGTTACAATTTTTTCCGTCTCATCTCGCAGTTTGGGAAAAGAACTGAGCTATAAAAAGAAAAGACCAGGAATCAGAGAGCTTTGGCACCCCAAAATGAAGTAAGTAAAAGTAAAAGACACACACACTTGTATACCTTGTTGATACACTGGTTTACAGTGTTGATTAGTTCTTGACTGACCATGTCAACAAATGTACTACATGGCCCCTTTAGCCCTAATATCTGTTTCTTTACTATGGCTTCAAAGGCCATGTGAGGAGTGAACAGACCTGTCCTACAGGGAGAGAGAGGCAGGTGGGGGAAAGGAGAAAAACAACAAAAAAAAAACATATTAGCTGAATGGCATATTAAATGTGACTGAATTTATACAATATTTATGAAAGAATTTGCTAGTGTTTTGCATTTTGCATTGGCTCAGAACAATTTTTTGTACCTGACACCGTGGATGTTTCTTATGGCATAGTTGATTTCCCTTCGCAGCTTTCTCTCATCAGACTCAATCTAAAGACAAAAAGAGCACATTATTAGTCAAAGACAAGCAACTGACCGAGGACCATTGTACTCAGGAGCACGCATTCACAGTATACACAGTATACACTGAGCTATCATATGACAAACAATATCTATGCACAAAGACATAAATATTAGAAACAAAATAGCAAACACACTTTGGCCAGTTCATATGGGAAACGCTCATGGAAGATTCGGTTGATCCGAGCCCCTCCTGACAGACTAACAGTGTCTACTTTGTCCCCTGAGCCCTCGATCAGCTTCTCAAAGTCGTCAGCCAAGCGTTGAACTAAACTACAGGACAGAAATCACCCAGGTCAAAAGAAACAGACATAAAAGCTGTTAAAAAACAACTAATGGGTACACA
>JAPZDV010000021.1:21694474-21705171 GCA_029814665.1 Acanthurus lineatus | reverse complement strand
AAAAACAACTAATGGGTACACACACACATCTAAAATGAATGAATAACTGACTGTAGCAGTGTCTTGGTCCTCCGAGCAGGGTCATCAGGACTATAATGTCTGTACTCTTCAGCTTCTTTGCTCAAGGCCAGAAGCTGGTCCTGCAGATGACTACGGAAGACTGGCAAAGTGTCTCTGATGTGGTTTGTAAGTTGCTGCAAACAAATATCATCCGAGTCATAATTACACAATATACCTTTGTGTATTTGTGTATATGTGTGTGTGAGTATTTTTAACCTGATTAAGCATTTTTTGTAGATATGGGGTGCCCATGCTTTCAGCCATGTGTTTGTAGGCTGGATGGGACAGGAAGAACTTCTGCTCTGCGAGTAGAGCTGCTTTAATATCCTTTTTCCCATCAATGTCCTTCTGGCTGCGGTTCACCACCCCAATGTAACCTGTGGAGGAAGAGATAAGAAGGTAATGAAGAGTATTTGGTCACTGTAAGGAAAACAATGTGCAACAGGAGGAAGGAACAATCAAGGACTTTGATGTTCAACAGATTCAACTTGGATTTTCTGCAAAGTCCATGGGAACTCTTCCCAAACTACCATTTGTTCAATTAACACTAAAACAAACAAGTAGGAAATGAACATGTCTCTGCAACAGCAGAGCATGGGGTATAAGGCAGGCCAAATCCCCTATCAGTTCAGCTATAGATGTAATAGCATCGGGCTTCATATCTAATGCTTTAGCTATATGGTGCTATTTAGGCAGTCCTTCCAGTGGGCTTCCATGGCTAATGCATTAGCACTGTAAAGGAAGCATGAAGGAGCCAGCAACTGGTGGTGCTTTATAGTTTGAACCCGTTATATGAGCTCCCTACCACGTCATTTTCCCTGCCTTTCTGTCACCATCTATATGTCTCTCTCTGGGTCTTATGGACTCACACACTGTTACTAGCCACTAATATAATCTTTGTTACTTTAATTATCTCTCATACACACATACACAAAATAATAAATGTAAATATTGTGTAATGTAAATGTTGTTAGTATGTGACCATCCTTTAACACATGGCTGATAAGCGGAAATATGATGAAAAAAGGAAACTGAAATAAAGAGTCAGAAAGAGAGTTCAACAAAAAAAGAACAACAACAAAGACAAAGGGAGGGAATGAGAGCTTAACTGACAAAAAGCCTGTGGCTGCTGGTATCCACACAATCATACTGTCAGTATGACAACCTCCATTAGATTCAGTGTGGCCACAAGAACATTACAACAAGCACAGGTGCACTCACATAGACACACTCACACACACAAACACAGGTTGCACACCTCTGCGTAATGGAAGCAGCCTGTTCTCAAGTATTTCTCGGGCATCTGTTCCTTTATCCATCAGGTCCAGTTTAGTGATTACACCAATTGTGCGCAGGCCTAATAGAAAAATGTTAAATAAAAGAAGAAAATTTTACTGTCTCCAAAGTGATTTAAAAACCCATGAAAAGCTGAATAATATATGACAATCCCTTAAAACTATAAATGTCAACATTGTTTTTGCAATGTGATTAGTGTTTCCCAGAGTGAAGCTACATGTTTTCAGACATTATACAACTCCACAGACTATACTAACCCACCAAATATGTGAGGCTTACCATGTGGGTCAACATCTTTGGCCAGTTTGAGGGCATCAGAGTTGGCCAGGTCAGTGTTGGCTGGCGTGACAGCCAGGATGAGACAGTTTTCCTTACAGATGTACTGCATTATCATGTCTCGTATCTGGTACTCTATGTCTGCAGGCTGGTCGCCTACAGGCACTTTGGTGATACCAGGCAGGTCAACAAGAGTCAGGTCTAGCACTGCAAACAAACATGCAAAAACAGAGGTGTATAAATAAACTTGCAGGTCATATGTTGTGCATAAGTGTATGGATATGCCATGTCAAGCACACACAAATTGACACTGTGTTACCGTGTGGCGAATAAATCCGTAGGTAGATGGGGACAGAAGAGATGCCTTTATTGGACCCTGTGAGTCTACGGGTCTCTGTTTCTATCTCTTTACGGATTTCCTCAAAGTCTGTGAACTTCTTATCTCTGCAGTGGAGAAATTCCCCATATTCTGAAAATAATAAGAGAATAGAAAAAAAGTTTAAAAATGATGAACATTTCATAAAAATTATTTTGGAGAATTTTTGGACAGCATGTCTATGCCCTACAGCACATTTTAAGCTTTTATTTCAGACATACACATACACATTAAAATGTATTTTTTAAAAACTATATCTTTGTTGTATTTTTGGTTCATTTGTGTTCTTACATTAAACTGAATGTTTCCAATAATGTTCAAACTCTGAGAAATTATTTCTTTTATTCTGACTAATTAATTGCAATTCCAGAACAGTCCTACCAGTCATGGTCTGTCATTTTAAAATATCTCACTGCCATCTGGTGGCAGCTTGAAATACAAGCTAAGCTTGAAATAAGAATGGAAAGAGACCAGATGAGAGAACATCAGTATGTCATACTTACCAGTGTTACTACTAAGCAACTGAAGGATTAAGGGTCTTCTAGTGACAATTCCTGAACCCCGTGGAAGGAAGTCTCTGTAGGGGAAGGGAGATTAATTAGAAGAAGGATACGCACACCCACAACCACACACATGCACGCGCACTCACACACACACACACACACACATTGTATTGCATTTGAAATCAGTGCCAATTTGCAAACTATTTCTATTGTACATGCTTAGGTTAAACCTCATACTACACATAACTTGCAAATAGCACATAATGAGGCATTGTGAACACTGAGAATGAGCTGTTTGTTTTATTCTAGTTCCCCTTCCAACAAAAATCCAATTCATAAAAAGTCCATCCTTACAATATACGAGGATATGCAGGGAGTAAAAGTTAAATATAGTATTAGCTGTAAGGAAACACAATGCACAGGCAAAAGTATAATCCTCCCCTTTCCCATTAAATCCATATACAGGAAGTTTGTTTTACTGCATCCTGTCCCAGATCAAAAAGCTGGCACAGACCCCCACAAGAGGGGATGTCATAACAAAGTCACAGCTGAGACGGAAAACTGAGGTTTGTGATAAAATATCAATATTCACTCAGGAAAGCAACCACCAACAGTCTTCTATAGTGATTACACACATTTCTGACTTGGATGGCCTGCTGCTGTTGACAATGTGGAAGTCTCCTTCAGTTGACAGAGCCCCACTGTCTTGAAACTAGGAAATCATTGACTTTGCTCACCAGCATTCTTCTTTGACAGGATGGAAGTACTTAGTCTGCTTTGCACAAACTAGAACTTGTATTGTAACTCTATTCAAACAGCCCTGGTATTCATGAGTAGATTGCAGCATTTTACAGTCTATGAACTATCATTACAGTAAAATAAGATATGAATTAAACAAAGTTGACTGGTAGGTTGACTTTAGGTTCCATTACTTCTCAGGAGCTATGTTAATCTACACCCCTTCATCTACACCTACACACCCTGCCAGTGAAATTAAGTGCTATACTGGCTAATATCTACAGACACTGGCACCTCCAGCATCCACCACTTCAAACTAGCAACTGAAGCCATCGCTAGTGCTGGGTGGGGGCGCACGTGGATTGTAATTGGTAACAGTAGTTGCCTAAAGGCCTGGTTTCAATTCAGTGGAACACAGACCCTTGTGTATTATGTCTCAGCCCCTGAATCATAGTTGCCATGGCTTTACTTTTATCATTACAAACAAAGATCGGTATTATAAATTCAGACTTTCATTATTCCTATCTTATGAAAATAAACACTCTAAGAACTGGATTTTTTCTAATAGTAAAGTATTTTATTAGCCATTTTTGTAACTCTCATAACTCAAGTCATTCAGTCATTTAGAGTGACTTATTAAGAAAAGGGGGTTTTTAGTTTCAACCATAAAATGCAAGTAAAGAGAAAGTAAATACAAGCTTTACCAGTGGTTAATATTTCTTTTACTAATACTTTAAAGATTATTTATAGCTCATTTTTTGAAAAAAAAAAAAGTATAGACGTGGCGAAATATACTCTTGAAAGGTGAGTATTACCACAGAATTTTTAAATGTTGTATCCATCAATAAAAACTTTTTTTACAGTCATCACATCCTAAGTTATTTGCTTGTTTGATGTTAATGAATTTTGGTCCAGAACATTTAACAGCTCAAGGCATTTTCAAAACCTGGAAAACCAAATTTTCTTGTTACCGATGACTTTTGAGTTTTGCATTTGGCATCGATCAATTAGTGATTAATATCAATTGAGCTATAACTAACAGGTTGGGCGCTGGATAAAAAAAAAAAGTAACGATACCTTTTTGTATTTAAATCTTCTCTACCTACAGTGGGTAGGTGCAGTTAAAACGGATTAGTTGCGTTTATGGTGTCACTTACTGTTCACAGTTAACTCAGAGTTCACGTCAGGGGCATACCTGCCTACAAAGTTTTCCAGGACGGAGCTCTTGCCCGCGCTTTGGCCGCCCACGACGGCGATCTGCGGCAGGTGGAGGCTGTAGCTCTGTCCCACGCTGCTCAGGGCGTCTTGTAAGCGGTTGACCAGCGGGATCAGATCCTCCATCCCGCGGTTGCCCATCGCAACGGAGCAATAGGGCAACCTGGCCGGCTCCTTTAAATCCTGTTTTACTCCGGTTTTAGGCTATGCCAGTTGACAGAGTAGCTACCATAATTAATAGTTGTTTAAATTTATGCTGTTTTCATTACTGAAATATACAAAACTTTAAAGTAATGATATTTTCTCGATGTTACTACACAATTTCAGCAGCCGTTAGTTAACTTACGCTACCGAGAGTACGTCTGGTAACGACGATAATGTCCAAGTTTGTCCTCACAGAACTTAAGCCTCCGAAAACCGCTCGCTTTTGACATAATTTGTTTGTTTTAAAACTTCAGGAGTTCACAATGTGTTGTTTACACTAAATTCAAACTATATTTAGGAAGCTAGCTGCTGGTCGCTGCGTTAAATTGGTCCATAGATTAAAGGAAAACATTCTACTGACAGCTAACGGAATCAAATTTTCTGCGCATGCGCGACAATCAGAAAGTTTCACTCGGCAACCCCCTTATGCATAAGACTAAGACAGACAAACTTCATAGCCAATACTGAAAGTACCCTGACTTATCAGACACCATGCAAGCATTCACCCCTCTAGCCGACAGCTATTTAAAATCCCACGTATTCGAGGGTAGGGCTCTGCTGCAGCCTTATAAACACTGCAACTAGAACCGGAGTGTCCACCGTCTACTGTAAATAACGCGGCTAGATTCTTTGGTAATGAGGGCATGAGCACCCTGTAGTACTCTGGGCTCTCCAAGAGAAGTTAAAGGCAACACTTCACGGGGAAATAATGCAACAATGATAATAATAATAATCATAGTGCACGTTTAAATATCTCAAACACTGGGGTTACAGTTTTAGAAACACCACGATATGAGAGATAGAAAGATAGAATTATCTTTACTTGAGCTGTATATGGTATACATCATAATACTTTTCATTAAATTTCACTGAATGACAAAGGCAAAGCATTCTTTTTTTTCTGTACCACCACCATAATGACTCCCAACAGTTTCAACACATAAGTGAATCTCATTCCCTCTTCGTCACAAACAAACTTTACTCGACTTTCAGGTCTTTCAACAATTCTGCAATGTCTATATGTGGTCTGCTGCTGGTTCCAGTCCTTGTGCAGCACAGAGAGCTCTGCAGACTTTTGGCTGCTTTGTTCAGTGATGGAAGGATATGAGCAGCGTCCAATGTCTCCTTTTCACCTCGGGAGCAGAGAAGGACTTCATTGACCTCCCCTTCAACCTGTTTTGAGAGGATGGTGGGGAACACAGCACTCACACGCTCCAATACACTTTTCTTCAAGGTTGAGTTGCGACACACAAGGTTCAATATGAATACACCTGGTTCAATAGCAGGGAGAGATACAAAGAGGATAGATGGGTACATTGTCAGGAAATACACAACCATGATGAAATATTTCAAACTAAAAAATCTAACTTTTTAAATATGTGAGCTCTTCAAACAGTAAATTGTTTATTCACAGTTTATTAAGAGCCTGTTGATGTGCCTGTTAGAGAAGAAATACGTGCATTTATTTTTATTGTTTCATATAAATTATACCAAATAAATTGTAATACTGTACCTCTGGGGGTTAGCAGGCTGCAGACTTGCTGCAAAACTGAGGCTTCAACAAAAGCAGCAGGAGGACAGCTCATACCAATAGTACTATCTTTGCTGTCTACATCGAACATGATGGCGTCAAACAAATGCCTACCTATGGAGGAAAAAAAGAAACAGCCATGGTCACTTCTTGGTATTGTTAAAATGTTCTTGTTCAGCCTGACTTTAAACTTCTCTCTCTTTTGACTCCCCTTACCTTCTTTCTCAAGGGCACAGATGCGTTCAAGACCATCCCCTACAGTGACAGTCAAATGATCATCTGGGCGTAACCCAAACCATTCCTTTGCCACCTCCAACACAGCAGGGTCTAGTTCAACGACCTCCACAGTGATATTTGGCACAAAGTCCCGCAGAAACTGAGGCAGACCTCCTCCACCAAGCCCCACCAGGAGCACTGACACTGGAACATCTGAAAAGAAGACGAAGAGGATAAAAAAATGAGTAAAGCTCCATCACTATGGCTTTCTAGTCAGTATTTCCTCTATATGCCATCTTCCTCTACCTGATCAACAAGACTATACAAACAGGTGTGAACTGACCTTTGTTTTGTGACATGCCCACTCCAAGCAGGGCAAGGCCAGCCACCATCACTTCATGGTGAGCACAGCAGAGGAAGCCGCTGTCCACTGACAAAGATGCTGAGGATGTTGATGGAGCAGCTGTTGGTTTAACTTTCTTTTTGTTCTTCTTCTTGTGACTGGACACTGCAAGGACAAAAATACTCATTTATTTCACCAATCTACTGTATTTCCACATTATAATAAATTATGCTATTTTTATAATTGTATATACTGCATATTGAATTAAATATTTTTTTAATAAATTTTTTGAATATGTAGAACATTTTTTTATTGTTTGTTTTTTTTTCTTTTTCTGCTTTATTTTCTTTTGTGCTGAAGTTAATTATTTGCTTAGTGGCTTCTTCCATTGGATGTGTGTCATTAAATTCAAAGTGTAAATTCATTGCAGGTGCAAAATGGGTTCATATAATGTTTTTCATAAGAAAACATAAGGACAAAATATTACTGAGAAAAAGGGAAAAGAACTGACCAGTACTTGGAGAAACTAGACGGCTCTCTGATTGGACAAGGGCAGTATTTGACAGGAAAACAAGCCTCCGATACAGTTCTCCGTCTTCTCCTCTGACATTCTCCACACAGTATTCCCCGCTCAGCTCACTCACACCCCTGCTGACTTCCTCTCGCCAGCCCAGATCACCTCCAACTGACAGAAATGGCACCTGAATGGAGACAAACAGCTCAAACCAATGCAACAATGGAAATGTTTGCAACAGAAAATGTTTTATATAACTAAGAGCATTTCTCAAAGCAATGTTTCTACCTGCTGGTTGGTTGGCATACCCGGGGGGGCCAAGTCCATCACCATTGGTGACAGTTCTGACTGTATAGCCTGCATGTCTGTGTATTCCTGATTCCTGTGCATTGCCACAATAACTAGGCGCCGAAAGTTGGCACTAGCTGCCAGCTGCTTTTGACCCTCAGTGGAGCCATAAAGCCAAGCTGTCTCACTGCCTTGAGGCACTGAAAAAGAAACAGAGGGGAAAATCATTAAAGCAGAACAAAATACAATCACTGTGACTAATAAATAAAGGCATAAAAATTATGACATCTCACCAATAAAAATGGCAAACTGGTTTGATCTTGGCACCTTGGCACCAGGGGGACAATCTTGCACTGTGAGTGTGTATCTGGGAAGGCCAGTCTTGACGTGACAGAGAGTAAGTGAGAGGTTTGAGCTGGCATCTGTGGTTGTACGGAGCTTCTTTTTCAAGACAGAGTACGCTTGATGCTCCCTCACAGCTGACAACAACTCTGACACCTGCGTGAGACGAGTAGGTGCCCCATCTTCCCCAAGGCACATCTCTAGAATAGGCGTGGGCATAGGTTGACGAAACTTGGTACAGACCAGAACAAAGACAGGCAGAGCAAAGGAGTCCTCTTCATTCCCACTTTCCTCCTGCAGGCAGTGGAGCCTCACTGCCCACCCCAGCTGAACAAAGTGCTCCACAGCCAACTTGATCACACTCTCCTGAGCCAGTGTGACACATACGTACCGTCCACCAACACTTAGCACACGACCCACCTGCAGACACAATGCACACCAACTGATTAAAAAACAAACTAGCTAACTAACAAACAAAAGCAATGATCTGCAGACACACTGATTCATTGGTTTCTCACCTCAGTGAGCATGTTCTTGGCTAGTGCTCCTTCTTCCTCTGACGCCATGGCATCCAGCGTGCCCTTGTCAAGAGCTGCCTGGTAGCTGGCATCCTCATATGGAGTTTGTGTAGCGTCCACCTGATGGAAAGTCAGGCCTGGCCGGCGCTCAGCATTACGCTGATTCATGTGTGTCACCACAGTCTCACTGATGTCAATATTCGTTAAATGTTTGTAGCCAACATCATACAGCTGTTCACTTAGCTCAGAGTTACCACAACCAACTACCAAAACCTGAAAGACAGAAGGAGAGAATACCAAATGATATGGTATTGTCATCCGCATTGGAGGAAGTAACTTTTCCTATAACTATAGGAACAGTTCTGAGGAATTTCTATATATTTTTTTATTTGTAGTCTGCACAAATTAATTGCAATATCTGACGTTTTCCATATTTATTTGACAACTTAAGTTGCAGGTTACATATTAAATCCAAATGAAGCACTCTTAAAATATGATGCATTTTTTTATTTAACAACCCAACAGTGCATTAAGTAAATAAATGGTTTCATCACCAATATCTAGAACAACAACAATGCTAGCTGAATGTTTGTGATGTTTAAAATGCATTAATGCAAATACACTTTACGTTTACTTGCTTCAGATCTTGAATATTAGATATATTCTTGTTATGGAGTATTTTTACAATGTTGTATTGCTAATTTTACTTACTTTAAGTTTAGTATCTTAACTATTCCTCCATCACTAATTACATTAGACAGGAAGTGTGTGTCAACATAAAAAGCGACACTTGACGGACACAGCAAGAAATTTAATTTTACACATACGTACACATGCAGGGAGTGAATGCAAATATTATTCGACAAAGTTTAATTGAATGCATAGTGATTTTTAAAAAAGTAGCTCACTTTATGTTGGGCTTTAATGTATTTATGCAGCACGCCGCAGAGTTTGTTGTAGTCTCCGTACCACTCAAAAGCCTTCTCTCCGCGCTTTTTAAAGAATCTCTCCCAGTAATCTACGGAGCTGAACTCCTCGGCAGTCCGAGGTAAAAGACTCATTTTGAGCTAACAAGCGTCAAAAATGTTAAAGTTTCAGCGACTGAGTCCGTTTACAGCCTCTTGTCCACATGGCATTGATTTTTTCAGCCGGACAACATTGCTCGCAGTACCGCTAGCTGATTGGAGGATCTTTCGGAAGGCGGAGCCACACACCGCATTGTGGTTCGCTGGGGTATATAGAGATGATTTTATTGGTTGTTTGTGAGCCGGAAGTGTTCGGTCCGATATTATTAATCTTCCGTGTCTTTTTCATAATGGCTGTGCCGGCAGGAAGGTCTGTGGTCTTCGTGACTGGAAACGCAAAAAAACTCGAAGAGGTTAGACTCAAACACTTCCTAACGGAGACAGATTCAATGCTTATGTGCTGTCCTATCCTGTCCTAGTTTGTTTCAGGCAAAGTACTTATTTACTTATTTCCTTCATGCTATTCAATTAAGTGCAATGTTAGACAGGTAGCACGAGCTGCAATTTAATCCAGAACTTTCTTGGTAATTTGACAAAAAACTGCCACTTCTATTCTCCGTTTGATTAAAGTTTTGATTCATGCTCTTTCATTTTGATTCTATCTAACAGGTTATTCAGATCCTTGGAGACAAATTTCCCCACAAACTAGTGTCAAAAAAGATTGACTGTAAGTATAAGATGTGAGTCCACTAGTAGAATTTATACTTTCCTGTATTCATGCTTATCTAAACGTGTTTATCCAGTGCCTGAATATCAAGGAGAGCCAGATGAGATTTCTATACAGAAGTGTAAGGAGGCTGCAAGACAGGTAGATATATTGTCAAGAAAGCAAAACTGTGTACGTACATACATGCTGAATTATTCAACTGTGTTGTTGTTGTTTTTTTTCCTTCAGATTGATGGGCCAGTCATAGTGGAGGACACATGTCTCTGCTTTAATGCCTTGGGAGGCCTGCCTGGTCCTTACATGTTAGTATGATAACTTTTTCTTTCCATTGCATCTTCACAGCAACAATGAATATAACTGAAAACATACTTTATTTTTATAGAAAATGGTTCCTGGATAAACTCAAGCCAGAAGGTAAGTATGAAAGTAGATTAAACACTGCTGAGATATTACAAGAGGTCTTTAGAGCTGCATAAAAGAAGTGAAGTTAGCTGTCTAGCATCTCTAATTCTTCTTCTTCTTCTTCTTCTTCTTCTTCTTCTTCTTCTTCTTCTTCTTCTTCTTATTATTATTATTATTATTATT
>JAPZDV010000021.1:21664723-21686505 GCA_029814665.1 Acanthurus lineatus | reverse complement strand
TGTAAGTTCCCCCTCCTTTTTTTATTGTATTGTTTTTTTGCACGTTTTTTATCTGTTCGCATCATAACCTTTGTGGCTTGTTGCTGGTGGTTTTTTGACTGTTTTTTTTCATCTTGACCCCCCCCCCCCCCAAGTTGTAGCTAATAATCTTTTTCTCATCCTATCCTACAGAGGGAGCCGGATCGGGAGGAGCAGGCTGAAGACAACATGCCCCCCAAGTTTAAACGACACCTCAATGATGACGAGGTTACGGGATCCATTCGCAGCGAGAGGGTGAGGCACAAGGGTTTGTTTTTGTTTTGGGGGGTTTTGGTTTGTTCCCTTCATCAAGGGGCAGAGGGTGGAGGATGATGGGAAAGTACCTGATATTTTAGAAATTTACAGAGTTAGTGTGCTGCAAGCAGAAAAATCTTGAAAACTGACAGCCACTAAAAACAAAAACTTATTTTTAGATTCTTTGTTAAGCATTCATAGAAGTTGGAAACATTGAATGTTTTTGAACACTTAATTTAAAAAAGTCTATTCTTGTCAGGAACAGATGTTGATATAATTGATTGCTTGGCATACATGACTTTGCCGTAAAAATTCTAATTTTAATATAATAATAATAATAAATTTTATTTATATAGCACATTTCATAACATAAATTGCAGTTTTAAGTGTTTCATAATAAGACAAATCAATTAAAACATTGAAAATAAAATATAAAGACAAATTATTAGTGGTTGATAAACAGCTATTAAAATCTAAAAATTAATAACACAAATATATGTTTTAAAATGAATCATCTTGAAATATTAAACAGTCAACTAAAGATGGTGTTTTCAACCAATTTCTGAGGCCAACATTAGCATAATTGGCCAGCTAACTACAGTTCATTTCAACTGCTAGCAAAAGATGTCGTTTTGCATGGAAATGAAGCCTGACTTTGTCCTAATTTTTGAAAATTTAGCTTTGTTAAGACTAAAGTCTTTCAGTGGTAAACCTGTCCCTTGTTAGTTTAAACTGCATATGTGCTGTGCAAGTGGGAAAAATGAGAGAATACACAAAACAGAGTGGACCTTTGAAGGAGGTTAAGATTTCAAAGAGAGTGAATTAAAGAAATTCTAGAAACTCTTGTGGTCTAATGTCTTGTTCTTATTAAAGTAATCATCACCTCCCAACTAGCTGCACCTTCCCTTTCCTCCTTCTGTTTCTATCTAAATACTTCATTTAGTCCTCTCTTTCCTCTGTGTAATCCTGTTTGTTATTGTGTTGAAACAGGATCAAAGCTAAGCTTACAAGGAGACTCACATAACAAAATGCTCCCTTCCACCTTCCATCCTTCTCTTTTACTGCCTGACCTCCAGTCCTCTGATAATAGCTACCAGTTCTCCCATGTGTCTCCCATGCAAGACAGTGGAAAGAAACAAGAGACGTACAGAAGGAGAGTATTAGTGCCTGGACCTATAAAGTTCTTTATGATCATATGGCCGACATTCCTTCAGATTTTTAACAGATAGAAGGGTATTTATAAGAAAACTGAATGTCAGTATATTGGAACAGTGTTGACTGGGAGTTTTCAACATCTCTGGAAGTCCCATGTATTTCTTTCTCTTAGCTCTGTAAGAAGGTGAACAACATGACGGAAAATTTGCGGATTTGACCTAAACTGCCTCTGCATACTCTAATTAATGCTGCTCTCAAACTTCTTGAACAACATGTTTGAATGCATGTAATGTTTTCTGTTGTCCTTGTTATCCAGTAGCAGTTCATTTGTTCCCCCTTTCTGTCATCCAATGAGAAACAGACTCTTCCAGTCTCCTGGTTCAAATCTCCTCCTGTGAGAATTTCATGCTGCTGTCCTCACTAATTCTCCATGAATAGCATTTGAAAGAGGCTGCTTTCTGCCCCTGTTGACACCATCAGCTGGTTCAGACTTTGTTGCAATCGTAGCAGTATTTCTACAGATAATCTACTTCAAGATCCCAGAATATTTTCTTTTTATTTGATTCAGTTCAGGTCAATTTTGACCTCTCAGCAAACTGATCGTCCATGTCAGAGTCAGATGTTGAGGAGGCTTAGTGAGCATAAGAGGAAGTTTTTATATAAGTTTCTGCAAGTCAACAAGAGAACAATAACAGTCTTTTGTTGTAAATGAGTCATCATAATGTAAGTGGGCTATGATAGCAGTGTATTTTTGGCCACAGCTGCCCTCTTAAGACAGACAGATAAGACTTGTATTGATCAGTATAGAAGCTCTCTGATGACTTGAGTTTCAGTTCTCTGTATCAGCAACATTAGTTCTGCCTGGGCCTTTTAACTGACAAGATGCTGCTACTTATGCATGGGCGTTACCTCAGATCCTTGAATATGAATTTAATTCTGGCTCTGTAAACTTGGTAGTCCAGAATAAGGGCACTAATCACATATTGTTGGTGGTGAGGTGATATCACTACAAAAACCCATAGTTGTTATCAAGCAACCAGAATTGTCAAAGGACCAGTGGATATGTAACCTGATGTGAAAATCATTGGTTGCCTGCTGTAATTTCAGATCCCTTCATGGGTTAGTCTCTGTTTAGGAGACAGTAGTCAGTCAATATCCAAAACAGACACTTATCTGACCTCTGACCTTTTAACTTTTTACAGAGGAACCTGCTGGAGGAGGACTCTGATGAGGAGGAAGACTTCTTTCTGTGAGTTTGTATGAGGTTACACTCCAGTTTGGCACCAAGCTTATTGAAACATTAATAAATCAAAAATATAGTTCAAATGAAATTTGCACAGCAGAGTCATTACACCTAGATGATGAGAGAAACATTACTAATATTGATTTTTTTTAAGCGGAGTGCACAAATTGACTTCAAAATAAGTTGTTATGATTAAAAATTCAACATTTGATGAGTAACTTTGGCTTCATTTACCCCTGTTTTCCAGGAGAGGGCCCACAGGACCCAGATTTGGACCTCAGAATGACAAAATAAAGCAGTAAGTACTGACACATTCCTCATGACATCTAAAAGCCAGAGGTCAGAGTAGCATTGCCAACACTTTTGGCGTTTTGGTGTTAGTGTTACGCAACCATGGTTTGTCATGTTTACCAGAGGCTGCAGGTTGTTCGTGGATTGTGTAAGAGGGGCCATCGTGCAGATTATTGTGTAACCTTCCCAGGACGTCCCAGTCCCTCTGCAGTATGTTTCCATATAAAAGTCCTGTCGGACTCAGCCGGGGAGCAGAGGAGGGCATGGTTGAAAATGGTCTGGCACCCAGAGCAGTTTCTCCACAATCTGTTCATACTGAACAATCTGTCATTGTTAGCGCATGAAACCAGATGCCATCTTTACTGGTTCCAGGAAAGTTTTGTGTACTTTGCCCAAGCCCTTCACCTCTGTGTATATCTGAACCTAAACCCTGCAGGTCAGCCCCTCACAGTGTGTTTATGTATGTTTGTGGCAGGTCATGCATCTTCCTGATGATGTGTTTTGCTCTGGCTTTGGTTTCGTGTGTTTTATGTTAAAACCCTTTACTTGTAATCAAGCTGAAGTCAGAGACTGATTATTTCCCGCAGTTCCTTGTCTGAGACAATCAGCACAGTGATGATGGAAAATGTGATCAGTTGTGAACAAAAACAAAATCCATTGTCTTGTACGTCACTTATGAGCCTGTCAGAGTTTTACTTTTTGCCAATATCCTTCCTCCCACTGACCCTGCACCCTTTCAAGAGGTATTTCTAACAGTTATTTAAAATGAAATTGATTGAAAAGTAATCTGCACTTGTCATACCATACACAGGTGTGAGTACCCTTAATACAAGAAAGATTTGAGTATAATTTTCAAATTTGCCACATATTAAACAGGTGCTGGCAGTGAGGCTGTTAAACCTTTTCACAGGCTTAATTGCCTGCCAACTGAACAAGACTCCACACAGAGAAGAGGATATTTTTTGACAAAACAGGTGTTTGTGCTGTGTTGGTTAATAAAAAAAAAAAAAAAAAATGAAAAACAATCCTTGATCATTTGTGCCCTCAGGGTGCAGTCGCAGGTTGATGAGGTGATCGATGTGATGCAGGAAAACATCTCCAAGGTGATAGAGAGGGGCGAGCGTCTCGACGACTTACAGGACAAGTCTGGTGAGTCCCACTTTGACAGCCTGTGTGTCCACATTTACAGAGTGAAAACAAAGTGAAATAACATTAACACAAACTCAACAAGAAAGTTTTTTTTTTTCATGTTTAGTCTCCACAGGTAGCTTCCTGAGTTTTGGCACATGGCTCTGAGGATTGTTGTCTCTGCTTTATGTATTACTCAGGCATTCTCTTATATAAATGGAAACAAATCTGCAATGTGCATCTATTTTAAAAGAAAAACATTTGTTAATGAGAGTTATGAGAATTTAGGTATGACTTTAATATCACAAAAATCTCCAGTGAGATCTTAAAGCTGCCTAAAAATGAGACGTATGTAGCATAAAGCTAGAGGAGACTAAATAAATTTTCAACTCTCTGCATGAAATGTTTGCAGGCTGTGATTCCTGCCAAAAGAGATGGTCAAGATGGATGTATTACATTTCCAGTTTGTGACTCTATTAGATTTATTAAGTAAAAGAAGTCTAGATAGTATCTATTGCAAAATTGTCAGAAAATAGCCAAAAATTCTGTCTTTATTCCCACAGTTGAATGTGACAGCTTTGAACGTCTTGTTTTTTCTAAGCCAATTGTGCAAAACTTAAAGATATTCAACTAATTTAACAAATGACAAAGAAAATGAAAAAGAAAATGATCAAATTCTGGGATTTTAGTGACTGGAACCAACAAATCAGCACAGGCCTTTTCTTTTTATCCTCCATGGACAAAGAGCTAAGCCATAAGGCCTCTTTGTGTCTCTTCCCTTGTCTGTTAGGCCTCAACATGACGTCCACACAGATGTTGCATAACATCGTCTCTCTGTCATGTTGACAAGTCAACCAAGACAATGACGCACATCTTGAACACATTTGTGTTTGCATGAGTCTTTGTGCTTCTGTGTGTTTTGCTGTAGTTGTTGGTCTTTGGGCCCTTTGTGAGGCGGATGTCCTTAGTTGGTGTCTTTATTTAAGCAATATAATATCCTGTGATTGACATTAGCAGTTTGCTGTCTGACCCATGTGCAAGTAACCTGTCGTTAAATTTCTCAAGATTAACAAGCATCTTCTCAGAAACCTCGTCTTAGTGCTTCTCTTTGTAGTAGTCACAGATCGTTAACAGGCACATGGACGTGGACACAGCAGACACATGACTGATACAAAGACTCTGAAGAGGGACGGGGGCTTTAAGACGTGCAGCGCCGCACGCTAGGGAGCTGTAAACTTCCTGTTAACACGCATAAACATCAAGTTAACAACAGTATCCAAGAAACAGAGAGGCAGAGCAGTGTGGGCGAGAACTTTGGAGAGGACTGTCACGACCAGGACAGAGGAGAGGAAGTCTGAGCAAATGTGTTTATATTCAGCAAGTAGTTCAACATTTCATGCCAGTTTTTCAAAAGAGTGATTCAAAGCAGTGATTTCACCAGTAGAGCTAAGCGTTATATAACTGTAACACCTTAAAACTGCACATGCACAACACAGAGCCAAGCATTTAGAGTCACCTTATCCAACATCAAGTAAAAACAATAGTTGGCTGATTGTTTACTTAGTTATTAGCTAATTGTTTTTTCTTCCCTCTGCTCCAATTTATATTTCCACTCACGTGTCCTAATCTGTGCTGCTGTCACGTGACCATCCAGAGAGCCTATCGGACAACGCGTCTGCCTTCAGTAGCCGAGCCAAACAGCTGCACAGAAGGATGTGGTGGAGAGACATGAAGGTTGGCTTGCTGTCTGTTTAATGTATGTGTGTGTGTGTTTTTAAATGTGAAACACCATCAGCGTGTATTTGTTTGTTTGAGTAGAAGCTGGAGTCAGTGGTATCCGGTGTTACGAGTGGAAGTGTTTACTGTGTGTTGTTTCCTCCACAGATGAAGATGATTATTGCCTTGGTAGTTGTGGCCCTTTTGCTCATTATCATCAGTGAGTATTTGAATGAACACACATGCTCAGTTTAAATCTGCGTAATGTGCAGAGCTTCATGGTAAATATTCTTTCTTCTCTTTTTCAGTTCCAGTGATCCTGCGGTTCCGCTAGAGCCTGATGAAGAGGATGCAGGAGAACCCCTTTCTCCCTCTTCTTCATCCTCTCTCTGCTCTCTTCTCTTTACACAGTCCTCCACTCCCACTAGGGGGCGCCAGCCAGCCTCCCACACCCTCTTCGGTTTCAGCCTGTGTACCCTCAAGGATCTGGCCTCTGTTTGCCCTTAGTACAGATCTTATCATTGGTATTTCTACATAAACGTGCAGTGAGATCAGTACTAAGGCTCGGCTTGATCCATTGGTTTGAAACTGAGCTGCAGAGAGGGGACACAGGAGAATCAGGGGAGATATTTTAATGCAGTTTGGGAGAAAACACCGACTCTCAGCCCTCTAGTCAATGTGAAGGAGTGCTCCATTCCATGATACATATCACGTGTAGGGCCCTGTCTTTGCTCTGACAACAGGGAAACTCCAGGTTGTGCATATATATCATATAAATACCATAGATACTGTAAAAGGCAGGGAATCCATGCCAACTAGCTGGTCTGAATGTGCTGCAGCAGCCTCCAATAAAGGGGCTGTAATATTTAGCGAATGAACCTCAGATGTCTACCCATGATTCCTTTTGTGCTGTCTTCTCACCCTTGCCTCGGGGTGAGAATATTTTCATTCGGCTGTGTCAACACATGGCGAGGGAACATCTGAGGTTCATCTGTGTAGTCAAAGGTCGCTTCTTTTAATCATCTAAAAGGCTTTGTGATGGAGCAAAGGCGATTTCACTTATCAGGTATGTTTCCTCATCAGTGCAGATAACTGGAAAAAGGATGAGAAAAGGGACGCTAACTGTTCAGACAAGATCCTGCTTATTTTTTTCATAAATCGCTGCTTTTTTTCGTCAGCTTGTTATACTGTACAGAAGGACCATGTGAAAACCAAAACATCCAGGTTATGAATGTCTTCTCGCCTCTCTTTGCTCTAAACTTTTCACTCTTCCCCTTCCGTCATGTCGAGCTCTTGGACGGTTTGGTCATGGCTATCATACTTTCCTGCCAGTGACATTAAACTGTCTCTCACTCTGCAGATGGTTCAGTCTGGTTTTAATACAACTTTCTGTCCCTTTTTTTCCACTGTTTTTTAAGTTCCTCATTTCTTTCAGCCTCTCTGTGTGATGCCTGTATGAATGCCGGTATTCTTTCATCGCCGCCGAGAGGACACTTAATCTCTCTGCGCCGTTACATTCAAGGAGGGAAAATTTAAGTGAACTGTAAAACAAATGTTGGTGTCATTGTGTCTGGATTAATCAGTATATAACAACTGCAACTCTTCACTGTCATTTTATTCTTATTATTTTTAATGTAATTTATTTTAGCTGTAAATATTGATTCTGTAACGATGTACAATACTCTGGCATTGCATTGGAAGACTGTGATATATTGTTTTGCTCTGAAATAAAGTGATTTTAAAGGGCATTGGTCTGGTTTAATCTGGTTCATCCAGGGGGGAGGAAATCAGGAAAAAAGAAGGATGGAGAGAACAATCAGTGGAAAACAAAAGAGAAGATTGAATGGGTTAATGGAAAGAAAGATGAAGAGGGGAAGAAACGCTGGACCATCATGCTGCTCTTCCATTCTTGACCATTTAGGGTACTCAGTGAAATCCTGAGCTTTTTCATCTCTTCTTATTACCCACCTCTTTTATTGGTCCGTGAACAGTCCCAAGATGGCACTAAAGTTTGATGGACTGGAGTCTGTGATGCGTTATTGTTCTGACAGATCTGCTACTAAAGTTTTCTTGAGCCTGTAGATACAAACGCACTTTGACAGCTCTGCCCTTTGACCAGCCAGCATCGTCCAACCCTTCAGAGGGAGCTCACATTAAATTGGCCCACAGGGCTTTTTTACTTCATTGATCGATGGCAGATGGCCTTTAAGTTGCACTGTGCTGCTGGTGCGCACGGCAGGGGGGTGGTGGCTTTATTTCAGCTTTAAAGATGAAGGGCATAGAGGTCATTTCTATGGAAGGAAAGGAGAAGAAAGAAGAAATTCTCTTGATACATTTTTTAAGTCTAATCTGAAAACTCATTTTATTTCTCCCTTGCCTCTCGTGTTTTGTGTACATTTATTTCATACACTTGATGTAGATGTGACAAAATGATGCACACGATTGAAAAACTCACCTGTTCAGCTGCAGTGGAATCAAACGTGGTGAAGTCCTGGTTGAACAAGTGGCTGTAAAACATTACAGCTCCTCAGGTCTGACAGATGTGTGTCGTTGGCAGACACAAGTTATTCACTTTACTACAAGCTGAGCGCCTGGAGGTTTGATTTTGTCTCTGGTCTTGGACTCTTTCCATCAATATGCATGAAAACAAAAGCACTCAGTGTAAACTACATAGTATATTCGTGCATGAGAGGACATGTTTATCCTTTTTGCCTGTTGAAACACACCCACACTGGCAGCAAAGGATGTTTTGGTCCTCTGTTGGAGGCTAATACTGGATGACTTCAGATTCCGGGCATAGCAGCAGATATATGAGTGCTATAAAAGTGAGCTAAACTCATGATGTGCCAACCGTCATTAGTCAGTCCCACATACACCCTGTTGAGTGGAGACTCTGCCTCGAGGAGTGAGATGCATGTGTCATTAGTTAGAGGAAGAGGAGGATAAAATTCCAGAAAAAGAAATCCATCTACATATTATTCATTGGGATTCTAGTAAATGTAATAATGTTTAAGTGTTTAAAGGCATCCTCTATTATTTCATTCATTATAGTTGACCTCTGTCTCACTCTTCCTGATGTCCCAGGAGCTTCTTTCTTTACTGGTCCTCTTCTCCATTGTCTCCACTACTGGTTCCATGTGTTTTTTTTATCCCCTGCTTTTCCTCCTACGATGATTTATTCAAGCTTTTATTTCATGTGCCCCCCCCCCCCTTTTCTTTCTCTCTTTTCGGTTTCTCATCTTCAAGATATTTCCTGAATGAGGATGTACCCTGACCGTGAATATTGCAATGCGATGTTTTCAAAATTAAACACATGCCGTACCTTATTCATCCATTCATCCATCTGTCCAACTAATCATATGCTTCCCTCATCAATCAAGACGAATGTCTCAGATTTCAACGGCTGTCTGTTAACAAGTGCTGGCAGAGGAGGCTGAGGCTGAGCATCAACCTGCAAGTGGAGGAGTGTGTTTTTTAAAGTACGTACACTTCCTCTGGTGCCCCCCCCCCTTGCTCCCGTTGCCCTCTGGCCTCCCCGAAGTGAAGCATTTGGGTCAGATGATGTTTTGGGGTTCGGGGTGGCCTGGAAGGTCAGCAGAGATGGATGTTTAAGAAGTCTGAACATGTGCAGACGTAAGGAGACATGAGGAAAAGATGTGCAGGAGACGAGCCAGTGCAGATTTGAAGAACCCAAACAAAGAGGCAGGATATGAGGGGAAAGCTGAGACCTGTAAAAAGCAGGGACTTGGAAGACTGGATGGTTGTTGTGTGTGTGTGTGTGTGTCTGCACACCTGCCTCATTGCGTGCATCTATGAGCAAATGTCTCACTTTCAAATCTTTCATCCTGCCTCTCTGAAAATAAACAAGAGATCATCCTCTTGTATCGCATGACTGTAGAAATGAGCCTCGCAGGCAGCAGTTCAACGCTTCTGACTTTGTGTTTAACAGAAGAGACAAGAGAGCACGGACAAGAGGCAAACCTCAACAAATCCACCCAGGCAGCCAGTGACAGGAAGTGGACTCAAGGAGGAATGTCTCCCGGCAGCTCACTCATGTTGGATTAAATATAAATGTAAAAAAAACTGCGGCAAGTTGAATCTGCAGCTCAAATATAAACACACACTGTCACAAAAAAGTCAAGCTCAGCTGAGGATACCTGGTTTATGTCGGGGTCGGGGTCAGCGTCAGGTATTCGGTCATCGATTGACTTGTAACCTCGACCCTTCGTAATGACAAATTTTATTAGCTGCTTGCGTCACGTGCCAGCCCCCCTACTGATATGAAAAGGGACACCGGCTCCTCGGGAGGTAATTGTATCCAATGAGGCCCAGCTTCTCCCTGCCATGCCGGGGCCAAACCTCAGCTAAATCCCCTTAGACTGAATCCAATATCAGGAGACGTTTACAGATAAGAATAAATGACATTAGAAGGGCTGAATTTAATAAGCATGAAAGACAGAAAACTATCATGTTGGAGGTTTAAATAACAAAAAACACAGCTTTTGCAGGAGGACAGGCACACTCCAACATGAGTGAAAAAGGGCTATTTTAGTCCCAAAACAACCAGCATCCCATTACTTTCTCTTTTCCTCCTCCCTGCCTCCCCCTTTGCACTGACCCCCCTCCCCATCTTCTTGTCTCCCCTCCCTCCCTTTCACCTCTCCTCTCGTCTCCCCGCTTTGCCTCTGTCCTTCCCCTCCAGATTGTATAAATATCTGTGAGCAGTTGGGAAGAGCTCAGTGTTACAGACCTGTCCACTCAGAAGAGACAGGAGAGAGGAGCAAGAGAAGGGAGGAGAAAAGAAGAAGAAGAAGAGAAACCTGAGAAAAGAGTCACAATAAGAAACATTTAACGTGGATTTTGGGAATTAATAAAAGATCAAAGGAGAATTCCAGCTCAGAGGTGAAGAAAGAAGAAAGAGATTCTTCAGAGGGAGAATTTGAAGCAGACTTTTAATCTGTCTGTGAGGAAAAAATCTTCTCCAGTATGTTCCTCCTTCTCTCGTTGTGTATGTGTGGTCTTCTGCTGAGAGCTGATGCTCAGGACCGAGCTGCTCTATGGAGGGGTAACGACAGAAGTGGACGATGCCAGTACACCTTCACCGTTCCCAGTCCCGTCGAGGCCAGCTGCCCGCAGACGGGAGGTCCAGAGGTGGAGGGCCTGAAGGCCAGACTCAGCACGCTGGAAGTGCTGGTGTCACGGCTGACTGGAGGGGAAACTGGTGGTCCCCAAAGAGCTGGAGCCAGCGCTCAGGCTGAGCTCCAGGAGGCACTGAATCGAGCTGTGGGGGAGAGGAACCTGCTGCAGGGGGAGAAAGAGCGTCTGGAGCAGGAGCTGGAGAGGCTTCAACGCAGGATGGGGGAGATGCAGAAGGAGACGGAGAGGCTGAGAAACAAGCCCTGTCCTCCGCAGACCCCTGGGGTGCCACCAAGCCCCTCTCTGCAAGGCAGTGGCCTGATGAGACCTGCTGGGGGTAAAAGATACACTCAAACACTCTAAGGAGCTAAAAATGTGCAAAGCTTAATGACATTTATAAATAGAAATTTATTTTTGCTATTGAATATTTCATTGCTGAATTCCCAGCTTGCATTATAATTATATCACTATCTATTTTATATAAGAACTTCCCTTTTCATTCTGCAATTCAGATGCACAACTAGATAATCTAATTGACAGGTTGTCCTCCTGGTGAAAAATGTATTTGTAACTGACTGATGGGATAATTGTAACAGAGAAGCGATGACACACAAATGTCATCTATGTATGAAATACTATGTACATTATGAAGCGCATTGCACAGGGGGTTTCTGTGTGTGTGTGTGTGTGTGTGTGTGTTTCTCCTCACACCATATCTCCCCTCTCAGAAAACAGAGTAATGATTTGTGTGCATCCTCTAATGCTGCACGTTTATGTGCATTTGTGCGGTTAATGTTTTGGTTGCTCCATTAAGTCTACAGAGGCGCTCGGCTCAGGTTTCTCCTGCTTGCTTCCTGCCTGCATCTAAAGGTGACGGTGGCAGGCCAGAGAGGGTAGACTCACTATTTATGAGCACATCCTACCTTCTTTATGACTGGTGTTTCCCTCTGCATGACAAGCATGGTGCGAATAGCCTAGTTGAGAAGAGGAGGGGAGGGGGTGGGCTGAAATTTGATGCATGCTCTGGAAGCGCTGGTTCCGTGCCACGGACTCATCTCGGGGCTTTTGATGACGCCTGGTAGGTCAGGACTTGGTGAGGATGGAGGGGGCTGCAGAGGTCTCAGGGCCAAGAACACTATACTGCCAGGGGTTAGAGGGCTGCACAGAGCTTAGGACTTATCTTGGAGCCAGTAAAGCTCTGGCATTCGGTGTGTTTGCAGTGGCCAAACATCCCTCTAATTGGCCTCTGTGTATTTTTTTTCCCCCCACCATCCCCTGTCTTTTGTCAGTTAAGACATCCCTCTATTTACCTTCTTGGCTCTCAGAGTGCACGACTTGTAAAGCTGAGGTTGCCAGCAGCAGTAAATACTTTCTAACCATCTACCCATGCACCAGACATCTCTGCTCCCTCTGCATCAGGAGAACTTAAATATTCTCGTGCACACACCAGTTTATCTGCTTATCTCCTCATGTTTACACCTGGAGACTGAAATACACAGAGAGCCCCCCCACCCCAGGGTGAGAGGCAGATGTAAAATAGATCACAGTG
The DNA here is from genome assembly GCA_029814665.1 of Acanthurus lineatus. Lineage (NCBI taxonomy): Eukaryota > Metazoa > Chordata > Actinopteri > Acanthuriformes > Acanthuridae > Acanthurus > Acanthurus lineatus. The sequence goes on along the minus strand of JAPZDV010000021.1, from coordinate 21,674,014 downwards.
AGAGGAATAGGAAGAGCCAGAGGGGAGATACATAATAAAAGTCAAAACATTTTGGCAGATTTGTCACTTTGTCAGGAAATTTTCAGCATTTTCAATTCAGGTAGTTTTTTATAAACTTCAATGACACAAACGCTGATGTTCTGCAAAGCAATTTTTGGACTTTAAAAATAGACCCTTACATAAAATTTGCAACAGTTATAGCAAAACAATCACATGTACCTGTTTGCTAAAAGTGGTTACTCTCTAAATAAATGGAGTCCTGGCTCATGTTCATTACAAAATTAAATAGTGGGGCTGACAACATTAAGTAAGAAAATCATTTAAAGATCACATTTTATGGAAAAACCTCAGAAATCTGAGGAGTCTAGGACAGACTACGTGGCTGGATTGTTGTCAATTTTAAATAATATCTAAATGTCTAAATCTAAATCTGTCTGTTGATTAGCCATGGTGCCTTAAATTATGATTATGGAGAAAACTTAAAAGCCCACATCCAAAGTGTTTCATGACCACAATATTATGAATAAGCTGAGTCAAACTATGTGGAGGACTGGCCCTAAATCTTTGTTAAACTCTGTAAGCAGATGGTTGATTAGGCTGCTGTCTCCTCAGACTGAGCCTCCTCTGGGAAATAAAGACCCATCTGGACTGAAGTGTTTATGGTATTCAGCTGAATAACGTCCCTAACAAAGAGGCAGGATGTAAGGGCACTCATGGCAAACACACACACACACACACACAGGGGGAAGACAGTAGCAGAATGCAGAACGATTACCTGTGATGATGATGATGAATGGCTACGTCCTGTGGGAAAAGCCTCATAGCAAACCTGTTTAACCCTCAAACTACCGCTGACCTTTTTCTTTTACAGCCCTTTAAACGGGCTCAACCCTTAACATTAACTTTTTCAGTTTTTAACACACAGGAACTCTCCCATGTCACTGTTGCTCGTCAGACGCCCCATTACAAGGGAAACCTCCCACTTCTCTTCATCAACGCCAAGAATCAACATCAGCTTCCAGATGTTAACATTTAATGTTCTCTGCATCATTAAGGCTCATTATGTTCCTTAAGTCACTGGACGCTGCACGTGCAAGAGCACATGTGGTCACATGCCCACATGAATGCATGCATGCAGTTACCCATGGAGAAAGACACACAAACACACCTCCATCCTTTCATGAAAACTTATTTGAAAGCACTTTTCTCTTCTGTAAACATCACTTTCTTTGCATCAATCCTCTGATGAGTATACAGTTTACAGAAATTGTTTGACATTGATATATACATTATATATTTACTTTCCACAGAAATGATTTTATGAAGGAGCAAACGGGTGAAACAAGGGCAGGGTTGGGGGGTAAGTGGGGATAAATGAGAAGAGGAATGAAAGAAAGAAAGAGAGAAGGAGAAGGCTGATCCCCGACAGTGACAGAGGGGGAAAAAAAGCCAAACAACTAAAAGCTCATAGGATATGAAGTTAACAGTGTTGAGCTGGGAGGGGGTGTCAAGTGTTACAAGTATGTGTGTTTGTGGTCGGTCAATCTAGCGACTGTCTGACTCCAGAGCAGCTGGGAATCCATTCAAAGGTGTTTGTTTCCTGCTGTCACATTCCCTGTTGTCAGTAGTGCTGAAGCCATGTTTAGGTACACAAACGGTATCTTAACTATTGTACCCGACATGTGACACAAGGACAGAAATCCCCTAACTCTGCATGTATGTGTGTGTGTGTGTGTGTGTGTGTGTGTTTAGGCTCCAGTCCCATGTCTCACCTGATGACCAGGCCCAACAGGCAGGGAGACAGCGGCAGTTTGAGAGGTGGGATATGTTATTGTGCTGAGTCATTTCCTTCACCTTGCTGAGTCATATTCTGTTAAATCCACCTCTCGGTCTCTCCCTGACAGACTCAGTGTGGCAGTTTGGATCTCCAGGCTTCCAGGAGCTGAAGGCCGAGGTGACGGAGGTCCCTGCCCCTGACGGCTCTGAGGACAACACAGGTCTCCTTTAAAAATATTCCTCTTTATTTCCCCCTGACAGGTGGCTGAGCGTCTTTTACCTGATAGACTGCAAATCATATACATGTTAAACCACATAGGACCTTTATGGGAACTTTGCCGTTAAATTTTACAATCTGAACCCTATGTTTTCCAAAATGTCAAGCGTCCATTAGTTAGAAAATATTTTATAAGATTAGCTGAAGCCGAAATAGTGGAAAATAAATTTAAATTAGCATTAAGTCATCTTTATTTAACCCTGTTTAACGACCTTATTACTTAACAATAATGTGGCTTTAACATCAATTGCCACCATGTGACATCATGTATAGGTCTGAGCTGGAATGAGCATGCAAGCAATGGAATACACATTCCTGTGGCCTGTTTCATGCTTTTCCACTTAATGATGCAATAATGCACAAAGAGGCGCAGATATACACACGGCTGCAGCTTAGTTTACGTTGATGTAAATTTGAAAATATTTCAACATTTTCAAATTTTAATGTGGAAAGACATACATTTTGTATCTTTTTAAGCCTTTGAGGTCATGCAAAACGTATTTTAGTGACAATTTAAACCAAATTTTTCTTTTGACCGAAAGACAATTCAATAACTAACCTGAAAATGATCAGTAAAAAATGTGGAGAACACATGCTTTGTAGTTAAAGCATATAGTCAAGTAGTCCTTCAAAAATCCTTCCAGGCAGCTAAAACCCATCTCCCTCACCCCTTCTCCTTCCTCCTCCTCCTCCCCCTATGTCCATCTGACCTGACAAACATGACACTCACCCCCCTACTGACAACCTCAAAGCAAATACTGCTATTAATACTGCAGCATTCAGGGCAAGAATACCAGCGTCATGCCAATCCTTAGGTATGAGGGCTCACTTCATTTTTATGTTTGTCTTGTAAATGTAAAGAGAAAGTCCCTCTAACAAGGGTGTCACACTCTCAACCTCCCCATGATGGGTTTCCCAAAGTTGCACCATTGCTCCCTCCAATAAATGTCTCCCAGCAGGTTTGGTTGTTGAGGAGATAATAAAAAAATACACGTGCAGTCACCAACACGTGAAGTCATACAATCTCTGATGAGGCCAAGCCACAGGAAGCTTCATGGTAATAGGTGTATTTATAAGACATATTCCCATCTAACCCTTATTTCGGTGCTACGTCCTGGACCAGAGAGGAAGAGTGTATTTTAGGCCGTGGTAAATATACAGCCTGCCTGCTTATCGTTTTCACAGTAAGACAAGCAGCAGAGAGAGTTCCTGCCCAGGATGAGCTGTAGCACAGTTGCCGCTCTGATGGTGGTGACTCAGGCAAAGTTGCGGTCAACAGAGATGTCAGGCAGCATCTGTAGACCTGCTGTCTGCCTCCATGATGACAAACTATGACCTCATTAAAACCCCTGATCAGCTCTCGGATTTCCCTCATCGTCCCCAAAGTAGATCTACCACTGACTGCGTTACTTGTGTCCAGAAGTCAACTAAAGTTAGAAAACACTGGGTGATTTTAAGAGAATTTAGAAACCTTAGTCTTCCTGTTAGTCTCCAAGTATTAAAGAATGACAGTCTCAGGTTTCCTTTCCTTCCTGCTTGCAGGTTGTGGGGAGCTGGTTTCAGTCGGTGAGCCGGTCAGTCACAGGAGGGCCGACAACATAGAAGGTAAATATGGTGTTTGGATGCAGGATCCTGAGGCCGTCTCTCCTTACGGACCCAACATGGTCTGGCGTATTGACACCGTTGGTGCCGATGTCAGGAAGTTGTTTGGGTATGATGATATGGAACAACTCTCTCGAGGTTTTCCATCAAAGGTAGGTATCACATGGATGATTTTCATTCATGAAGATGCGTAAAAACCTTGTGTAACACCTTGATATTTTTTGTTTTCCCATGACAGGTCTTGTTGTTGCCAGAGCAGGTGGAAGGCACTGGTGCTACTTTGTACCGAGGATCTCTGTATTTTCAGAGACGTCGTAGCCGCACCCTCATCCGCTATGACCTGGCCTCGGAGAGCGTTGCAGCCCGTCGTGACCTCCCCCATGCCGGTTTCCATGGCCAGTTCCCCTACTCCTGGGGAGGCTACACGGACATCGACCTGGCCGTGGATGAGCAGGGGCTGTGGGCCGTCTACTCCACCAGCAAAGCCAAGGGAGCCATCGTGATCTCGCAGCTGGATCCACACAGTCTGGAGGTGAAGAAGAGCTGGGAGACCAACATAAGGAAGAACTCGGTGGCCAATTCCTTCATCATCTGTGGCAAGCTGTACACCGTAGCCAGCTACACCGCGCCCGACACCGTCATCAACTACATGTACGACACTGAAACTAGCCAGGGGAAGGCCATTGCCATCCCCTTCAGGAACAAGCACCGCTACAACAGCATGATCGACTACAACCTGGCTCAGAGAAAGCTGTTTGCCTGGGACAACTACCACATGGTGTCCTACGACCTCAGGCTGGGTCGCCAGAGGGCCAACTGAGGCCGCCATGGTTAAAAATGACATTTCCTCCCTTGCCCCCCCTTAAAGACTCAGAGCTTTAGAGCATTATAGAAATCAATGTGTAGAAGAATCTAACCACCAAACTCCAAAGAGAAAAGAAGACGTATGAGGAACAGCATCCCCTGCAGGTCTGCTTTTGTCTTCCGAGGGCTTTTGTTGCGGCACAGTCCACAAAAATGTTTTAGAGAAATTATTTTTGTACTGCCTTTAATTCAGATGTACGATTTTTGTTTTATTGTTAAGCTATAAATATATATGTTTGAGGTCTAAAATATTAAACATAGTTTTATTTCATAAGTGGCATAATTATTGTATACAGTTTATAACACAAACTCGTTTGGTACTACTCGCCCTACAGTGTTTCTCCATTAAACATCTCATTTATTAGACCGCTCTGTCACTCTGCATTTATTGAATATTGCATGCATTTGTACACTGTATTCAATATGATGATGTAATGTTCAAAATTGTCATGAAATAAACTTCTTCCTAAACTACAAGTTTATGTGGTCAATAAAATATTTACTTCATCGGAGGCTGCTTACAAAGGAAAACTGTGTATCTCCAGATTTTGGGTTCAGTTTTTACCATGAAAAACTTAAAAAAAAAAAAAAATTGTACCGCTGCAACTTAAACAATAATAAAAAATAATGGAAAGCTGAAAAGCTTGAAATGATGCTCTTTTTACACGGCTTGGAGATGCACCGTCCCCATTAAAAGCAAATACCTTTCAATCAGCTAAAGGTCATTTTTAACTTTCATTATCTAACTATTGACTCAACATTCCCATCTGTACTTGCCATATAAATGTTAAGTACATAATACATGTACAACATTAATTCATATAGTTGAATGTTGAGAATAAACACAAGCTAAAACCTGGCAACCAAACACTCTAATGGCCAACAGCAGATCAATTAATCATGATTAAATATTTTATAATCCACATATATAGACCTTTATTACACTGAATTAAGCCATTAAAAGGGCTCCTAATTTTAATGCAGGAACTGAACATTGGTCAATTGTATTATCACTTAACTAAGCTCTCTGAAATGTTTGTTTATGATGGTAAATGTTGTAGTGACACCTGGTGGTCAAGTGTCACCAATGCTGAATTTGATTCTGATTCTGAGTAATATAAAAGAGAGACATCGTAGAGGACGTCAAATAAAAAACCAGGCATGAATGAAAAAACATCTCAACAGTATATTATTTTTATTAGTTTCTGTAACCAAACCAAATGTAAATAAGACCGTACATATTTTAATACAGCGATGAAACCCCTGTACAAGTTCAACAAAAAACAAAACAAAACAAAACAAAAAAGAATATCATAACCCTCCCTCCCTCCCTCATCCATCCTCCAAAGCAAGGACTCTTCCCCCGGCCAGGGTTGAGGTGAGGAGGACACCCTCCCCACCTCAGGGTGCATACTACTGTACATATCTGAAGGACCCTTGTCACCACAACCCCGAGATGAAAGCATTGTGGGTGGGACAGCCAGCGGAGGTGAGGCAGAGACAGAAAACAGCACTGATTGCTCTCATCAGTAAAGACAACAAAACAATAAGTGTCCTTCTGCCCAAACCCTTCAGAACTTGAGGCTTTTCTTTAATCTTTGTCCTCTTTTTCTGTCTGTGTCAACCCTCAACAACAAGAGGGAGCATGAACAGGACACACTCAAAAGTTTTCTACTGTCTCAACAATCAACTCCTGACCATTTTCTATTTCTCTAAATAGCCCTATCCTGCTATACTCTAGCTAAGGGCACTGAAATCAGTCAATAGCAGCAGGTCTGGGTGCTTTACAGTGAAGTGTGTAAAGGTGTGTGTTTGTGTGGGAGCAAAGATGGATGTGGAAGCAGTAAAAGGGTGTGTGTGATAATAGCCCCTAAACTGGAACAGCTTTTAGTAGTGATCATACATCATTCATATCATCCTTGAAGTCCACTCAAAACTCTGCTGCCATGGCAACAGCAACTCTAAAAGGCTGTGACATCGTCTCTGCGCTGCTTTAACCTTTGGCTAAATATACAGAAGAGTCCAGCTGCAAGCTTTCCCCCTGTTTATACCACAAACACACACCTGACCCACACAACCCAGCACATCAATAATTCTCAGGCAAGGAGATGAGAGCAGAAGGCAGGAGCAAAGGCTCACAGGCAGACTAATCAATAAATCAATCATTAAATTCAATTAACTGCTGCATTTTTTTCACATTTTCCATTCTGGTAAAAACAAAAAACCCCCAAAACAAAATGACAACAGAACTTCTGATTTCATGTCTCTGAGTGGCAACCGTCAATGAAACCGTTGAGTGAGTGTGTGCCCATGTGGTACTGTGGTGCATCTCCAAGTGCACATATCTCTCGATTAGTTATGATGGGGGATTGGGCAACAGAAAGTATACTTATCTAAATGACATCTCCTAAATAAGATTGTTTTGACTACAAAAACAAAAAAAAGAACATTCTTTCATTAACAAAATAGGTTGCTCCTATAATATGCGTGATCCTACTTGGGAAATAAAAGGGACAGAAATCAAGAGCTATAAAAAAAATGGCAAAACTCAGCAGCAAAAATCTCATTTCAAATTTCTTCCTCCAACTCTTATCTACCCTCACAGTAGATTTTTGTGAAACAACTTGTGCAGCCATTTTATCGGCATCTAAATACGATGGAAGAATCCAACTCAAATGCCGCCACCTACAGTGGGACAAGACAGGGGATGAAAGAAGAGGAAGAGGATTATGTATACGCAGGACAGAGCCTACTCTCAGCAAGTACTACCACTGGATCTTGACTCATCCTCCTCCCCCACACTGTCCCCCAGGGCTGATATGAGGTGGTGACTGTGTGAATGGGGCTAGATTCTCTTTCTCTTCCACCCATGCATATCGTCATCAGCAGAGGGTCAGGAGCTCTTTACTTGCCCTCTTCTGGTTTGATGGCCTGCGGTTTTATGGGGCCAGTCCGTATGGGCTTGGCCGTGGAGATGGGTGGTTTGTCTGAATCTGGGCGGTCACTTCCTGCCTGGTGGTTTGGGGCAGAGGTGTCGTGGGAGGGTTTTCCTCCCTGATCAAGCCGTGACACTTTGCTGACTTGTGGAGCCTTGAGTTGCTGCTGTTGCTGCTGCTGCTGTTGTTGTTGCTCTGAGAAGAACTTGTGAGTGGACTGAAGCACCTCAGCCCGCTGCTTTGCCTACATTAATAAAGATAAAAATTAAGTTAACACACTCATGCTCACTGAAGCAGTCTCATCATCTGATGGTCCAACTAATATTACAGATGCACAGAACCAACATATTAAATATGGGACTAGACCTTAAGGTCCTGTTCAGCCTTCAGAGCCGCCTGTGTGCCTCTGGGTGCAAGGGAAGGACCAGGAGGTCCTCGGGGAGGATGCTGGCTGTGTTGTGGGTGCTGAGGTCGGGGATGAGGCATGAGACCACCACCCACATTGGGCGACATTGGAGGGCCCATGGGAGAGCGCTGGACACCCCCAGCAAATGAGTTAGCATGAGGAGGTCGAACCAGCGGAGAGACAATGTTGGGTTGAGACAGAATCTGAAATAAAGAGGCAACATTTGCATTTTGCATCAATAACTGGTGGATTTTATAAAACAATCAAATACAGGTCTTGTAATTATTGTTCTACCTGTGGGTTGAACTGGCCGGGAAAGTGCTGTGTCATCCTCATGCCACCAGAGCTCGGCTGAAACTGCTTCTGGTACAGCATACTGTTCATCTTACTGGACTGGCTACTAGGGGAGGTGGAGCTGGCCCTGAATGAATAAATGAAAACAATAAAATTATCTCAACAAAGGGCATGACATATTGACACATGACCGTTCAAGTACACTTGTTACATTGACTTTTGTATGTGTATCACTGGGCATTATATATATGAAAAACTGGCACAAAGCATTGCTTTGCAAGGCCCAGCCAACTGAAGTTTTGGGGCTGCTTGTGTGTACACATTTTTTTAAACAAAGTTAAGCTTGTTGCTGTCAGTATGAGAGTTTGGATGTGGTACCTGTAAGGACTGGAGGTGGGTGTAGTGCTCCTGGCACTAACAGGAGGGGTTCCAGGCTTCACATCCATCCCACTGCCAAAGAGTTTCAGATCCATGTCCATCTGCAGAGTGTCAACACAAAGAACTGTGAGGGGGCTGCACTTCAGAAACTCATGAACAGTCTCGCTCTCTCTCTCTCTCTCTCTCTCTCTCTCTCTGTCTCTCTGTGTCTGAGAGCCACACATGCATTAACTACCTTGCTGGTGGGAGGTTGCATCATGCTGTGGTTTGGGCCCATGATGCCTCGGTACGGCTGGGATACTGGGGGCTGTCTGTTGATGTTCGGAGGCTGGGCCTGCGGAGGGGTGGGAGGCAGTGCCAGGAGGGGCTGGCCTCCACCCGAGCCAAAGTTTGGCAGAGACAGTTGAGAACTGGGCAGAGGCACTGTCACCTGGAGATACAAGATACACAAATGTTTAATCAACTAATTAATTACTTTTCTTTCTGCTGGTTAGGCTTGTTCGGTATACCGGTACTAAATTGGTACAAGGGTACTGAGGCATCTAAAATGGTACTATACTGCCCTTGGCTGAGACCAGTACTTTTTTTTCTTTTTCTTTTTTTTTTTATGTCGCCACGTGACGTCACCGCATTGTAATTTGAGCCGAGGCGAGCAAACAGGCAAGCGAGTGAGTGAGCAGAGTGGAGCAGCAAACGGAGCAAGAGTCTGGCGACAGAGAGAGATAAAGGAGAGAAAGAGAGAGAGAGACAGGAGCAGG
>JAPZDV010000021.1:21642251-21664623 GCA_029814665.1 Acanthurus lineatus | reverse complement strand
ATTAAATCATCATTAATGACCCATTGAAAAGGTGCGGCTGTGTTAATTTAATGAGAAAGTGTCCTCTGCCTGTAACTATGTAAGATTGCTGTCTTGTCTCAAATGCGCTAGTTGCAGGCCTGTGTATTTACCTGATAAAAAGCACACTTTAACAGCAAACACACATACAAACAAACAAAAACAATAATATAGTCTATTTTCATATGAAGTTATTTTATCCTTTCACTTTTTCCTCATTAATGGTTGCAATTTTTAATTAAACTTTAAAATTTTATACAGTAAAGTTTTTGTGGTCTATTCAGATTAATCAGATAATATGTGACAGCCCCACATCAATGCTTTTAACTTGTTTTCTCAGTTTGACTCCAAAGAATATAGTTTTCCATGCAAATAAAGATGTTTTGCCGCCATCTGTAGGCACAAGGTGATGTTACAAGTAGCGTGGACCCAAGAGGTGTTCAAGTATTTAACAACATTGGCTCAATTTTCAAAAAGCCCATTGAATAATTCTCACAATAACACATTATTAAAATAGAGTAGTTTGCACAACGCTGTAAATAAGTGCAGCTTCATTATAATCTTCATGGCAATTTAAATCCTCACCACAAAATGCTGTCAAAGGGCGGTTTACTTGTCAGCTCTCTTCAGTAAACTCTATACAAACAGCAAAAAGTAAAATCTTTAGGATTTACACCAGGCAGTGTTGTTTTTGGCAGACATGTATTAAATAAATATGCTTTATTATTTTGAAATACAAGTATTGTACAATGAAGCCTGACTTGTAAGTAATGTCAAACAGTGACCATAAAATGTGACATCATGAGGTAAACTGATGATTTTGATTGTACTGCACCGCATCATTTTATTATTTTTAAATTCTGTATCTGCAAAAGTGTTTGCTAAAATAATGTTGTAAAGCATAAACATTACTTTGCATTACTGTAACAAACCCTAAAACAATGCAACTTTTTTGTTGGTGATCAAAAGAAGGTCTCTTTATTTTTACTGAATAAATTATATTCAAATAAGTCATTTCAACTCCATGTTTTTCCCTTGTTTACATCCGCTCCACCTCTGTTAGTCCCTGCAGTAGGGCCGCTCATGTTTGAGACCCACCTTGGAGAAAGCATGAAAACAATTAACAATGGGTTAACAATTAATTACATTTGTGCTGATTAGGTGTTTGTATTCTGGAGCATGTGACTCAGTATAGGGTTTTGTACTTTCTAAGGGCAGCCTTTTGGTTTTTTGGCACAAATTTGGTGAGTCTTTTAGTTAAATGCATCAAGTGTTCAGCACATTTAAGCTTTAAACTGAGTCAAAGCAATAAATACTAATAGTGTTGTAGTGGGTTCTGTTGGCTGTCCTCAATGTACCAAATTACATTTTTTTAGAGAGGAATGAAAGGCTTATCTTCTGTCTCTCCTTGGGCTTTGATGGCATAGTCTTTATAGCTGCCAGGAGTTCCACAGACTCTTGCTATGAATGCAAAAATGAGGCCTTGCAAGTTGAGGCTAGACAGGAAATAGCAGGATGATAGACCACACTTGTCTTTCATCTGATAACACTTATCTTTCAAACAGAGGTCGCCAGACTCTCCAGTTTAAAAAAACATAAAAAACACCAGCAGAGAGCAGCAGAGTTCACAGGTAAGCTGGAGATGTTAGAGAGAGATTGATTTAATTTAACCTGAAAATAAACTAAGGTTTGCCTCATATGAAAATGTGTGGCAACAGTAAATTAATGAAATTAATCATTAACAAACTGACTAGTACTTTGGTAAGCTCAAGTAAAAAAAAAAAATTTCTACAGAGATTGACTTTGTTGTTGTTACAACATTATCCTTTGGTTAACTATCATACTTCTCCTATAATAAACTTCTGAACATGCAGATATCCCCACCAAAAAACAACAACAAAAACATCATAAACATGTCTTATTTAAGCAAAACAAGAAATTAAATCTAAATGGACTGTCAAAAACCCAAGAACAACATGGCCCTGGAGAGGCATATTTTATTTAATTTGTCAATATACTTCAGGAAACAATATACAAAGCAATGATGTGGTCACCTTTACTGAGTGTGTGGTGCAGTTCATTTATAGACTCAATAGATAGTATGGTAGGAAAAAAAACAGGCCTTTGCAGCTTAGGACCCTGCTCTTCAACAGTGGGGAACAAACGAAAAAGAGAGAGATGGGCCGTGCTTGAATAACAACCCTGTGCATTACACACTTCCTCAGATTTTCTTGTTGGTCACCAGGATTTGAAAAAAGTGGGGGTCTGCAGGTAAAATGAGGCTGTGACACTTAAGACTTTCAACAAGGCACTAGCGTATAAACCAAACCTAATACTCCAATAAAATAACCAGTGCTCGCTTTAAGTTGAACATGTTTATTACAATACATACATTTCACATTTGACCTTGTGACCTCCTGTTGCCCTGCTCTGAAACAAGAGGTGATCCACATATGTCTGCCTCTAACCTGCTGCACCTGTAATACACCACTCCTAAACTGGGTGCATATGAGAGTGAATGGATATCGTGATTTACTGCTCATCACTACAACTCTTATAAATAAAACCTTTTTTTTTATTCTGCATCCTCTTCTTAAAACTCCACTGTATGTTAGCAACTGTACAAAGGAATGAACCAGGAGGGAGAAAGAGGAACAAAAAATTGACAAAAAAGGTACAAAAAAAAAAAACTTATGAAGAGGGTGTAAAGTGTTGATGTGTCAGGAGAGGCTGTGGCAGGGCTGAGGCCAGGGGAGGGGGAATGGGAATGGTCCAAAGCAGCACGCCATCACATCTCTTTATTTTTTTTCTAATCACTCACTCCACCACACCACCAGGCACTGTTTTTTATTCAGACTGGGACATGCAGGGCCACTAGAAGCTGCAAATAGATCACTGAACCGTTGTGAGCAGTCATGATAGACCTGCAGAAGGGGGGCTGTTTATTACGCCTGAGTAGAGGTTACAGTTTACCCATAGAGGGCACAGGAAGAGAATCTAGACAGAGTACTCAGATTACCGATAATTGAGGAAAAAAGGACTTTGACACCAGCGTATTATGCTTTACGGTAGGCTTCTGTGTAAATAAATGGCATCAAACATCCTCCCCTGTTTACATGCAGGTCACACACACTCAATGGTTCAATGATCTATGAATTGACAAAATGAAGCTTGAAGTCTGCAGACAAGTTAACATGAAGGAAAGGCTAGCTAATGAATGTAGCCGCCTAGGCGTTGATTAGTTTGGATGTCAAAAGCTTTGATAGGCATGGCTTTCCATGGCTTCAATCTACAAAACATATTTACAACATAGATAATAACATCTACAAGAAATCTACACTTCCCATTGTGGGTTTTTACAGAACCGAGTCTTGTAAACTACCCAACCCTCCTCCAACCACAACAGCTCTTCATGTTTCCCTCTTAGTTCTCCCAGCCCAACGGTCCAAAGCCAACCCGACTGCAGCTCCTGTGTGTGTTGAGACTGGGCTCAAGAGGAACTGGACAACTGCTCTCCCTCCATATGTGCAATGGGTCTTTCCCCTTTTACCCCCAAAACGCCTGTTTCAACTCGCAACGAGAAGTTCTCAGACCATGAAAGAATTCTGATTCTTCAACTTTTCAAGTTCTTTGATTTGCTGTCTCAGGAACAGTATCCTGTGGGAACAAAAGACAAAAGATGACCATTCTCAGAGCTTGTTTTTAGATTAAGGTTTACCGTACATGCCAACAGGCACATGCTTCTGGATCATATTACAGATGCTCACCTCTGCTCACGCAATGTCGCTTGTATTTCACAGACTCTGACCAAGGACCGGAGGTTTTTGAGCTCGGTACAGTTCTCAGACATACAGATGCTCCCCATGGTGTGAGCCTCTTCACGTAGTCTTGATGCCTTGATATTTTGTAAGACAAAATTTATTTACAAAGGATGTTTCCAACCACAGTCACCCAAAACGATGGTATTCCATGGAATAGAAGTAAAGGTGGGACTAACCTGTTTCTCTGCATGTTCAGCAGGCCAACCCTGTACATGTTTGATAAGATTCTCGTTGAAGTGGGCGGCGAGGGTGGGGGTGAAAGAGCAGGGGGGCCGAGCTGCTGAAGCAGTGGGGGGAGCGGAGGCAGAGTTGGAGGCGTTGTTGCTGCTGCTGCTGGAGGCGACATGGTTGGGACCTGGGGAGGGACTCCTCTGACTGCTGCAATAAGCAGTTTGAAGAGGCATGTGAGCATTGAGACAGTGTTTAAGAAGACAATGTTGCCCCATAACAAACAAGACTACTTAACTTGTTCTCAGCTACAACGTTAGCCTAACTTTAGTGCCTTCTACTTGGTGATCACTGGGGTTTAAATGCAGCTGATCACAAAACAGAGGTCTCTGTTAACATACTGAGAAACTGATATTGAATCTCAACACAGCTGCTTGGTGTCACCAAGGCTTACTGGGAAAATAACTCAAGTTTATGCTAAGACTACAAGAATTTGAAAGAATTTTTTATAATACCCTTTGGAAAAAAGACATGAAAAATTCATGGTATATGGTTACTGCCTCCTTGTCTACAAAGTAAATCAGCAGGAACTGCAGTCAGCACTGGATCTGTTCAGTTGAAGTAGTGCTGGGCTGTAAGTGCTGCAAATTGCTTTTGAATACAAAAACTATATACATATGACCGGAATAGAGGAGAAAAAATAAATAAAAAAAAAAAAATAAAAGAACACAGTTGGATGAATATAGTGTGTCAATACCAGTTAGAGACGGATATCAGATTAACAACTGAAAATGGTTGTTTAGACATGGTGCACAACTGCACAGGCCTAACTAATGACTAAAGCTGAAAACCCATCAAGTCTGAGTGAGGCTAAGTTTGGAATCACGAAGTGAAAACAAAGATAATGTACATCTTTGTTATTTAAATGCACCAGAGGGACTCACTAAACTTACAAAAGTATATTTTCCTACTTAAGGGCTGAGATTTATTGTTTCTACTTAATCACTGATAAAACTTCAGAGCAAATGACTGACTTGTGTATAAGGCTGTCTGTGTCTGCAGCTAACAAAGCTACACACAGAGAAACAGAAGCTTAGCTTTTATGCACAGACTTAATCAAAATATTTTACTGCAGTAATGAACCCTACTGATAAAAAAATTACACAATCTGTCTCCCTTTTGAAAATAAAGAAGTGAATGACATCTCAGTCTTAAAGACAAGACAACTTAAAGGAGCATGCAGTCATTGTTCCATCAATGACCAGCAGATGGTGTCACAACACAACACAATGAAAACAGGCTACAGAAGAAATAAACTTCCATCATTCACGAGCTCATGTGAATGGGTCGTCCCAGATCTAGGCAGCAACAATATTTCCATTTTATTCACGTTAAACGTGTGGATGGTATGACAGATAAGCACATTAATGACTTCAGTGGCTTTTACAAAACAATAATCAATACATTTAACAATGATGATAATGATCGCCAAGATATCAGAGCTGATCATTTCGGGAACCAAAAACAATGGAGAACAATATTATCCTTCAAGGCTGCCTGTTATTTCACTTCCCTGATTTTATATCTTAGCTAGTGTGGTTGTACCTACCCTTGGCGCTGAAGGGTGCGTGGGGAGGCCGTGGTAGCATCGAAACTGTGCTGTTTGTCGCTAGTGAGAGGTTGTTGGGATGTGGGCTGGGGATGAGATGCCTGCTTCACTGATGGCGTGCTCACCTTAAGAAAATAAGTTAGAAACACTACATCAAAACAGGTCCTCTCTATAAGATCAAGATACAAGCTTATGGAGGTTGCTATGGCTTAGAGCCTCTGTCGTTCTTCAACAACATGCATCACTCAAGAAAAATGAGCCATCAGAAAAACTTTCCTATTTATGAAAATGTTTGCTTGAGAAGCCATGTTTCACTGTATCACACAAAGTTATACTGCTTTTAAAACAGCATGAATTTAAATCTCAGTAACCTTCCAGCCCTTTTGTTTATATGTATATGTGATCACTTGCCACTTGTTGAATGTCCTGTAGCATGTACAATAATGACAGCTGAATGTTCACCTAATCCAAGAAATTGCAATTGGAAAATGTCTTCCTTAAAGAAGTATCTCAAAATTTATCGAGTCAGCTGCTTTCTGCAACAAACTGGACACTGTAAAAGCTTGGTGAACTCACTGAATTATGTGCCTTACTTTTGGCTGTGAGATGACAGGCTGCGTGCTCAGGAGGGGTTTAAGGGGACCAGCATTGGTCTGCGGTGTGCTGATCCTTGGTGAAACATAAGACCTGGGCGATGAGGCGTCTGATGTTAACGACATTGGTGACTGGTTCGATTGCTGAGCTGCATGAGGTGCACAAACAACAAGAAAAACAATCTAAGGGATCAATACAGTCTGCTACATGTGATGCACAGCTTACTGTATGAGTAAACAGATGAACAGCAAAATATTAAAAATCTTTAACCGCCACAGATTCAAATCAGGAAATGGATTTTCTGTAGGCTGATGCTATTACCTAATCAGAACTTTTTAACTTGCAGGAAATATCATATCAATATAATGTCAATATAAATAAACCATTTGTCTGCACACAATGGTGAAACACCTTGTTCCCATGAGCTTGCTTTACCTTGGTTAGAGAGTTGAGCAGCTTGAGAGAGGATAGTAGTGATATTGAAAGCCGATGGTCCAGCCGTGAGGATCTTATGGAGCATCGACTGTAATGAAGCTTGTGTGACAGCAGCTGTGAGAACTAGAGAGAAGCAAACATATTATTAGCCCTTTTTACTGATGTTATTAGTCCTGCTACTAAACAGTTTATGTACAATGTCAGCGAATTTTTCAGTCAAATTCATAATGTGTCTTTCATTAGTAAGTATGATAAAAAAAAAGTCTCCAAGTTTGAGCCGACAGTGAGAAAACAAGCTGAAAAATGTACATCTGGGCTTAGTTCCCAATACTTTGAGTTGAACGGTGTAGGCTGAGGTAAGGCTCACAAACATTTCATGATCACTTTCAGCTTATTTTCAGTAAAAATGTGATCAAAAGACTGGGATTAATGTTTTCCAGTCATGATTGTGATGGGGAATGGGGGAGCAGCAACTAGTAAATGTGTATTGCTTAGCTTTCTAGGTATCAGGTAGGTACTCATACCTTGCCACAACTACTTCTATAGTGGCTGAGTCCTTCTGGTTGCTCCATGCATCGACACAGACAGCTTGCACACAGTGAGACCCAGGTACTGTCGCCACTAGGTGCCTTTCAGGAAAAAACTCTTTCAGAGGGCCTGAAAAGTGGCTTAATCTAGAAAGACAGCCACCGAGATGACACTGTGGATATGATCATGTTTTGAGTCCTAGTGTGCACAGAGCATAACAGCTATCTATAGACTGCTCTCTTACTGTGAGACAGGCAGACGAAGATGGGGGCTGAGCTAATCGATACTTTCTTCACAGCCTGACAATGAAATTAGTAGCTTTATTTTCTCAACAATTCAACAGTGTTTTTAATAAATCTCAGAAATACTTACAATTATAGGTGTCTAAAAGTTAAACATTTGGATTCTCTGGATTTTAATATTTAATATAGTGCTGTCATGAATAGTTTGATACTGCACAATAAATAGGCCTAAAAGACTTCAGATAGACCACATGATCAGTGTTGGCCAGTACCAGGTGTTGTGTAAACTGAATATTTCCCTTCATTACTCATTAAAAAAAAAAAAAACAATCAGAAGGCCATCATCACCACACATTAGATAAGTGAGGCTGATTTACTTCATTAGGTAAATCACACAAATACTATCCACTGCAGGTCGAGAACCAGTCGGACACACACACAGGGTAAAGCAGAGAAGAGTCATGTTAAGTGAAGAAAATGTTTGTAAGGTTACAGACAGGCTCAGTGGTGAAATACCTGCTTATGTGTTGACAGCTTTTCTGTGTCATAACATAAGTAACAGATAAACCAGCTTTCAAAGTGATATATTGTCTTTGAAATCAAATGCTGTCAAGTGGAGTCCTAATTATTTTCTTTGGCAAGTGAGCATGGTATAAGCAGGATAATGCCCTTCAAGGCATCCATAATCAGGAATTAATGGACTCCACAATGTCCATTAATTCCTAATAATGGAAACCCTTACATAAGCAAATCGATGATGCATGCTTGCTTAATGACTTTAAGCTGAATACTTTTTAAACTTGGCGGAGGCATTTCTGAGATTTCTTTCCCTCCGTTAATTTCTGATGCTGAATTTATGCATCCAGTTGGATCAAAAGCATTTACAATCATTTTTATGATTGAACTGTAGTCTTCTAAATCAGAATTTAATTAAATTAATGTGTTTAGAGCTTCCCATCTCTAGTAGGAATTGTATTTGGCTTCTCTCAAACCCAGGCGTGCTGCTGATGTGTGTGTACTGTTGCTCTTTGGGTTGGATCATACAACTGAAATGCATAAATGCAAAAAGTGATTCCTACAATATCAGCCCAAGTCTTCCACTCAACCCCCCCAGATCCCACACATACACTGCATCTGATGATTTTTCACAGTTGCAAACTCAAGTATACATTTTTGTGATGTGTA
This sequence comes from Acanthurus lineatus, assembly GCA_029814665.1. NCBI lineage: Eukaryota > Metazoa > Chordata > Actinopteri > Acanthuriformes > Acanthuridae > Acanthurus > Acanthurus lineatus. The sequence goes on along the minus strand of JAPZDV010000021.1, from coordinate 21,656,023 downwards.
GTTGTTTGGCTTGACTTGGTTTGGCTCAGCAAGTTAACCAAGCATGGCAGGAATTTGCATCTTTCTTTAAACATGGAAACATGGCTACTAATACAAAGGTGTGTCTTTAACTGATGATATGCTAGTCATGAGTCAGTAATTATTTTTGCTGCAGCAGGTAAAAAAAGCTGTTTACATATTAGGCTTGTTCGGTATACCGGTACTAAATTGGTACCGCGGCACTGAGTCATTTAAAACGGTACTATACTGTGCTTGGCTGGTACCGGTACTTTTTTTTGTTTTACATCGCTGCGTGACGGCACCGCGTTGTAATTTGAGCCGAGGCAAGTGAGCGAGCAGGCGAGCGAGCAGTGTGGAGCAGCAAACGGAGCAAAAGTCTGATGACAGAGAGAGATAAAGGAGCTAAAGAGAGAGAGAGAGACAGGAGCAGGGAGAGAATGGCAGCTGCCGCAACCTTCACCACGCCGAAACTTGTAGATAAACCAGGTGTGCGAAGTGCTATATAAAATTACTTCTGCTTTAAAACAAATGAGCATGGTGAAGCCATTAACACCAAAGCACCACTGTGCAAACAGTGTTACAAAACATGTCTGGCCAAGGGTGGAAACACTTCCAACTTGGCAAAACACCTGAAGGACAAGCACCCAGACCTGATACATAGTTTTAGTTCTAGGATCTTCTATTAAAATAATGTAAATGACAGTTTTTGTGTTCTCTTTTTATTTGGAAAAGTATCGAAAAGTATCGAAAAATATCGAAATACTTGGTGGTACTGGTATAGGTACCAAAATATTGGTATTGTGACAACACTACTGCTGGTACATTTGCTTTCTGGGACATCACAGCAGACCTAGTGCTTGCTGGCAGACAAGATTCCCCCAAAGCCAACATAGAACTCTACAAATTTAATTTGGCATTGTTTCTTTACTTCACTAACAGAATCTACTCCAATTATTCCGGCTGGGACCATAAAATAGGAATGCCCAGGGTTCTGCATCTTTAGTGGCTGGGGAAAAACACAGGGGTCAGTGTCTTGCCCAAAGACGACTAAAGATAAGGACAGGAGGAAAGTGGGGATTGAACCACCAACCTTTTCATCAGTAGGCACCCTGATCCAACTCTATAAATCCACAACCATCCCATTCAATTGATTCACTAATTCATAATTGGACAGACACATTACCAGAACTGACCAAATTAGGCAGTTTGGAGACTAATATGTAAAGCTAAGCTCTTTAAGAGGTTTAAAGATACCAAGTGTCTAACATAATGTGTTTATGTTGGTTACCTGTTGCATGGCAGAGCTGGGTGACTGAGTGTTGCTATAGTAACTACTCTGGCCATGCTGTTGCACCTGCCCAGAGTACATGTTTGAATGCTGATTCATCCCCTGTCGAGCCTGAACCAAAGACACAAGTAAGTCAGATAAAAATAACATAGAATTGTATGGTACAGTGCAATTTTTCCTGTAAGCTGATTGGTTACCTGTAAAAGGTGAGTGTCAATAAGCTGAGAGCCTCCCATGCCAGAGGGCTGGTTGAGCTGAGGCTCAAAAAGAATGGGAATGTGCTGGGTGGAGGAGGGCTGCTGATAAGCCAGATTAGTCTGAGGCTTGCCCAGCTCAGGTGCCTGCACGCCAGGGTAACTGTGCAGGGATGGTCCTGACAGCATCATGGAGGGCTGTGACAGGCTACTCTGCATGAATGCCTGCTGAGACCTGAGAGAGGATGGATCAAGGGTTAGATGACAGAACCTTGTTATCATGAAACAGGAATAGTGGCACTTCAGCAATACTGTATGTTACTCCATTAATTTGGAGCTGATAAAGGTATACCTGTGGTATTGTGTGTTACCTGTAAGGCTGTAGAGAGGAGCTGAACAAGTCCTGTGGCTGGGAAACTGGAGGACCAGTGCTGAGTCCTAGCTGAGCCTGGTGAGTGTGTTGGTGTTGTGGCTGACCTTGCAGTGGAGCGTAGATAGGGATGGGAATCTGCTGCACTGCTGTTGGCTGTAAGGTGGAGTAACACAGATGCTATTTTTAACTTCAACATTAAATAAACATTCCTACAGAATCTAATAGACCAGTAAAGTCCTACCTGTGAGAGGCCTGGCTGGAAGCCTTGCTGCTGTGCCAGGGATGGAGGAGCCAAGCGAGGGTGAGGGGTACTGAAGAGGTGGCTAGTGTCCATGTAGAAAGCTGGAATCTGAGCTGCAGAACCTGAAAATGCAAAGAATTACATATAAAATACAGACATGAGCAGTCATTCAAAATGAAACCCAGTTATCAGATGGATGGATCAAAATGTTAATTTAAAAAAAACAAACAAACTTTTCCATTTAATGACAATCATCCCAAAGCAAAGGCACAGTTCACCCTAAGGTTTATCTCACCTGCTGCAGACTGAGAGACATACACTTGTGGGGTCTGCTGCTGCTGGGGCAAGAGGGGAGGCACACAGCCCAACTGAGAGAAGCTGCTGCTACTGCTGCTACTGCTGGAGGAGGATAGACTTCCACCCTGCAGTTGCTGGGGCTTAACCTTACAGATGTTAGGGGGGTCAGAGGCTGTAGTGGTCTTGGTGCTGAGGGATGATGTTGTATAGGTACCAGAACCTGCAGGATGGAGAAAACACATGTGGATACAAGACACTATAATGTAAGTCTGGATATTACTGATGCACAAAAGGAAATCCCAAAAACAAACACCCAGGGAAGTCATCATAGTGTTCAATGTCAGAAAAACAATACTGTATAGAAGGGATACTAACTAAGAGTTATGCTACCTGACAGTGAGGTGCTTGGGGTAACAGACGCCACAGGGATCTGTGGCATGGAGGCTGAAGAGAAGGTGGAGTATGAGGATGCACAGGAGGTGATGGGGGAGGAAGATGAAGTGACAGGAGAATTCTTCTCCAGACTCGGGGAGTTCTCCCACGCTTTACGAGCCGATTCCATCTGAGGAGAAAAACAAAAATAAACAAGTGCTTTAATAATATTTCACTGACACTCTTCTTAGCAGTTTTTCATCTTCTACATCCGTACATCTGTTTACCTTTAGTGTTAGGTCAACAGTAGCAGGGGAAACAGTGCTGAGGCTGGAGCTCTGCTGCAGGGTCTCTCGTCGAGGGAGGGGCAATGAGTGCGGTAGTGCCACCTTAAAAACAACAAAAAACCCCACAGCAGTGTTTGAATTGTGCCTGCAACAACGATGTGGCCCAAACTGTGATCTCTTAAGAATAAAAAGGAGAATATATTGACACAATGTAAGGATGTGAACTCACATTTGCAACCAAACTCTCTTCCATTTTGTTGCCTCCAGTGGGAACACTGTCAGCCAATGAGGAGGAGGGTGTGGTGTAATCAGTGACAGACTCCTGAGAGGGCAACACATAAATTCAGTATTCAACAAACATGATACAAGAGTTAATGATATACAAGTTGATAAATGTATGAATCAATTGATAAACTCACTCTTAATAAGTTATATTGAGTTAGTAGAGGAATTAATAAATTTACAAAATGTAATACATATAATTCCCTAATTCAATTATTATACAGAAAAAAGGGCTTAGCTGTGATGAGTGACAGTGACATACCTTTGAGTTACTGTTGTACTCTGCTGATGGGACTGTGATCATGCCCTCGATGTCTCCTCCCAGCTCTGGTACTGTGGTGTCGCTTGTGGGAGGACTGGAGTCTGTGGCTCTACTGGCACCTCCTCCAGTGACTCCTCCCTCCAGCCCCTCACCTTCTCCTCCACGTGCGTCTTTGGCCTTACGGTTCTTTAGGGAGCGCTCTTTACCGATGGGACCAGGCTTGTACTCCTTGGTTTCCACTGGTTCCATTTCAGGAAGCTGGGGAGGAGGGGAAGATTTGGTATTTTTAACTGGAGTGAAGTTTTAGGGTTTAAATAGGAATGAGAGGTTGTGCTTAATAGCTTAAAACATTAAGTTTCCAGCACTTTTGAGTTACCTTCTGTGTTTTGATTGGGCCAGCTCGAGGTTGTTTTTGTCTCTGTTCTTTGGGAGCAGGTAGTTTGTTTTCAGAGCCAGTTTCTAGCAACGCAGGAACCCCATCACTGTCAGTGCTGCCTGCAGATGATGGTGCTCCAAACTGAATACTGTCTATTGCCAATTCGACACTGCTCTCTGATCCGGGCTTCACACCCTAATCAAAAAAAAAAAAAAATCCCATGTTTTTTTCATGGATAATGGCAAGAATCAAAAGGTCCACACACTCAAAACAAAACATCAACAAGATGAGATGGGTGACAAAAGATAAGCATATTCAACATACCTCAGAGGAGACTGTGCCAGTAAAGGAGGTAAGAGGTTTGTTCCAGGCACTCACAGAGGGTGGCTGGGGAGGGCTGATTGGACCAACTGTAATAAATATTTTGCATAAAGCAATAATTATAATTTAACTTTTATATCTTGCAATATTTAAGAGTTGAGATAAATTTAGGACACTTTTAAGACATTGACATATTCACTTACGCTTCTTGACATCAGGTAGGACAGCGGAGCCCGCTACCTTGTTCTCCCACAGTTCTGTACCTAGAGTGCTGTGTGTCTGCGTGGGTGCCGGGGGTAGGCTCTTTGAGGTAAAGTCCACAGTGGCAGGGGGAATGGAGGACAGAGGAGCCGCTGTACCCTCTAGAGTCTGAGGGGATGAAGCAGGCTGGGATGGGGCAAGGTGAGAGTGCTGGGGAGCGGATATAGGGGGCGGCTGTTGGGCCTGGGGTGTGGAGGCTACAGGGGGCTGTGACTGTGAGGCCTGTTGTTGCTGCTGTTGCTGCTGCTGCTGTTGTTGTTGTTGTTGTTGTTGTTGTTGTTGTTGTTGTTGTTGTTGTTGTTGTTGCTGTTGTTGTTGCTGCTGCTGTTGCTGCTGCTGCTGCTGTTGCTGTTGCTGTTGTTGCTGTTGCTGTTGCTGCTGCTGTTGTTGTTGTTGTTGTGATGACTGCTTTTTAGCAAATCTTGGAGGAAGCTTTCCTCCACCCCCTCTGCCCTTCTCACCAGAGCCTTTTTTACTCCAGTTCTGTAAGGTATTATTAGTATTAAAAGTGTACCATATAAAAGGAGGCAATACTGTTCAAGAGGTAGAGCACATATCAACAAATTGATGCACTGCTGTTGTAGTAGCAGAAGCTATGCCTCTTTGTACCTGAGTAGTCTGTTCTTCCTTTTTCCGTTTCTCTTCATCTTGCAGCCGTTTTTGTTGCTTACGGGAGACCACCTCTGTAAAACCATCATCATTGGCGCTGGACTGTGGGTCTTCTGTGGTAGTGACCTCTGGGTGGTCATCAATGATCACAACACCTTCAGTTACAGAGAAAAAGTAATACAGAACATTTACATTCAGTTTTCAGGTAATAAGCAGCTGGAGACAAATATAACTTCCTGATTTCTAAATATGAAACTAGTATCAAAGTATAAATAAGTTTACTCACTGGCATAATTGTTCAGATCAAACTGAGATAGAGCATTCTCCTTTGGCTTCTTTACAGCCTGTTTGGCCTCGTCTTTGCGACGGGCAGACTGTTCTTTTGCAGACCTTTGGGATGCTCCTCCAGCTGCTGGTGCTATTGTCTCTGAGTTCTGTTGGGCTGCAGGACTGTTTGATTCACAGACACATGTTGGAGACAGAAAATTTTAGTTGGTGAGAACCACAGTGAAAGGGTGAAAGCCTAAGGAATTTTACATTTAAATTAACAATGAAATGACATGAGAATTGTTTGAGAATGGAAATATGTGGATTCTGCAGAAGTGCTATGCAGTACAACTACTAATTAGGAAGAATACTACACAAAAGGTTTATTGTGTGAGAATAAACCTGAACTGGTATTCTAACAAACACACTGTACACTGAGTCAACTTCATTGTGCAAATGATAATGTGAGCAGACAAAATAAATGCTTAAAGACAAAAGCTCAGTTGTTCATACTCACCCTTTACGGCCGGCTTTGGCCCCTCCCCTCCTCTCCCCCTTGCCCCCTGTATAACTCCGTCCTGGTTTGGCGCCGCTGTTACCTCGACGATTTTGTCTTTCTGTAGGCCTCTGACTTGAGAAACTCCTCTTGGCTGCAGGAGCTCCTTCTCGTTTTGGAGCCACCCCTCCATCAGGGGGGCTTTTATTGGGGGTCAAAGAGCCCTGGGGGGCTGCAGGTGCTGGGGCAGAAGCAGTGGCTGCTTCACTTGCAGCCTCCAGAACTCCTTTCCTTTCTTCTCGCTCTCTCCTTTCGTTAAAGTCACTGCTCTCTGAGGCAGTTTCCCATTCCTCATTGGCTTGATCTGAAGAGTTCTGATTGGACAAGTCAGGGGACTTGGTACCAACTGCAGTAATGGTGGCGCTGCTGGTCTCTGGCAAGGGAGCTTCTATAGGAGAAGGCAAGTCTGTAGCAGGCATAGTGGTTGCCGCTTCCACAGGCACAGTTAAAGGAGTTCCTGGAGCTCTAGACAGGGTTGGGGAAAGGGAGATTGGGGCAGGGGCAGAGCTAGAGCTGGGTACAGCAGCAGCAGGCACTGGGAGTAGAGGGACAGGGGGACTTGGGGCTGTCTCTCCACTAGCTAAAACTGCAGCCTCCCGTTCTTTCAATCGCCTGAAACGGGGAGGTTTATCTTGCCTGGGAGGCCGTGCTGGTCTGGATCGGCGAGGCCTTTCTCTACTACTCTGGGGAGCCCCATCCCCAAATTTCTTGCTATCAGACTTAGGGGGCCGTCGGTCATTGGGAGGATTGTCATATCTTGGTGCAGACTCTGTGTCCTCTGGCCTGAATGTTTCCATGGGTTTAGAGGGCCACTGAGAAGAGGAATCTCTAGCTGCTGGTCGTCTAAGAGGGGCTGAGCGAGGGCCGCCGCGTTCTCTTGCTCCACCTCGTCTACTGTACAATCCTCCTCTTCCTCGTCGAGAAGGCTCTCCTTTAGGAAGAAATCCTGGCTTGGGCCTGCTTTCCTCATCCCCTCTAGACCCAACCTTTTCTCCCATGTGAGGTGGTCCAAAGCCTGGTTTGTGCAGCCCAGCCCTGGCCTCCCCTGGAAGCTCTCGTCTCAGTGGACGGCTGGGCTTGGCGCTAGGCTCACGGTCAGAGGGTCCTGTATCACTGGCAGACTCCCTCCCACCTTCACTTTCAGAATCTGTGTCCGAACCACGGCGCCGTCTACGCTTTGGTATAACCTCAAAGTCTGAGCTCTCACTGCGTGTCTCGCTCTCCTCTCTGTTGCGGAAGGCAGCAGCACCTCCAGCAGGTAAATCAGAGCGTGATCGGGGCTCTCTGTAAGGGTATTCTGCCCGGCTTCTACCACGACTCCCCCTGCCTCGGCCACTGTAAGTCCCCCGGTAGCTTCGTCCTCTGGAGTAATACTCCCCTCGACCACGTCCCTTGAAATTAGAGTCAACAGGCCACTCCCGCTCCCGCTCTCTGTCCTTATCCATTTCCTTCTCCCTTTCACGTTCCCTCTCTCTCTCCTCTCGTCGGTAGGCACGAGGAGGAAGATTTGACTCTTTCCTGGAAGGCAGTTTGGGTTCTGGATGTTTGTCATTGATGGGCAGTTTGTCTACTTTCTCCTCCTGAGAAGAAGATGTGGGGGCCCCAGATGAAGGCTGGGAGTCTCTGGCTCTCTGATGCCCAGAGGGTGTTTCCTCAGCCTGAGCAGCTTCTCTTTTCCCCTCACCCTGAGGTCTAGAGCCCTCAGACACAGCAGCAGCTGCAGAAGGAGCTTTGGAGGACTGATCCTTTTTGGACCTGTCTCCTCTTTCCCCTCTCTCGTGACGCTTTTCTCTCTCTTCTCTTTGCTCCCTCTCTTCTTTCATGTCCCTAAGGACAGGTTTCTTTATTGGCCCAGACCTGCGGACAGGTCTTTCTCCCCCTGGTCCTTCTCTGCGTCCCGCCCCTGATCTGCCACCCCAGCGCAGCTCAGCTTTCTGCTTGTTAGGGGCTGGCAGAGGCAGCTTCTCTTGCTTGTGTAATCCATCAGCAGGAGGTGTAGCCCTGTTGCTAGTCACTGCAGCCTGAGAGTAAAGTTCATTCTGTGGCTTATCATCAGTCCGTTCTCCTGTGTCCTGCAGCTCTAGTGATTCTGTTCCAAGAGGTAGCCCATCAAACCTGGGCTTATCCAGTATTAGGGAGTGACTGGAGCCCTGAGAGACACTCCTTTGGAGCATAGCTTGACCAAGAGCTTCTACCTCTTCCCCACTGGGGAGCCCTGGCTCCTCTGGATCAAAGGCTGGGACAACAGGTACCCTGTCTAAAGGCCCAGAAGCATCCTCTGAGCCCTGAGTAAAAGCTGACAGGGACTCTGTAGTGTCCTGGAAGAAGTTACTTTTATGTGAGTCCATTGCATTGTGGTCCTGGGGATACATAGCTGGGAGACCCCTGTCCAGATCCAAACCAGATTCCATCCTATAGATAAACAATTGTTATTGTGACATAGCCAGAAAATAAAACCTTTTTCTTTTGTTTTATTTTATTATTTTATTTATTCATTCATACACACCTTGGCTCTTTGCTGTCATCTCGTCCTTTAGGAGGAGTTACTGATGGCAATGGCTCAGACTGTGGGTATGGGTCTGATCCCCAAACCATTCGTGAGTCTGAGGGCAGGCCATGGTCACGAATTGGTCGGGTCAAATGGTCAAACGAGTCAGAGCTTGAGCTAGAGTTGTCACCAGGCTCTCTGCGCACTATCTGCTTAGGTGGCATCCTCCCTGCAAAGGATGAAGCAGAGCAAATTTCAACAGGTGGTCTGGCACATCTGTCAGCTTTTCAGTACATTAAGCACAAAGACACTCAATAATTTTTCATTTCTGTTCCACATCAACTCCCTACCAGGGTGAATGTTAGCTGGCATGTCCATGGGAGGACGTCCTGACATCATTCGAGGGTCCATGTATGACTGCATCATGAGCCAGCGAGGATCGAATCCCATAGAGGCCAGATGCTGGTGGTGTGGGCCCATGGGTTGATACATTGAGCGGTGCTGCTGTTGCTGCTGGGTGGCTGGAACTCCACCGCCTGATGGGGACACAGAGCCCCCACTCTGCTGTTGCTGTTGTTGCCATTGCTGCTGTTTCATCTGCTCCTACAAGATTAATTAGAAATAGTAACATAGAAAATTTAAGATCAAAGGGCTAATTTGCTTTTGGTAACTGAACAATTCGTAGATGGTATATTTTAGGCAGGTGTCTTTTTTGTATTAAGGGATCAAAACCACCCTTCTTGTTCTGATACCACAGTGCTGCCAATATTGAATCAAATTATTTTTATTAGCTCCAAAGCCTTTGCAAATATGGACAACACATTTGCCCATGTGTCTCCACTTTGCACACTATTGATGCCAAAACACTACTGCTAACAGGTAAAGGTATACTTCTCCTATTACTAATTAACACATCCACTGTAGAAAAAAAAATTAACCAAAAATGTTCATCGTTTGTCAACTCTGTCAGAGCGAATCTAAAATCAATTTAGTATTCAAGCACCCTTTTGGTTCACAGACACACACTCATTATGATTCAATCAGCAACATTTCAGCCATTACTCATCTGAGAAGCCAGATGTGGACAGCCTTACCTGCTGTCTAAGGAAACGAGGTGGCAAAGACTTTTGAAATTGCTTGGAATAGCCCGAAGTAAGAGAGGGACGCAAAGCAGCTGCCGCTTCTCCTTCTAGCTGTGGTGGTGCCACAGGGACTTCTTCCCCACTGGGGGTGTCCATGTGAGGCAGAGACAGGTGGGGCTCATCCACTGCAGGAAAACAAAACCAATGACATCTAGCAGCATGTGTGACTAAAAAGAATGGCAGTCAGTGTCAGCTTTAAAATGATCATTAATGAACACAAATGAGGAAAAAAAGCGTTGAGATAGCTCACCTCTGTTGTCCTCCATGTTGAAATAGTCTCGTATTGGCACTGCTGACCTGTCAGCCCGGTTTTCTTCCATTAGAGGGCTGACCTCAACCAAGGAGCTTTCTCCTTCACTCTTAGGCTCTGAAGCTATGGTAACAGGTCTCTGGACAGGGGGGGTGGGCTGACGAGGCAAGTGGACCTCCTCCTCTACACTTGGTTCTACCCTCTCTCGTTCTCGCTCCATCCTCTCTCCATCTCGATCTACCCTTTCAGGTAGAGGAGCTTGCATGATTGGTGGCTGTGATTGTGAAACTGGGATTGAAGGTGCAGGACTGGACACAGGAGCAGGAGCTGATGAAGAAGCTTCCTCATAAGCAGTCCCTGCATCATTATTGGTGGTCTGAGCAGGGGCAGATTTCACCTCAGTTGTCTGTCTGTGTTTTTCATTGAGACGTTTAAGTTTTTCAGCACAAGCAGCAAGCCGCTGTTCTTCCATCCGTCGTTCCTCCTCCTCTCTCCTTCGTCTAGCTCGTTCTACAGCTTCAGAGACTTCTGCAGGCTTCTTACGCTTCTGTCGCCAGGCCTCAGGGTCCTCCTCTGCACCAGGTGCCGCTGCAGCCTGTGGTTTGCTCCCACGCAGACCGCCGCTACCAACAGAACGATTGCCACCCTGAAAAATGAAGAAATTAGCATTGCCTGCTGTTAAATTTGACAGCTTACATGTGACAGGTGGCTTATAAACTGCATATCCACCTTTACCTGATAGTCCTGTTGCGCAGTTGACTTATTGTACTGCCCCATACTGCCAGGTGAAGGCGATCTGGGATCTACAGTATCAGCCCATGAAGTTTTGCTGCCCCCACGGTCCTCAGATCCCTCCTTCCAGCCCTCCTGACCTTCTGATGGCCGAGACCTCATACGATCCACTTTTCCCATCCAGTCCCTAAAAATTATTTCAATACAGTTTAGTAAAAAGAAAAAATATTACCCTAGCAAGCTATCTCTTCCTAGCACATCACTTTAATGTCAGTACTTAAAAATCTTATCATAAATTATCTTAGTAGACACAAAACAACTCTAATAAAGTCTGTTTATTAATGTATCTTGGTGGTATCTTTATATAGTATATAAAATGGTCTAGCTGAAATAAATATTCCTAATAATCTGTCCTTCTCTTGAAGAGATTATCATGATACAATACAATTGTTTAGCAACTTCTGTCCATCTCAAGTTTTCAAAACAACAAAAAAGTTTTCTTTATAGTAGTTAGTGATGGAAATGGACATCATATTTTATATCAAATTTTCTTATTGGAAAGATTTTTTTTTTTTTTAATAGTGACGCAATTCAAATAAAAATATTCACCAGTTTCCTTTGTCTTTAGCAGCTTGGTTTTCCTCATCATCACTGAAGTTTAGTTTCTCAGTGTAGTCCACTTCCATCTGAGCTCCTGGATTGTGGAAGAAAGAGTATTTATCAGAGATGTTCACAAGCCTTTTTTTTCAAGTCCAAGTCAAGTCTCAAGTCTTTGGTCACGAGTCCAAGTCAAGTCTCAAGTCTTTGTGGGGTGAGACTTGGTCAAGTCTCAAGTCTTTGGTCACGAGTCCAAGTCAAGTCTCAAGTCTCTAAAAAATAAATCTCTCATGTCTCTTCTTGTTTTAATGAGCCTTCTATCATCTGCTGCTATTCGGTCTACTAAGAATACTGCACAGCTATATCTAAGAAATTTAAAGCATCTACTGTATTACTATCCCCCCTTTATCTATTAGCATAAAGTATCAGTCCTGATTAGTTGTTTGTTATGTGATCACTTTAAACAGGGTACTGCAATGCAATAAAAAGAAAACACACAATGAATGATTTCCTTTAAAGGAAACTGTATTCTTTCAACATGAACATACAGTTACTAATGAAACAGTAGCCTACAATAAGATCAGAATGGTTTATCTTCTTTTTTTTCCTAATACACTGGGTAAACGTTAAAAAGCTTGTAGGTGTCTTCCAGAGGCCTACTGTAAGAGCCAGAAAAGTATTAGGCAACAGAAAGGTTACATTTCAAAAAGATCAAGCTGGACAATGTCTTTGCACTAAGCCTCGGTGAGGGCGCATTATTAGGCCTCTATGACTGAATACCCTCTCCACTGGTGCACTGGTAGCAGGAACAGCAAGCACTCTCATAGCCACAAGATAAAGCCTCAGGAAGACTGGAATGCCTCTTCCAGAAACCTAGGCAGTCCACTTCTTCTTCATCAGGGGACATCTGGATGTAGCAAATGAGCTCAGCCCTGACAGATGATACATGGTCATCCTTCTTGTTGCTTTTCCTCCTGTAGCCAGTGAAAAGGCGTGGTGTTTTAGCAGGTGGCTCATCCTTATCATCCTCTCCACTACTGCTCTCAGCAGGTATGGTGACTTTCTGAGCTTCAGCAAAGACAAGGTCTGAAACAGTTGCACGCAAATCATGGTTAGTTACAATATTATGATGTTGATTGATATACACCACTCATAGTGGTGATGGTTAAGTTCATAAACAAAAAAGTAAATATGAATGAGATTTTACTGATGTTATTGAAAGTGAGAAAAGATTTGTGTGCCTGAAATTTGGGAGGAGGAGGAAGTGTAGACAATGTATGGAAATAAGCATTAATTTGGTGTCTGAGAACTTCAAGTCCTGAATGATTCATAATGTGATGATGTGTTTGGAAATGGTGTGCATTCACCTACCTATTATCATCTCCTTCACCTCACTCTTGACTTCATCTGGTGCAAGGACATCTTGCTCTAGCCAAAGCAAAATGATGGGTCCAGTAGTGCAGACATCATATAGACCATATCTCCAAATGGAAGATCTCCTGCAGGTTGAGCTGAGTCATCCATTCTGACATTTGCAAAGATCCCCTGGAAACGGCATTGCAGTGACTTCTGGAGTGCTTTCACAAAACCGCCCAGATGCCGAGTTGTATTCAGCATACTGTTGAGGTGGCTGTTGAGTGAGAGAACGCAAGGCAGAGTTGCACTTAGAGTCACCACTTTCTCCCCTTGTGTGAGGTCTGTTGCTTGAAGAAATGGGGCCAAAATTTCCACAAGCTCTTTCAGCTGACTCAATTCTCTTGCTGATAGGCACAGGCCTTTATGTCCTTGGGCTTCCAGAAGAGTACTTTAACTTTGAGGGTCCATGTCAGTGATTGACTCCACAAGACGGAGAGTTGTATTCCATCGGGTTGACACGGCAGAGGGGATGCTACGATTGGCTCCATACTCTCTCTCAAATGCTTCTTTCAGCCCACATGTGGAATGAAGTAGACTGCAGAACTTTATAACTTTTGCCATTGCACTATTCAGAGTCTTAGTCTCTTTCAGTCCATCACGCACCACGAGCTGTAATGAATGAACAAAGCACTGTAGTCGCTGTTGACGGCAGCTGCACTGGATGGATTCCACATCGTCCTGGAAATTGTCACTGAGATCCTCCCATAAGTTGCTGTTTTCCAGGTCGTCTTCACCATCTTCGGTCTCAGTTGTTGTTGCAGAGGGGAAACAAAGTGTGAAGGCCTTTCTCATATTTGATGCATTGTCACAGATAATGTAATCTAATTTGTGTTTTATATTGAAGTTGTCACATATCTCCTCAAATTTCTCACTTATTCGTTCTCCAGTGTGTGACCCTGTGAATCCTTTACAACTCAAGAGAACTGTCTGCAGGCTGGGGCTGTTTTTCTCTATCTCCATGAAGTGGGCTGTTACCCCTAAAAATCCACGCATGCTTCGATCAGTCCAAATATCAACAGTTACAGACACATTAATCAACAGGTTTACATGCAGACTTTTTTACATTCTGATTGAAATCATTCGTATTGAAGAGTTCAGGTCAACTGTTTACATGTGACGTGATCTATTCCGATCTGGTGTTTACATGTGCCACTACATTTA